>CM039478.1:656285-1094112 GCA_022433065.1 Begonia loranthoides | reverse complement strand
ACCAGTTATGGCAGTGCTGATGGGAGTACAATTATTGCTTCTTGCTCAGAAGATATTCTGATTTTTAACAACCCACCTTATTAAGTGAACAAAAAGAGACTTCATGAATATGATTCTCATGTTGCAAATTCAACCTTTGCAGGTTTGAGTAATTTGCAAAATATAACTGATTAAATACCTTGAACTTTTTATCAGTTGAGAAGAAAAGTGGCTAGATAAACTACCCCTTCATATATAAAACCTTCTCCAGATGTTTAGACCCATTAACGTACAAAACCTTTCACTAAATATGGACGTTTACTGTGTTAATCTTCTATCTTTTTTCCCTATAATGTGTATTGTGTGTTTTTACAGGAACTGACATTTTGCTTTGGCATGGAAAAAAGGGGAAAGATTTTGGGTACTCAATTGAAAAACACGATGGCTGCTATATCCCCAAATGGGCGTTTTATTGCAGCAGTTGCTTTCACTGTTGAAGTAAAGGTAAATGGGCGTTTTATTTTCTTTTAGTAAAGCAGCCAAAAAGGGAATTACGGCAGTGTAAGGCCCATATCCGAACCGTGTATGGCTCAGGCATAGCCCATGTGTGGACCGCATAGAGCTCGGCCCATGTCATTCCAATGTTCAGCCCATGTATGGCCCATGTCTTGCCAGTGTTAGGACCGTGAAGTACAAAGTCAAACTTTGTGTTCTGCCCATGTATGGCCCGTGTCCAGCCCTTTTTGGTCAGTGTCCGGTCTGAGTAAGGCCCACTTATCATGTTCTTTTAGTATGTTTGAAAAGAACATACTAAAAGAATATCTTCATGATTGAGATATTCCCGCGATTTCAAATTTGTCATAAATCATGTTCTTTTAGTATATGCTAAAAGAACATACTAAAAGAATATCTTCATGATTGAGATATTCTAGCGATTTTAAATTTGTCATAAATCCATCAAATTTAATCTCCTAAAATTTTTTCAAAAATTCCATTGATTTTCAATAATTTTTAGGGTAAATGACAAATCAACCATCGTGGTTTGAGGTCAATGACAAGTCAACCACTATGGTATTTTTTTTTAACAAGTTAATTACTCACGTATGTTAAAATGACAAATCCAACATTACATAGACGTTTACCGTTAAAAAGCTAGGAGCCAACGTCTAAACGCCGGAATGACTCGTTCCTGCGTTCTGATTTTCTAAAGAATTCAGATCGCCCAACGCGGTAGGGGTGTTCAAAACCGAACCGAACCGACAAATCGAATCGAAACCAATCAAAAAATCAAAACCGAATAAGGTTTTTTCTATTAAAAAAATCGAATAAGGTTCTCTTTTGTAAGAACCGAGTGTTTTGGTTCGGTTACCGGTTTTAGTTTTTCAAAACCGAAAAACCGAAACCGAACCGCATAAATACGTTTATAGCGTTTTTTTGTTTTTGAAGTTCCATATTCGGTCATTCGTGTCTCAGCCTCTGAAGTGATTTTAGCTCCAAAAGACTTAATAACTATTTTTTGGACAAAATTTTGTTTTGAAAAGAGAAGAGGAAGAATAATTTTGTTGTTATTAATTATGTTTTTATAATTTTTATACAATTTTTATTATAATATTTGAAAAAAAAATTAATAAAGAAAAAACCGAAACCGGAACCAAGATTTTAAAACCGAAATCGACTCGGTTCTGATTTTTTTAAAACCGATTCCGGTTTTGTAATTTTAAAACCGAAACCGACTAGTTTGGTTTGATTTCACATCAAAACCGAACCAAACAGAACCGTGAACACCCCTACAACGCGGGACGTTCTGCTTTTCTGAAGAATTCAAAACGCCCAACAGTGGCGTTCTGATTTTTTTGAAGAATTCAGAACGCCCAACGCGGGGCGTTCTGATTTTCTGAAGAATTCATAACGCCCAATGCGGCGTTCTAAAGAATTCAGAACGCTGCGGGACGTCCTGAAAGGGCATTCTGAAGAAAATCAAAATGCCGACGAAGAGACAGCAAATTTCGTGGTGTCTGGTGCACAAGACATGGCATATTTATGCGGTGTCTCAGCAAGGCACCGCATAATTATGCGGTTCCTCAGCAAGAGGCACCGCATTTTTATGTGGTGCCTTAGCAAGGCACCGCATAATTATTATGCGGTGCCTCAAGCAATATGCGGTGCCCCTCACCTGAGGTGTCAGTGAGGACACTAATTATGCGATGCCTCAAGTAAGGCACCGCATATTATGCAGTGCCCCTCACTTAAGGTGTCAGTGAGGACAACTAGCGGTGCCTCAACAAGGCACCTCATACGAGGTGTCTTCAAAGCACTGCATAATATGCGGTGCCTTGTTGAGACACCGCATAAAAATGCGGTGCCTTGCTGAGACACCGCATAAAAATGCGGTGTCTTGCGCACCAGACACCACGAAATTTGTTGTGTCTCTTCGCCAGCATTTTGATTTTCTTCAGCATGCCCTTTCAGAACGCCTCGCAGCGTTCTGAATTCTTTAGAACGCCGCGTTGGGCGTTCTGAATTTTTCAAAAAATTAGAACGCCCCCGTTGGGCGTTCTGAATTCTTCAGAAAATCAGAACGTCCTGCGTTGGGCGTTCTGAATTCTTCAGAAAATCAGAACGCTGGAGCGAGTCGTTCAGGCGTTTAGACGTTGGCTTCTAGCTTTTTAACGGTAAATGTCTATGTAATGTTGGATTTGTCATTTTAACATACGTGAGTGGTTAACTTATTAAAAAAATTACCATAGTGGTTGACTTGTCATTGATCTCAAACCACGATGGTTGATTTGTCATTTACCCTAATTTTTATCTTTGGCAAAAATCAGTGGTATTAGGAGATCTTCCACTTTTGAATAGAACATACTAAAAGTAATTTTTATCTTTTAGTTGTAATTTTTATCTTTGTCAAAAATTATGTTTATGGGGCAATGAGATCTTTGAAGGAGATCTTCCACTTTTGAATTGAGATTCAATATTTCTTTATGATAAGATAACGATAGTGGAATTGTAAAGGATTTTAAAAGACGGTTTTGATATGGTAGGCTAAAAAGTGAGATATACTCGCATATATTTGGTTGACTCTTCGTGGGATTTGAAGATATCATTATCATAGTTTAAATGTTTTTAAATCTGGTTAGCATCAGTTACTGAATTTACCCTTCAAGACTTTTATATTGGTGATCTGTATCTTTCTTTGAGATGAGCAAGTGGACCCTCGTTGCAGTTCTTCTTTAAGAGCGTGGAAGAGGAAAATTTGAAGATTTAAAAATTGATTCCTCGCAGCATAATTCGTTTCGAGATAGAGATTGTTAGAATTTAGAGTTTTGAATTCGTTTTGTTGGGTCAGATTGACGAACATGCACTATAGATCTCTTTCACATAATTCATGTCAACGTGAAGATTGTTAGATTTCGGTGTAACTCGAATTCTATTGGGCCAGTTCGTTGGGTCTGCATTGTAAATCTCATTTAGGGTTTTATTTTCTTTATAAATTGATGTAAGCTAAAGTTGCAAAACTCGCGGTTGTATTTTGATCTTCATAGTACATTATTCCTCTGCGTGTGATTTTTTTCTTTGTAAGGGTTTTTTCACGTAAATCTGTTGTTTCATATCGTATTTTCTTTTTTCGGTTATCGTTCGATCTCTAACAATCTCCTATCAAGTAAACAAGTTTTATTGTAAGATTTGTTAGAGAAAATTATGAAATTGATGACTTTTAGTTAGCATCAAGAGTGATTGGCCAAAGTTTTATGAAGTTAAGATTTTAAGTTTGCCAATTGTTATTCATAAGTTATATTCGTTTTAAAAATATATAAATGGGTAATAAATGAAGTAATTCTTCATAATAGACATGTTTCTATTCATACATATAAAATGTCAAAAGCTGTATAAATCTGGACAATTTTGGGTTTGAAGATTAGCACATCTTATTGTTTTTCTATGGCTATATTCTTTTAGTATTTTATATTAGACATTTTGAGGGAAGTAAAGGCTTTGTAATAAGATAATTTGGACGCATATATATAGTCAATTGAGTTAAAACAAAGGAGCATTATACAACCAGTCAATAGGAGTAATGGAGTTCTGGCAAAGAGAGGTGGGTTTGGTTTGTTCTTCACACACACATATCAATTAAGTTTTACTGCAGCAAATGACAGTTGAAATGGATGAATAGCAATGTTGGTGTTATGAGTTTTGGCTGTGAAAGAGATTTTGAGTCTTCCTAAATCAATTGATCAATCTGCTCACAAATTTCAACCTGGTCCCTCATACCTACTTTCGTCTTCAACTCATCATGAAACCCACAATCCATCGTCCACATTACGCCTTTCATCCCCATGGCCTTCCGCTAATTGAAGAGCCAAACAATTCGTCTTTGCATTTGTTTTAAAGCTGCATCCAAACCCAATGTTGAGGTTACTATATCAACTTCAGCTTCATAGTATATTTACAACCACAAATCATACTTCATTTTTTCCGGCAATCACTTGCATTTCTTTTTCAACTTTCACAAATCACACTCTCCAAGTCTTTTTTCTACCCAAAAACGCCGTCCAAATATTTATCTTTTACTTCCCCAATAAAAATTGAAAAACAGAAAAGAATATAGAAAAATAATAGCACTTTCAAAACATGACAACAATAGATCAATAACTTGAACTTGAGCATCCAAGTTAATCTACCTTTCATTGTGCATTTAACTTTAACGATCCATCTCTAATCAAATTCAAACTCAAACTATTGAAACGTTCTCGAGAATATTGCCTAGACGCCTTCCTCCAATCCGTTCCAGCTTTCATCATTGTGGTAAACTCCTCGTAACTTATTCTCCCATCCTACAAGTAAAGGAATAACATGGGACAATTTTATGTCATGCCTTAATAAAGTTCACGGCCGTTCTAACATTTCGTGTACAACTTGAATAACAATCGACTCTATCAACTCTGACTTGCTCATTATTATGTTCATCTCTTTAACTCTACCTTCCCACAAATGCAAATATGTTTTTAAACTCACGAGGCAAAAATCAAACTATCGATATAACATGACCCTCTGGTTCTACATTTACAGTTGTGAAGAAACAAAAATAAGGATCAATAAAAAGACAAATACAAACCTTGTCCGTGTCCACATCATGAATGATGGCCTGAATGACTTCCTCACTATTTTCATCAACTTCATCTCCTAAGCATGCTCGTAGTTCATCAATTTCGATAAACCCAGTTTGATTTTGATCAAAGAAAGAAAATGCCTTGCGGAAGTGTTCATCATCATTGCCAACTCTTCTCAGGTGAACAGACATGGCTACAAACTCTCCATAGTCCAGGTATCCATCCTTGTCTAGATCCCCCTGAAAGCCCATGCTCCAATTAAGTTCATGAATCAAAATTACAAACAAAAGCTGCAATAGTATTTTCTTTCATTTTTCAATCCATGAATGGCAAAAGCGACGTAGCCTTTTTAAACCACTAAAATAATGTGCATTAATTTATAAAAGAGAAGAAAAGAGAGCGACAGGAAAAAGAAGGACACCTCATAAGCGATGCACCGAAACTCTAACAACCACCTCTTTTCCATCAAAAAAGATAATTACAGAAAATAGAAAAAAGAAAAAATCAAAGGCCTCTAGGTTTAGCAAATTCATTTTTAAAATTTATTCTATTCCCCTTCCCCATCTATTGATCGAAACAGGCCCGAGCAGGTGATCCCCGGACTTCTTAAGAAATTAAAGAACAAAGTTGTTTCCCCTTGTATGGTTATAAAAGAGATTTTATAAAATCCCACCATACAGAAAATTTTCTACCATCCAAATCCCTCCTGGCTTCCAACATAGTTCTACTTTTAAAATATATAAAACGTCAGGGAAATGACAACTAAAATGAAAATAAAATGTCGATATAAGTGGATGGTTACAATTAATATTAAAAATAAGGTAAAACTCACTGCTTCCATTAGCATTTGAATATCTGTCTCAGGGACCTGATGGCCAAGCTTGTGCAAACCAACTCTTAACTCGTCAATGCTAAGCTTTCCTTTGTTTTCGATATCCATTACTTGAAATCCCTTCTTTATATTAGCAACTTCTTCTGCTGACAAATGCTCAGCTATAACCTATTATTAAGAATTTAAAAGAATGAAAAATTAAAAATCCGCGAACACTTGTATAGCAAGAAAACACAAATGAAATAAGTACCAACACAGAACAAAAATCTAATCATGCTGAAAATATGTCAATTTACCCTTAAAGCTCTCTTCTTAAGCTTATTCATCACAGAAAATTGTTTGAGTCTTGCCTTCACTGTTTCACCTAAAGAAACATTTGGAGCTTTTTTTGCATTTTGTAGCCAAGGATGATCTGCAAATAAATACTTTTGCTTATTATCATGGTTAGAAAAATAGTATTTTCAAAATATTGCTCTATTTTAAACAATACCTAAGACCTCTTGAGCAGTAAATCGCCTCTTTGGATCAGGATCAAGCATCTTTTTGACAAGATCTTTAGCATTATCAGAAATTTTAGACCAAGGGTCTCTCTTGAAATCTATCACTGACCGGATAATTGCTTGGGCAACTCCTTGTTCCGTTTCTGCATTCAACAATAATAAACTTAAGAACAATGTAGTAAATGAAATAAAGTAGTCCAAGGGGTCAACAATGTATTTTAGATCAGAATGCAAGCAAACGCAACAATAATGATTTACTAAAATTAAGGGGTAAATGACAGCGGGTGCGCGATGACAAAGTTTAACGCGAATGAATGTCAGAAAATGATCCTTCATAATTTATAAGTGTATGATCATTATTAAATTTTTTTAGTGATGAAATAGTTGGTATAGAATATAATTAGACGAGTACAATTACAAAAAGGATCATAAACTTCATTTCTTCCCACAAATGTCACTAACCTGCCCAAAAAGGTGGGACACCACAAAGTAAAATATAAAGAATTACTCCGGCGCTCCAAACATCTACTTCCTGCCCATAATTTCGTTTTAGGACCTCAGGAGCCATGTAGTATGGGCTTCCCACTATCTCATTGAATCTTTCACCTGTTAAAGAAGTTAAACTTCTGATAGTGCACTTCAAAACACGTTATTTGTTAATCAAGAAAGCTAAATTTACGTTAAAGTTACCAGGTTTGAAAAACACTGAAAGTCCAAAGTCAATGGCCTTCAGTGGTGCAGTTTCCTTCTTGTTTCCAAACAAAAAGTTCTCAGGTTTTAAGTCCCGATGCATAACTCCCTGCTTGTGGCACATCTGCAGTGAAAAATTTAGGAATCTCATTAACAAAATTAATACTGAAGCATATTTGATCGAAAAAGCAGAGAGAATCTATATCAGATGATTGAAAGAACAGAGAGACTTATAGCAAGTAACGAATAGAGGTAAAAAAACTTATAGACAGAAATCTGATTTATGAACCACAATTAAGGAACCAGCCACAAAAAAAATTAAAGAGCATCAAATATTTCTAATTAAAGAATGGCAATATGTAGTAGATAAAATGGGAAATTGTCCAACAAAAAAGGAAATTTTCCATCCAAAAGTAATGGAAGACAATTATCCACAGTTAGGCTAAAAGAAATGGAACGTCCTATGTTCAAACGCCTAAGGCACACGAAAAATTCCCAACACCCATGTCCTTGTGGGTGTGGCCAGTTCACCAAAATCATCAAGAATAATCAGTCATTTGCAACGTGAATTTATTTCACATTATGTTTCAAAATATAACTAAATAAACTACTTCCAAATTTTAAGACACAATCTAAGGGAGTACCCAAAGTCAAAAATCACAAAATTATACCTGAACAACTTCAACAATCGTCTTTGTGACATCCGCAGCGGCACGTTCAGTGTAGTGTCCTCTGGCAACAATCCGATCAAACAGCTCACCGCCCTCGCACAATTCCATAACAAGATGGACGTCATTGTCGTCTTCATAGGTGTCTTTCAAGCTCACTATGTTTGCATGCTTAGGCAAATGCCTCATAATATCAACCTCTCTTCTTACATCCTCAATATCAATAGGAGTTCTCAGCTTTTTCTTGGATATGGATTTGCATGCAAACTTTTCTCCTGAGACCTTATCAATGCAGAGATGAGTAATTCCGAACTCTCCCCTGCCGAGCTCAGCACCAAGATCGTATCTGAGCTCAATTTCACGACCAGTCGGGTTGGCAAGTACACAAAGCTTGTTTCCTCCATGGCCATGATGGTTCACGCCGTAATCAATAGAAAAAGGATTGTGTTTCTTCCTCCCCTTCTTAGGCGGCTGAGGGATGGCACAACAATTTCCCATGAATCGATGTTAAATGGATTCCCTACCGGTAAAATTAAATCCCAATCTAAGAAAAGTAGGAGCTACAAATCAAAATACAAGATCCAGCTCCAATGATGCAGAAATTTGGAAGGGAAACTAGTTGAAAGAAATCTCCTTCCCAGAGACGGAAATCAACCGTTGCGGAAAAAGTGGGATAACAAAATCCAGATGAGTGAGACGAAAAAATCAAAGAGGAAAGGAGAAAGTAAAAGGAAATGGAAGAAATGAAGGGATGGGGTTATGGGTTATAAGGGAAGGTAGGTGTGGAAGAGGACGAGAAGAAGAATTTTGAGCGCGTACAAGAAAGACACCATGGAATCCAATAGCCAATAGGATAGGAATTTAGAAAGTCAAAGAAAGCTTTGGAGGCTGTTTTTGACAGGGGCAAGCTTGTTTCTGTGTCTAGAGAGGGAGGAGAGAGAGCATTTTCTTGTCTGCCTAAAATACCCAAATCTAAAACATATATATATTTCCAAGTATTTGGATGAAATTGAGAAAGAAGGGACAATAGTGTGAATATGAGGCACTCAGGGTCTTGGTCAACGGTCGTATGTAGGGTAGGGGAGGGGGGAGGAAATTGTAATGTTTGCCGCGTGGTAGCCTTTACATTGGCAACATGCTCTTCTAGAGGAGGGGAGGCTCCATTATTTACGAGCATGGAAACAATATAAATATTCATTAATTATATATCATCTTGGGTCATGATAAAGTAATTGAAATGGCATGGATGGGACACAGATTAAGTAAACTCTAATCCATAATCATGCTTCAACACACAATCTTAAAGAGAATTTAGTAAATTTAATGGCTTCATATTCATTTGTGTGTGTAATGAGAAAGGATTATAGTCTCCTTCTGCAGTCAAATCCAAAACACTAACACTTTTGTGGCTTGCAAGTTTTGTAGCCTGCACAGATAGATTAAACCCCAGTGCATTTGGCCCACTACACATGTTATGTAATGCTTTCACATGATATTATATATATATCTATCTACTTGGTGGTTTGGAATGAATGAACGAATGAATGAATAGTCGAAGTAAGCTGCCATAGTAAAGTAAGGTTTTGTGCAATTTTCTCTTTTCTCCAATATAACCATTGCTACTTGTTTCCATTAAAATAAAAAATGGATTTCTGTTATAGAAGACAAGGGAGGGAGGGAGGGAGGGAATAGAAAAATTCATTCTTATTTTGGCCTGGGGGTTTACTAGAGCGCAAAGGTATTTTCATCGGCAGGCCCAATCCCATCTCTCACCTCCCAAGATTCTTATGATTGAAATTATTAGAATTCATTCAAGTGTAAATTATGCATACCTCTATAAAACAAACACAAGAAAATACCCATGATTTTTATAAACTCCTTTCTTCTTCTTCTTCTTTTGTTACTATGCAACTTAAATAAGATAGGGTGGCAGCAGTAGAGATAGCAACACCACAGGGGGGTCATTTTACACCAGACGTGCTATTGCGATTCAAGTGGTCAATTCCACAATTTGACGGGACACATCACATGTGCCTTCTTTGAATACATAAAGTGCCTCCTCTGTCGTGTCTTGGTATTTTGTAAACATTTAATACTTCATTTCTTTCCACAAGGCAGTGAAATTGCGTCCCATATTTCCAATGTAGACTATACATTAAAGAATGCTCATATTCAAAGTTAATCATTTCACTTTCGTTGAACAAGTCAACTCCCATTTGCTTTCAAAAAGTTTTGGCATTGTACTATGTTGGGCAACACATCATGCTAATAATACCTTGCAAAAATTGTTAGCCAAACTTACAACATATTCACATTACACAAGTTACACTTCATTTTAAAATGAAGATTACAGGCAATTTCAAGTTAAATCATCTTTTATAAAATATACTTTGATTGAGTTGAATCAAAAGGCTCCATAACACATAGAAATCAATTTTAATAGCTCTAAAGTAGAAATTTGTAGAATTTGAGAGGAGAACGCTGCTTCCGTAAAATTGTGAAAGAAAGAGATTTTAATTCTCTTTGTAGAATTTGATAGTAATATTTTACAAAAGGAAAACATTATGGTATACATGCACATCTACAAATGTAAACCGTACAATAAATTAATTTTCAAAATATTTTCAATTTGTCATCTGCCATATATTGACATTCTCCCTCAAGCTTAAGGACATAAGACGAGGAGTTTGGACTGAAAGTCTTGAAACTTTGACATTGGAAGTGGCTTGGTGAGAGCGTCTGCAATTTCATTCATGGAGGGAGCAAATTGAACTGATAGAGATTTACTTTAAACTTTTTCGCGAACAAAGTGATAATCAATTTCTACATGCTTGGATTTGGAGTGAAAAATTGGATTAGAGGCCAAGAATATAGCACTTAAATTATCACAAAAGATTATGGGTGAACCTAAGGTGGATATGCTTATCTCACGGAGTAGAGATTGAATCCATATGAGTTCATAAGCTTCGTTTGCAATGCTTTGATATTATAATTATGTACTTGATCGAGATACAAATTTATATTTTGCAGAAGACCAGGAAATGAGGTTTGGTCCCAAAATTGTGCAAAATGTATTTGTGCTCTTACAATCATCGGGGACAAGAAGCCCAATCTATATTAGTGAAGCAGCTGAGATCAAAGTTATTAGTGGTAGAGAAAGATATACCAAGATTGGTAGTTCCGCATAGATATTGAATTATTCTTTTGACAGCTTGCCAGTGAACATCAGTGGGAGCATGCATAAACTGATAGACTTTCTTAATAGCAAAGGCAATGTCAGGTCACATAATGCAGCAGTATCGTAAAGCACCTACAATGTTGCGATAAGTGGAGCCATCAGATAAAGGGTCCTTGAATTCTTGGCCAGAATAGGTCCAGAAATCATGGGTGTAGGTACAAGTTTGCTTGAGCTCATATCCGTTCGAATAAGTAGGTCGGTTATATATCTGGATTGATGCAACATCAAACGATTTGCAGTAGTAGTAACAGAGATACCAAGAAAGTAATTGAGGGAGCCCAGATCTCTAACAACAAAGTTAGAGTGGAGATAGCCAATCAAATTGTCGATGAGTGAAGTGGAGTTTATGTCACTATAATATCATTCACATAGACAAGCATTAGGATAATAGATGAATTCTTCCAAAAAATGAATAGCGATGTATCTGACTTGGATGCCTGAAAACTCCAAAGTAAAAGAGCATTGTACAAATTTGTGTATTATGCACGAGAGGATTGTTTTAAGCCATATAAAAATTTTTGTAGTAGACACACATAAGAGAATTGGGAAGTACTCAACTTTGATTCAATAATTGAATTGGGCTAAAAATTTTGGGGTTTGAAATTAAAAAAATAATAAATTTTAAGGCGGGTAGATCAATTTAAATATTGGACAAGGATGATTGAATTCCTAAAGTCATCAATAGGCAGTAATTCCTAAATGCCAATAACCCAAAGACTAGGTCAAGTCAAAAGTCATAATTTATGAAACGTGACAAAAGATAAAAAATAATCCTAAGTTGAAGGAAGGAAGGAAGGAAGGAAGGAAGGAAGTCCAAGTAATAAAAAAGCATATGCCGACAAACTAGGAATACTAATAGAGTAATATACATTGAATTAAAACCAAAACATACCCACTTGTCCACTGAATTCATTCTTCAACTTTTTATTATTCTCATATTTGTAGTATTATTTCAATTTGGCAAGTTGGAACTATTTTATTCATTTTCTTATTCTCTTATTGTGATGGAGTTATTATTTGTATTCAACTACAAGGAAGTAGGAACAACCAACAGATTATTGAAATACAACCTAAATTTTAAGGAATAAAAATTAAATAAATAAGGAAGAAGCTTCACAAGCACCTCACATCACCCGAGACCCCGCCGGGGATCTTGTACCGTTGGCGTCAACTGAACGCTGCCAAACATCTCTCTCTCTCTCTCTGCCTACACCCTACATATATGCAAATGCGTCTCTTTGAAATCCTTACCCTTTTTTCTCCCACCGCTTCTCTTATTTCCTCCCTCCCTCCCTCCCTCCCAAATTTGTTCTGCTTCCACGAAAACTCTGAGCCCTGAAAGAGAAAGGAAAAGAACATAGCGGTATTCGACCCCGTTTTTACCCTTTTTTACCGATATCAACTGCTTAAAGACGCAGTTTTTTGTGTTTTTTTTCCTGTTCGAGTGGCCGCATAAGCTCTGGTACTAAGGACATTACCTCTACTGTTTTGTTTGTTTTTAACTCCGTGCACCTTTTTTCATCACTACTTTTTTAGCCTTATTTTCCTTTGTTGTTCCCCTTCTTGTATTGTATCCTTCTCCCTCTCCCAAATGCTGGTTTTCCGTTCCCCTATGCATCTTTTGGCATCTCAGATTTGAGTGCTTTATTTTTAACCCTATTTGGGTAATGTTTATTGTTGTTGAATATGTGATCTTTGTACTTCTAATTGCCAGCTGCATTGGGTATTATAATTTAAGTTTTTCCTTTTTGTATTTTTGCATTTTGGGGTTTTATGTTTATTGATTACAAATTTGATCTTGCTACTGGATCAGGAATATACACGTTTAATCTCTTAACTTTTCATCTGTATTGTTCAGGTTAGGTTAAATCTAGAATTTGGAGGATTAGATTTCTCCATGGTGAGCTCGTAATATTATTTTTGCCTTTTTCTCGTGTTGAACTTTGCTTGGCAAAATGAAATTTGAATATGATATGAATGCTGTGTGTTAGCATAAATTATTGATCTTTGGTTTCTTTTATGGTCGTTAGGGAGAAGCCCCGGCTTTCTTTGTTGATGATTTTCAGAAGAATTTTCCAAATGGGATCAGTTTAAAATCAAAAGGTTGTGAAACCGCCAGTGTCGTTGCTGGGAGAACAGTATGATAACTTAGTAAATGGATTTCGTTTTACCATAAGATGTCTCTTCTTTGCACTTGAGCATTAATTTGATTAAATCATTCATCTGTTATTTGGCAGTATTTTGTTGGAGGAAGGAACGATGAATCAACATTATCAATCAGAGTTCAAATTTATGATCAATCAACTGGCATGCGGTGAGTTAGCTTAATATTGATTCGTTCAAATCTTCAGTTCTAATTGCCGGCCATGTTTGTAGGGTGGAACCTGTTGTGCTGGGAACTACGCCGGCGCCATGTAAAGGCCATTCAGCATTGGCTTTATACGGCGATAGAATACTGATCATTAAGGAGGGTTCTACCCCAGATGATTCTGTTTGGTTTCTTGAGGTTAGTGAGGTTAATGCTACAGGGTTCAATGGTAAAGCTTCATCTGAATGCAATATTGGACACATTAGAAACAATGACATTGTTTTGTTTGGCTTCAATATTGAATTTGTTAGGTGGATACCCCATATGTTAAGGAACAGAAGAGAAATTTGGGGAGTGAAGTTGTTGCTTGGAGTAAAGGTGTTAGTGGGAAGTCGGAAAAACCTATTGTCATTAGCGGACCTTCCGGGGTAGGGAAGGGTACTCTTATATCCTTGCTTATGAAAGATTTTCCTTCTATGTTTGGATTCTCTGTGAGCCATACAACTCGTCCACCAAGAAATATGGAGAAAGATGGAATCCATTACCATTTCACCGAGCGAACTGAAATGGAAAGGGCAATAAAAGAAGGTAAATTTCTTGAATTTGCGTCAGTCCATGGAAATCTCTACGGTACTAGCGTTGAAGCAGTTGAAGTTGTAGCAGATGACCAAAAGGTAAAACTTGTTTGTCATTATGTACAACAATCTTATGACTTTCCGTAAGTTGAATGTTTTTTCTTAATATGCTGTAGAGATGCATTCTAGACATTGATGTTCAAGGAGCAAAGTCTGTGAGAGCAAGTTCGATTGAAGCTGTTTTCATCTTCATCTGTCCTCCATCAATGGAGGAGCTAGAGAAGCGCCTTCGGGCTAGGTGATTGACAAAGATGTTTATCTCATCCTTTCAAATCTTTACATCTTGATTTGGTTTCTTACCACAAATAACAATCTACACAGAGGGACAGAGACAGAGGAACAGATTCTGAAACGACTCCGAAATGCTGAAGCAGAGATCAACCAGGGACAATCATCACAGATCTTCGATCATATTTTGTACAACGATAATCTTGACGATTGTTATGCAAGTCTTAAGGTGATTCTTCATGCTATTTAGGGTCTCAAAAATTTGATCAACTTCGACTGCATAACTAGTGAGGCTTACCGAATTTTCTAAAAGGAAAAACTTTCATTTGGTGTAGAAACTGTTGGGACTTGAGAAGAATATCACTGCCACTCCGAAATCAAGTAAGAAGTCCAATTATGCACTATCCTCTTCGTTCTAACAATAATTTCATATCAAACTACCCAGGATTTAAGTCTGGTAATATTTTTTCAGTGTATAAAGGGTTTGATTTCTCTGCGATACATTCGATATCAAAGATATCTCAGAAAATAATAATCAACTGTAATACTCGGGCGACAGAAAAAGATTCAAGAAACTTGTAAGATCTTCTCTCATTGTTTATTTACTTAGTCCAAAATATCTTCTAACGCATCTGTATGTCTTTTAATTAGGATTGTAATGGATTTGTCGTCAGTTAAAGGAGGGGCGCCTGGCCGGACAAGAGGGCTTGACTATTCTGTTGTCTTGCTATCGAACAGCTTGAACGGGGTCAATCAATTCTAGCACTGCTTTTCTTTGGCAATCTGTTCTCCCCCATTTTTTGTCTGATTTTGAACAGAAATGACATTATCATCCCAGCATTGGAACCGATGCTTGGGCGTTGGATTCTTTTTTCTTTTTTTCTGGGCGGCCAATTAAGTCGTTTGATTCTGCTCATTTTCTGAAATTATTTTAGGGAGATAATGATTCTTCAATTAACCAAATTTTATGGGTCACTTGTGTTAAGCTTGTTAGTTTGCTTTCAATGATTCTATATCCAAACTTGCCTCTAAATTTCCTCTGCAAACTTAACCATATCATGCCAATCTAACAACATGCAGAGAGGGTACTTGATTGAAAACCTTTACAAAATGTACATATATATATATATATATATATAAACTGAGCCGAGGTGATCTAGGAAGTGAATTCTTAGGGATTTGTTCCACAATCATCGGGGATCGATCTATGATGGGTTAGGAGTAATAGAAGCATAGAATAAAATAAGATTATCAGACGTGTTAGTGGCACATCCATGAACCAACATTTGACGAATGGGAAGGAGTGACTGACACGGTTCATTGACATCTGGAATTTGGCCTGCCTCCAATTACATACTCGTCTTCTTCAGTGGGGGACACCCCACCCAGAATTAGGTACACTTCCGCCCCAGTTTGACTTCTATTTCCTTGGCACTCTCTCTCTCTTACATTTGTCTAAGATTTGTTATTTTCAATTCAACCATTTAATCGAAATAAAATCATCACAACAATAATGTTGGGTAGACAATGTCAAAGGTGGCAAGAGTGTGCAACCAGCAAACCCAATCTGCACAACAATTTCGAGCCATTCTAGTTTAATCGCTGTGTCTTTGCAACATTTTACATTCCACAGAGAGAAAGCAAAGCAATTACCACTAAGGAACACAAGCAAGCGAGTGCGTGAAAACGACGATGCGGACGACTATGTGTAAACCGGAGAATGCATGCTTCCCACACGTTGGTTCAGCTTCTTATTGAGCGATGTTTTAAAAACTCAAGTCTCCCTACTGATCATCGGCAATTCCCTAGTCAAAGTATAACGGGCCAGTCGGAGAAGCCTCATGATTGGTTCTTTCAGCGATATTTTTGCTCAAAAACCGACCTCCGCACCCTCTCTCTCTTTTCATTGCGTGCAAATGCCGAGACTCGTGGAGGTATGGCTGATGAAAATGAGCATCATCAACTTGTTATTTTTCTATAATTAATAGCAATGGCCTAAAGTAACGAACAAACTAAGATTCTCTTCATTACCCTTCTAACTTTGTTCGGCTTCTTCTCTAGTTCCGCCTTGGCTCGTGATTGTCTTCGCCTCAGTATTCCGTGATATTGTTTGGCATTCACATAAACCGGCGCTTCTGCCATTTGAGCTGGTATCATACTGTTAAAATGCGACTGCCCCTAACCCAATTAACACTAATACATTTAACAATTTCTGCTGTAAGTAGACCTGCCAACTTTCGCACGCTAAAAAAATTCCAAATAATTTTTCGATTTCCTTGAAACGATTCTGAAATACTATACGTATGACGAAGAAGATATTGAAGAGGGTCATACCAAATATTGCGTTGCATATGACTGCCAAGCTCCCCCATAACCGGGATCGGTATAAGGATTAGACGAACACGGCTGTCAGAGAATTTTTTTTAAAATATTTCTACGA
Source organism: Begonia loranthoides (assembly GCA_022433065.1). Taxonomy (NCBI): domain Eukaryota; kingdom Viridiplantae; phylum Streptophyta; class Magnoliopsida; order Cucurbitales; family Begoniaceae; genus Begonia; species Begonia loranthoides. The sequence goes on along the minus strand of CM039478.1, from coordinate 1,077,483 downwards.
AAGATTGCCGAGAAAAAGATCAAAATCCTCTGTTTCAAGAAAGCATTATATTTATAACGAAACAATCAAAAGAGATCATTGAGTTTGGAGAGAGATTACAGCTGAATGAGCTATGAGCTGTATTGATACATGGTTTTCATTTATTTTCAGACGTTGAGTCTCCTCCGTTCGCCCGGCATTTACGTCTGTCACGACTAAAAAATCGTCAATCGTCAATGTGCCGTCTTTTAATGCAAAAAATGAAGAGAAGTACAATAGAAACTACAGTACCACTTAAAGTGGAGTAATCAAGACTGTAAGATGTTAACTGGAGAATGAAAACAAACTTATCACCTGGCTTTGTTTTCGAAAAGCAAGAGCAATTACAAAGCTGAGACGGAGAAATGTAAATTGGATTCGACAATACCTGCTTGGATGTGTCTTGGAAATAGATTTATGTGGCTTTCTTTTGAGATTGAAGCATTGTTGATATTGAAGCACCAGGATTCAGAACGATTAGCTGTCGAATCACTTTTACGTGCATCGCCATCTTGGTGGTATGTCCCATCCGGATTGTGGAGCATGTTTTGGAAATGATAATGTTTTTATCCTTCAAATTAGTTCATACTCTAAGCAAGCAGCCAATGAAGTCATAGTTAGTATCCGAAGTTTGTCAATTATCAACCTTTATTATCCCCCAAGAACCTACGCATGCATCTATCCCAATTGCAGCTTAAATTGAACTCTTTTGGCCACTTTGTTCAGATTACACATATTGTATGTTCATCATGGATATAATTAAGTTTCACGAACATAGTGACTGTCACTTTTATTTTTAACATTATCTGGAGTCGATATTCTCAGTTCAAATACCATTTCAAGTTCTAAAGAGAAAACCAAAGTTCCAAAAGGGATTACTTACCTGAGCATACTATTTTTCTTCTGTTTTTTTTTTTTATTTGACAAACAAGAATCCAAGAAATAGTTTCTTCGCCACCTCACAAACAGATGACATGCACGTATAGATTTAAACAAAATTTAAGCTTCTCTCGCGCTCTCTCTATCCTCATCAGCAAGGAGATGAAGAGCATCAAACTAATAAAATGAAATATTAAGATGTGGAGACGAATGTGATTAAATTGTTAGAATGGCAGAAAATAGAAGAAAGAAAGAATATTGAAGATGAGAAAGAAAGAGCCTTACATGCAGGCAGATTGTGTCCATGGAGAAGCAGAAGATAGGTTTGATTAGGCATTCTTTAAATGAAAAGCTAGATGCAGTGTTAGAATCAAGAGTTGCAGAAGAAGAAGAAGAAGATTGAACAACGTACACATTCACATGGTTGGTCGGGATTGGATGGTATTAAATAACACTAAGACGAAGAGGAAGAAGAAGAAGAAGAAGAATTTAGCCAAGTAGAGTGAATCAAACGTCGTTTTCTAGCTCTATCTTATTATTGGCTACGTTTCTTCATTATCGTCACCTTATTCAATCGTTTCGAGAGACAGGATAGAAAGAGCAGCCTGCTACACCATCTAACGTGGCTGGCATTTACAACTGCACCATCTTTTTTCATTATTTAAAAAGAAATGGATCCACAACACTTTCTAATAGACTTACCGATTTGTATTTTCATTTGTCTCTTTGTTTAAGTTCATAGAGTTGATTTTTCAAGAGTTTTGAATAGTTCTATATATTGTGAAGAAACCCTCTTGAAATCTGGGATGGAAGGTTGAGTTTGAGGGTTCGGAATTCTTCCTTAAAACTTATAAAATGCAGTTCTCCGAACGCATGTTGCCTGCGTCTGGGTCGACCGCATATTAAATAGATTCGTCAATAAAGCTTTTGGTCGACCACTAATCAAATTCTATTTGACTGCAATTCATCTAGAAGCGACATTTTTAAAGCTTTTAAATTATCCGGTCAATGTGTTATTTTTAACTTTGAGTAGTTATTCATTTGTTATCTTTATTTTTGGCTGAACTTTATCGTCTATAAATATTTGTTTGGATACTTACTAAAATATTTGTTTTGATATTGATATCTTTTTTTATAATACCAAAAATGGAGAGACATAAAACAATAGACACTATACTGAATTTTTCATTTTTTTAAGAGAAAGAAAAGGACTTTGCCACATCAAGAGGGAGAATAAGAATTTATGAATATATTTAGGGGGAGAATATACAACTTATAATATCTTGTCTTCATAAAAAAAAAAAAAAAAGGGAGATTGTTAGTTTAATAAGAAATAAGATTAGTTGTTTTGATGACGTGCGATTTAATTATTTCTAAGTTGTTTATAAATTAAAAATACGATTTTAAATGAGTATATTAATGATGTTCATTGAAAGTACCCTAAAAAATAGGTATTTAAATGTTCTAACATTGTCACGACCCATTTTACATTTGTCTTTTCATTAGCTATTCTAATTATTATTAGGGTAATTATCAAAATGACCTATGAAGTTATGTAGTATTTTCAATTTATATCTTAAACTTTTAATTTTATTATCTAATACCTCAAAGTTTAAAGTATTAACATTTAACATTTTACTGTTAAGTTCTATCAAAATAAAATTATTTAACTTTCAAACTCCTTGTTTTTTTTTTATTTCATTGACGATCCTTCCTAAAGTCTTCTTCTCCTTTCTCTGTCTACCGAATTTTTTACTTCCACATAAATCATCCACCCAACCCCCACTCACTCTTCATTTTCCACCATCAACCACTTTCTCTCTCTAGAACTTACTATTTCTGCTAATTTCCGATCACTCGTTCCCAACAATCAGTGGTTGATGGAATGATAGACTATCGATTAAGGAAGACGACTATGAATCTTTGGAGTGACAAGAATGCTTGGGTCATGGATGTCTTTCTGAATTCTGATCCTTCTTCTTTTTGGAATCCGCCTCCTTAAAACCACCCTTCCTTCGCCTCTACCTCCGTGCTAAAAAAATTAAATTTTATTTATCTTATTTTCACTTTACTCTGTTTGTTTAGTTACTTTTCCCTTGAAGCTTGTACAACTATTCTTTTATCTTTCAAGATATGAAACCCTAGTCTCCATTTGTATATCTTTCTCTCTTTGATGATTTTCATAATTTCTTCTTACACCTTTGAATAGTTTTCATGGTATCAAAGCATTTAATTCATTCCACAACTTTTGCAGATCTAACTTGTCTCGGCCGATTCATCTTTCTTTGAATTTTATCTTCTTGATTGATTGGTAATTCGTCTTCTTGTCTTTAATTGATTACCGTGTATATTTTGTGTAAAAGATAGTTAGTATTGCAACGGCCGATGAAAAAGATGATTCTCTTCAGTCTATTAGTGTACAATTAAATGAGTAGAATTATTTTATGTGATGAGAATTATTCGCATTAGACGTGTGTTTTCGTAAGCCTTAAGCATTATAATAATCTTCCTCGCTAATATTGATTGATAGACTTGAAAATTTAACACAAATGCATTGAGTTTTGAGATGATGACCTCTTAAAAAAACATTAACACTTCCCCTGTAGGACGACCTAGAATTGCCACGTGTCATCCATCTGAATTTAATAGGTGACGGCCCGTGGATGTCCGGTGAGTAGGAATGGAAAAGGGTTAGATTATTGGCAGGCAGCCACGGAAAGCAATGGGATTTGAGAACGTGGAAGGACACCTCAATAATTCTTCTTGGACCAAAATCCAAAAACCATTCGTAATTAATGAATTATTTCTGTCAATTTCCATCGTCAAAATGGTGCTCCCCAGTGTCAGATGTCACTCATCAAAGTGAGAAACTTGTAAAATTCTCAACACGAAGAGCAATACGCGTCGTGGATGCAAGTTCTCATATTTGTATCCAAATCTATCATGACTACTTGAGAACATAACATCACAACATAAAATTATACTATTGGATACAGGTCCAACCCGACCAAACTAGATTTTGGGTCAAATTAAACTCTAATAATATTCACCTTAACTTGAATTTCACATGATATATTCAATGCAAACTTCTCAGCCACCCTAAAACGAATTCATAACACCGAATTCTTACAATCTTCACCTTCAAAGAAATTTTGATGTAAGGAAAACAAATATTCAATAAAAAATAACATCTTCTTTAACAATGACTTCGTCAAAGTCAACTCAACAATTTGAACTGAAGAATTTTAATAAGGATTCAGTTGTTTAAATAAAAGAATTTTGATTTCAATTGAAGTGTTATAATAAAGATATAATTATTTCATAAAAGTTTTAAATTTAACACATTTTCAAAGTAAGAAAAATTCAGGTCGTTACATGTTCTTTTCAGCAGTGGCAACCACTTTCTTCTTCCTTAGTGACAGTCGATAGCAAGGAAAGGTTGTCTTCTTTCTCTTTCGAAGAAGACATCGATGCAAAAGGAAGTATTTTTTTTTAAATTTCGTTTTTCAAAAATTGTGAACCTTAAAATTTATTTGATCCGAATAATGAAACTCTCAATTTTGCTCTGATACCAAATGTTGAAAATCAAACGTGAAATAGAAAAAATAAAAACACAAGAAAACAATAACACTAAGATTTACATGAAAACCTCTTTCAGAAAAAAAAAAAAAAAATCACAGGTATATGAAAAATTCACTAATAGAAAATCAAGGTACAATGAATTTTGCGATTCAAATATAAATACGTAGAGTAAATAGAAAACCCTACTATTTGATACATGCTTGACTCAACCCAACTAAAATTTAAATCACACTGAAATCTATCAGTTAAAATATTACATTTTACTCGCATTAAGTTATCATTCAAAAATGTAGCCATCAGAGCTGCTGGCTTTGGTGGAAACTACTCATTTCTCCGACTTCTTCCGAAAATTACAAATGGTAATGCAATCTTGGATACAATTTCCACTCAACCAAAAACATGAGCATGGCTAATAGCAGAGAAGAAGTCTAATATCAGGGACGGGATGAGTGAAAAAACGAGAGTGCATAGCTATTTGATGGCCATCTTCAACACATCAGCTATATAGAGAGCAACAGAACAAGTGTCAAAACACTTGCAACTCAAATTTCTGTGGACTAAGAACAATTTATTTAATCACCAAACATAAAACCAAAACATAGCGGCCCAAGACTAGAGGTGCGACTGCAATGGAAGCTAAACTGAATGAAAGATTAATTAAGGAAATCATACTTGTGCTGCTTTCTGCTTGCTATTTCTTCAATCCCCCCCAATCGAGTAAGTGGACAATTTGTGGCTTGTTGAAAGAACGGAGGGAGGCCTTGAGTGTCGTTTCTTGCAGTGTCTGTCCTGTGCAGATTGACATTTTAGATATGAGATCAATTTAATAACTCTTCCACTTCAGAGTATTTGTCAGCTTGATTGTGATTCTAAAGGAGCATGTTCCGTAGTTGGTGTGTGCCAAGTAAACGGAGGTGGCGGGGGATCAACATTTAACATTCCTTCCAACACCTTCACCACCTCTCCCATCGCAGGCCTCATTCGTTCGTTGTTTTGAACACACCAAAATGCTATTCTCAGCAATCTTTCTAGTTCCTCAAATTCAACTCCCCCATCAAGTCTTCGATCTAGAACGTTTTCTACATGCCCCTCTACCCATTCTTTATAAGCCCATTCAATAATGTCCTCGGTTTCGAGACATCCACTCACTGTGATGACCACCATCTTACCAAAATCTGCCACATCCTGTTCTGCTGAAGTGTGCCATTTTGATGTTTCCCCGTACGCACCCCCAAGCCCAAACTCTGTTACCTTCACATCTAAATTTTCATCCAAACCCACATTTTCACATTTTAAATTGCCATGGCTCATAAATTCCCTACACCCTGTGTGCAGATAACACACAGCTTTTGCTACACTTAGGCATATTTCAAGTCGCTTTCTCCAAGTGAGTCTCTTACACAGCTTAGGGTCTTTTATGTATTTTTCTACTGAACCATTTTTCACATACTCATAGATCAAAAATCTATGATTTGTCTCACAGCAGTACCCCTCCAGCTTCGCAAGGTTTTTGTGAAAAATACTTCCGATCTTCAAAACTGCCACCCGAAACTTTCTTTCTTCCACTTCTGTTCCCAGGTCTTTTATAGCAACCAACTGATTATTAGATAAAACACCTTTGAACATCTTTGGTCCAACTTGCTCTTTGAAATTCCCCGTAAGTTCCTTGATTTCTGAAAAGGAAAATAGAAGCAAACCTTTTGAGTTGGATCCTGCGTAAGCTAAAAACCCCTCTTCACCAACTGATTTTCTTCTTTGGTATATGACAAATCCAACTCCCAGCTGCATTATAACGAGTGCAATAACTGTGCATGAAGCAACTACAATCAGAAAAGGTATGTAGAACTGAAACGACTGATTAACCATAAAATTTGATGAGGATGACAAAGAGATATCAGAATTTGGATTGACAGCCAAAGGGTCCAAACACATCTTCACAAAAGATACTGAAATTTGAGATGGGTCTGAATAACCAGTCACATGCGGTGTTCTTTTAATCAAGCACCGTCCTGTTCCATCGTTTGTATAAGTTGAGGCCGTGCAAAGCTGGTCACTTAGACATACGCTTTTGCAGTGGTTCAAACTAGTTTGCAATAGGAAATCATTCGGTGGATAAATTCCATAGAGATATGTATTTTCATATGTAAACATATTAGAACCAGATTCACACTCTTGTGGGTAGGTCACTAAACACCTTGAATTGGATTCACCTGTGAACCCAAATGGGCATTTACAATACGGGAAACCCGATTCGTTATACACACAAATGCCATGTTGGCCACAAGTGGCAAAGACTTCACACTGATTCTGTACAGCTCGCCAAACGGATTTCCACGACATTAACGCCTCCGCCCAGGAGTATAACCTCAGATTACCATCAACATCAAGCCTTAGAAATCGGTAGTTTATATCATCATTGTGATCTTCTCCATAAACAGACCAAAGGGGTTTGGAGTTTCTGTTTACGAGATGCAGTGCTCCATCTGAAGTTACAATGGCGCTGACATTTGAACTGAAATGGCTTCCACTTGTCCAGTAAATAATGTTTGTTTCCCACTTCAGCTGTAACTCGCCAGAAGCATTCATGAAAAGAGTGTAGAAACTAGACACCGAATTATTGCTAGCTGCTCTAAGTGTTTGAGAAACCGTCAACCTCTGTCCAGACAGCAGGGTATCAGATGGAGTGTCAAAACTTTGCCAAACAATATTTTTCTTCTCATTTAATAGAACAAGATTGCCATTGTCAAACAGAGCAGCAGAAACAACAGATAATTGACTTGTTTGGCTGGACCACACTGGAACTCCTCTCAAAACATCAAACAGAACAAATTCCCCACCTTCCGTTAGTTGGAAATAAGACTTGTTACTCACTCCTATGTCGGCTCCAGCCACCCACACCACAGTTTGCTTGTCAGTTGGAATAGATTTGGAGCTGAATCTCACTCCAATGCTGTATAGATAGGGTTGATCTAGATGGTTGAAAAACCCGAGTGCAAAATCACCATTGGAAGAAAGCCAATCGTTGTTATCATCCACAAAAATCTTTGAACCCAATGGAATTTGTGAAACAGCAAGTGAATGAAAAGAGATGGCAATGCATATGAGCATGTGAGCCGATTTACAAAGATATGTTTTCCAATCAAGCATATCTAAATCTGCTCAGTGACGTATAAAAGCAAGAAATTAGAACAAGTAAATACTACTGAAGCATATTGCACGACAATAAAGCCAAAGACAGTGAAAACGTTGGCATTTACAATTTATTCAAACCCAAAATGTCTAAGAGCGTGAAGAAGAATTCAAGTTAAGAATACATATCTACTAAAGACTAATGTTCTGAGCAATGTTCAAAGATCAAATAAAGTTAATAATTGTTAAAAGTTAAATGTGAATGATTCATTTTTTGAAAAAGAAAAATTGAGATGCAGTCTAGTCCTTTATACCCAATCACTGGTCCATCCCAGGCCATACTTAAGCTCAAGGTATTGAATCTTGGAGTGACCCAATGCCCAAATAGCAAATACAAAAGGGTATGAAATCCCTAGCAATATATATTCTCTTCATAACCATCTTTTCCTCCCAATCTTACCTTTTGACATTTCCCTCCCATCAACTTGAGCCTCGAAGTATATTATCCCCAGAGGATGGAAGACATGGCAATATCTATTCTCTCAGAATTCTCCTTTCTTACCAATCTCTTCTAGGGCATTTTCCTCTGACTACCTTTATTGACTTGAGCCTCAAAATATACCATCCCCCACACCTTCAACCACCAGCCAAAAAAGTCCTCTACATCTAAGGGGTTTTCTGATGACACAATAGTTATGTCAATGAAGATGGAGGATAACAATATTGTTCTCCATGCATCATAATCATCTTAGGCATAATTCTTATTAACTTCTGACCCTAGAACACCATCAACATTGGAGCGCATCGAAAAATTGACGAAGATAACAGAGGATTTGACAAAGAAATGATTATTAGGAGGTCAATAACCTTGTGGAAAGAAAATGTGGATGAAAATGCAAGGCCGTGAAAGCAAGAACGGACATATTTTACGTAGCAGAAGGATAAATGATTGCAATTTTTCACATATGGATCCCAAATTTGGGTCAAATAAGATGAGAAACGACTTTCATGACTTCAAAAGCTTGATTTTCGAAAAAAAAAAATGTCATAAAAACCATTGAAAAGGAGATCCAGGTTAGGGTTGAATATGTAGAGATCATGTAAACTAAATGGATAGAATTTTCTGTGTTCAAAAGAAAAGAAAATCACCGAGAAAGGAGTGTTCTTCCAAGAAAATTTAAGTGAATAGCAAAATGAACCACCAATGGTCTCCACACAAACAAAAACAAAGGAAATCTTGGCTAGAAGATGCGGAAACTGAAATTTATGCAGTGAAAATGCACGAAGTAGTACCTAAAATAATTCACCAGAGAGAGGAAGCTGAACGCATTCTGCTTTTAAGCAGCACCCAATGTAGATTACACAGGAATGCAAACAGGGGAGACATGGGTGGGAAGAAAAAGCGTAAAAGGCAGCAAAGAAGGTGATGTCGGGGTGGCCAGTGAAAATGGGTCACCGGGAAATGGATGGGAAACCTCGTGGCAGGTTCGAAAGCAAGAGAAATTGGTAGACGGCGAAGGTAGCCGCCTACGACAGCCTTTCTTACTTTTTTATGGAGCAATAATTGAAACTTTTTACTAACTTAGAAAAAGTGTGAGAACGACAAAATTAGATATTTGGGCGGCATAAGCATTGCCTTTCTTCCCTCCTTCCCTGACTGACCGTCTCCAGACTTGACCATCAGTAGTAGGAGGTCTTCACAAAATTTAAATGTTATTTAGTGCAAATAAAATTTGGTCTATATCCTTAATAATAATAATATAACATAAAATACATATTTGGAGTGATTTCTTACCATTTATTTTTGTGATATGCACCAATAAATTTGGTTCGTTCGAAGCATTAGAGGACCTGAAATTGATTTTAAAATCAATAGTAGTAGGACGTGCAATCAGCAAGTGTGTTATTAATGAAAAGTTTCAACGTTTCTGTTTTGTTTAATGGAAAAACACATTTTAGTTTTTAAAAGCTACCAACAAAAACACTTTTGTTAATAAAATGGGGCACTTTCTAACACCACCTCACCCGGAGGATAGATTAGATTGGTGTCGTGGTAAGGCGGTCTACCAATTCATTGATAGCATATCACTACTATATTTATTATTTATCCTACTTGTGTTTTTTATGCATATGCATAAATTGCCACTGGGTTTAGTGGGGGGCCCACTAAACAGCCCAATGCAAGAACTGAAGGGAATTCATTTGATGAAGCGATGGGTATTTAGTACGAGATTGAGTGAGGCCCATATTTATTATTATGTTGGAGTTGGATGAATAAATCAGTAGTTACTTAAAAGGGGAAGGGAGGTATCTGCCTAGTGCGTGGGAGTACAAACAATACATAGATGCTCTTCCCCTCTCCCAGTTCCCACCATGCATGTATTCTTTCTACTTATCTCAAACTCATCAAATATAAATGCCAATCTCATTAACTCCAACTACACTCTCCAGGTGATTTCATTTCGGCCAGGATGTTTTCATTTCTCAATAATTTCATTTCTTTACGCAGTCAACTGCGGCGGCTACAAATACTCTTTTGTTTTTTTCTTCTCTTGCGGTTTCTGCTCCGCACTTCCTCTGTTTGTTTTTTTTTGGTTCTTGTGATTCACTCCTCCATTAACCACATTTAACCTTTTCCCTCAACTCCGCTCTGGGATTAAGATTATTTTAATAAGTATTTGATTCAATTGTAGTTGAGTATGGTTTGGGAGAGAAGTTGAAACAATCAACAAATAAATATATTGGCTGTCCAGGAATTCAGTATACGTCTGAATGGATTGGGTTAACCTTCTAAATTTCCAAACTGAAATTAATTAATCACTTCATGCACTTGCGCTTTATGAGTCAAACATTTGTTTGCTATTATTTTTAGAAAAATTAACAATACAAATCCTCCTAGGATAAGCGACAAGTCAAACCTTAAAAAAATTAACAAAAAAAGTCGAAGCAAATGTCGGAGTCACGTTTTCTACTTAGAAACTGCCAAGAATGTCATATGGACCTCCAATGATCAACTTTGGACGTCCTTCAACCACGAGGGATGCCCAAGGTTGATCCACTAGGAGATAAACAGCTAGATGAAGAGACATAAGTATTGCAACGATGATGGATAGGGGTGGGCAAATCGGTTCTTGGTTCCGATTCCGGATCTTTTAGAACCGACCATTCGGTTCTCGGTTCTGAGGGTAAGGAACCGGAACCGGAACCGCAAGGAACCGGAACCAAGGCTCAGTTCTGGTACGGTTCCGGTTCCTTGCTGTTCTGAACCCTGCTATGCAATATTGTTTTCAAAATATTGTTTTCCACCTGTATGATGTCTATAAAAGAAGCATTAGAATATAACTCCAGGTGCTGTTTAGAAAACCAATTTGAAACCCTCATATAAGAAATCATCCTGAAAGAAAACAAGAAGAATCTTGATGCATATTCATGAAAGATACAAGTGCAGTGCTTAACCCTGAAGCATTAAGAAATGATACAAATTACTAAACTACATAAGTTTTTGAAACTAATCGTAATTCACCATATAAACTGTTAAATTAACATCAACTTAAAACCTGATTTTTTGTGATCGATGATAATTGAAATGTTCAACAGAGCAGAGAATCATGAGTTCAAACATGTGGTAGATCCATAGATTTGTTACCAATTACATTTTTTTTATACAAGAGAACCTGCCAGAATCCCAAGTTAACCTTGATAAGCAACTTTGATAAGCAGCAAGTGATTATATGTTAGTTAAATTCTAACATATATACAACAAGTGATTTTATTGTTTGGAAATTCAAATGTGTTGTAACATATAGAATGCCAATTAAAGAAGAACAAATAATGATCAGACAGCAGAGTTTTGAACAAACAGATAAACAATTGTGTGCATATTCTGTTGTTTCAATATTAACTATTAAGAGTCAGTAAACCAACAGATAAACAATCTACTGAGAGGAAACATATTATTACAACAACAAAAATTGAAGCTGAAGTAAAAAAACACAATCGCAAGCCCTACTAAATCGAAGCAAAAAGCAAAAATAGAATCGCAAGTCATACTAAATCGAAACAAAAATAAAAAATAGAAGCAAACCCTAAATTGCCTCTCGATTCCAGACTTCGCAGGTTCATCGTTCGCACTTCAATCGCAAGTTAGCCGTTTGCCCTTCAAACGCAGGTTAGCCGTTTGCCCTTCAAACGCAGGTTCACCGTTTGCACTTCAATCGAAGATTCGCCATTCACAATCGCAGGTTCATAGGTTTGCAGGTTCGCAATCACTGGTTCGTTGTTCGCCGTTCACAAAATCGCTCTCTTTGGTTCTAGACTCCGCAGTTCGCAGGCTCGCAACTCTTTTAATTTCTAACAAACTTCGGTTCTCGGTTCCTGAATTATGGAACCGAGAACCGAACCACACTTTTAACATGGAACCGAACCCGCAAAATGGAAACATTGTCAGAACCGAGCTACGGTTCTGGGTCGGTTCTCGGTTCTGGTCGGTTCTTGCCCACCCCTAATGATGGACGTCCAGATTGGAGGAGGGCACTGGCAGACGCTTGTTCATAGCCGTTGGATGAAGAGACAGACGTCCCTCAATGAAAATTGACGACTATGATGGACTAAAAGCTCTGGTTGACGTTATATTGAATGAGATTACATGCAGGACACATGCTATTTTAAATGGAAACATAGTTGTAGACAAAAGTTGTTAGTCGTTAGATGAATGAGTCGGGAGTCTTTTAGAGCTGAGGGGGGATGTCCGTCGCTAGAAATTGACGTTTAGGATGAATACCACATCATCCCTATCTTAAAACAAACATTTCCCAGCCAACAACGAGCGCCTCTCGCTTACGACGGACATCATTAGCTTCTTTAAGGATGTCTTTGGTCCATCACGGTCATCCGTTCTCATTGAGGGACGTCCGTCTCTTCATCTAATGACCATGAACCTTCGTCCACCAACGTTTCTCCTCCGATTCTGGATGACTATCTTCATTGTAGAATGTTCGTCTCTTCATATAGCACCCATCATGGACATCCATCTCCTCATGAATCAGTTTTGGTTGTCCCTCGTTTCAAAACAGAAATACAACGTTTCGCTGCGGAAAACTAACATTTCACAAAGAAAAGACAACGTTTTGTAGAAAAATGACAATATTATTTAACGAAAAACGTAATCGCAGTGTTTACTCCATTCATTTTCTATAATTCAGTATTTAAGTTATTAGTAAAAATTGTCTCGTGGTTAATTTATCATTTATTCCAAAATAGAGTAGTTGAGTTGTTAATATTCCTTAAATAATCAAATAAAAGAATCTTTAAGTGGGTTAAAACCTTGGATTGAACATCATTGAAGATAATAATTGATTAAGAATTTAGATTCCTTAATGATGATGGCTATACTTTTCACTAATGTTTAATTTCCACTCAATTTATGTGTACTTAATACCATTAATCCTCTATCAAACTATTGATCACCACCTCAACCGCCATACACCATCTGTGTAATGTTTTTTCTGCCCCCATCTTTTTCGCCTGAAATTACCAAATTGCTCAAACGGAGTGACGAAGCGCAATCTGATTCGTTGAGACAAGAGTAAACATAGTAACTCGCTGGATGCTATATAAACAAACCCTCACCTCACTGCTCTTTCCTCTTCTACGTCTGAGTAGTTTGGCTTTGGCAATAGATTACGCCATTACGGGTTTATCAAGGCGAACATTATAAAAAAAAAAATGGAGAAAATAATTAATTTTCTATGACCAACTGGAATACTGGAAGGGTGATGGCGGAAGGAGAAAAACGACGACCTCACCTCTGCGTCTTTCCCCGACTTTCGCGCAGATTTTCTCGGAAAACAAATTTTTGCTGTGAAGCCTTTGGTTGATCTTAGCTAAACTCCCTGACTCGCCCTTTTTGTTTTTACTTGCTCTCTAAGCTACTGCTTTCGGTAAGATTTCTTTGTTCTTGATCTTCGCTTTTGCTGCTTTATCTCGACCAACTTTTTGATCTCCACAGAATTCCTGTCTTCTTCAGCCTTCTGTTGCAGTTTTTTTAATAATCCGTGCATGTTTGATCTGTTTATAGCGATTGCAGGTTTTGAGAAACATTTATACTTTGATTCTGATTGATATCGACGATTGAAAGTTTTTCTATCTTCTTTTCAATTTTTCTTCCAGAACAAGGTTCGTCTGTTGCTGTAGATAGTCCCTCCTCTCTCCTGCTTCTATTTTCAATTTTATTTAGATTTAAAAAAAAAATTAAGTTACAAAGAAGATCCGATGGTGATTTCTTCCCCTGATTCTCCATGTAAGGGTAACCAATTTAATCATTATTTTATGCCTTTTAATTGTGCTCTTCGTTTTCCATCATATTACTTTTTAGTCTGCTAGATAGTTTGAAGCAAAAGAATTAGGACCATGACAGATCTTTGTTTTTTAGTTTCTATAGAATGGAGCTTTTCTTCCATTTATTTTTTTTCTACTGGAAGTCTCAGAAAGGAAGTGTCTTTATTTGTATTGGAAAAAAACATGGTGACAGTAGATGTCTTTGGGAGCTTCTATTCCTTGACTTATTAGTTTTTTTTAATGAAAATATGAATACTAGTTTGGTTTTGGTTCTAAGATGGAGATCGATTGTCATTTCTTTCTTTTCTACTCTTACGGCCATCAAAGATCTAATATTAATTGCCTAAGTTTGTGTAAGTTCTATAATAGAAACTACAAATAAACCAGATTGCTTAAGATACTTCATATGTCTCTTCGCCATTCTGACTATTTGTTAGACTCGATATCCCCCCTTCCTTTGCCTAATTTGGAGGCTATTTCTACGTTTACTTAATTTTATTGTGATATTATTGTTCAGTTGACTTTATTGATGAAGAAATGTGATGTGAATAGAACTGCTAAATTACACAGAATCTCATTTCATTTCTTTTTACTGTTACATAGTAACAATCCTTCATAGCCATGAATCACTTGACTATCCAGACTGAAGATGCATTTTCCAGTTTGCTTGAACATGCGGCTAATAATGACATTGAAGGTTTCCAAAAATCAATTGAGCTTGATGTTTCTGCAGTTGATGAGATTGGGCGCTGGTATGGTCGCCAAAAGAGCTCAAAGCAGATGGTTTATGAGTATAGAACACCTCTAATGGTTGCTGCTACTTATGGAAGCATTGATGTCATAAAGTTGATTCTTTCTTTATCTCATGCTGATATAAATAGATCTGCTGGCTTTGACAAAAGCACTGTTCTTCACTGTGCAGCCTCTGGTGGGGCTGTGAATGCAGCTGATGTTGTGAAACTGCTTTTGGCTGCTGGCAGTGATCCAAATTTGGTCGATGCTAATGGTCATCGCCCTCTTGATATTATTGATGTTATCCCAAAACTTCAGAATGTCAAAAAGGCCCTTGAAGAACTCCTTATATCTAATGTTTCTTCTGCCAGTTCATGCAATCTTAGAATCTCAACTTGTGGCTTAAGTTCTAATTCTCCTTCTCTTCCATCTTCTCCTGTACAAGGGTTGCTGCCTACTTCTGATTTTGTTTCTTCACCAACAAAGTCGAAATTCTCTGATTTCTCAGCATCATCAGTGATAGAGAGAAAGGAATACCCTGTTGATCCATCTCTCCCAGACATCAAGAATAGCATTTATTCTACTGATGATTTTAGAATGTATTCATTCAAGGTCCGGCCTTGTTCACGTGCATATTCTCATGATTGGACTGAGTGCCCTTTTGTCCATCCAGGAGAGAATGCTCGAAGAAGGGATCCGAGGAAGTTCCATTATAGTTGTGTTCCATGTCCCGAATTTCGAAAGGGCACCTGTAGACGTGGAGATATGTGTGAATATGCTCATGGGGTTTTTGAATGCTGGCTTCACCCAGCACAGTACAGAACCCGCCTTTGTAAGGATGGAACAAATTGTGGTAGGAGAGTTTGTTTTTTTGCACATACTGCTGAAGAACTTCGTCCCTTATATGTTTCTACTGGGTCTGCTGTTCCCTCTCCTCGTTCTGGTAGTCTTGGAACTGTTGATTATGCTGCAGCTATGAACATCTTACCTGGCTCTCCATCTTCAAAGTCTGTCACATCTCCTTCACCATTTACTCCTCCCATGTCTCCGTCTGCCAATAGCATGCAACACTCCTCTGTAAATTGGCCCCAACCAAATGTCCCTGCTTTGCACCTCTCTATAGGAAATCTTCAGTCCAGTCGGTTGAGATTGTCCCTGAATGCAAGAGATATTCCAGTTGATGACTTTGATTTGCTTCAAGATTTTGATATGCAGCACCAACAGCTCCTAAATGATTATTGTGGTGTTTCTCAATTGTCTTTAATTTCTAAGTCCGCCAATCACTCTGGAAGGCTGAAAACTCTGACCCCTTCAAACTTGGATGATCTCTTCACTACGGAAAGTTCATCTCCTCGGCACTCAGATCAGGCATTAGCTTCAACTGTATTTTCTCCAACACATAAATCAGCTGTACTTAATCAATTTCAGCAGCAGCAGAGTATGCTGTCTCCTATCAATGCAAACTTTTCTCCGAAAAGTGTGGATCATCATCTATTGCATGCCTCTTTTGGGGTTTCATCATCAGAGAGGATGTCTCCACCGAATGCAGAACCTGTCTCACCTATCAGCTCACGATTATCTATGCTAGCACAACGAGAGAAGCCACAACAATTTCGTAGCCTTAGCTCAAGGGAGCTCGGTTCCAGTTTTGCCTCAGTTGGTTCCCCATTGAACTCTTGGTCGACGCTTGGATCACCCAATGATAATGTTGATTGGGTAACAAACACTGGTTATATGGGTAAGCTTCGCAGATCATCCTCGTATGAGCTTGTGGACAATGGAGAAGAGCCAGATTTTTCATGGGTTCAGTCACTTGTTAAAGACTCACCGAGTGAGATAAAAGAAAAAGTAGCTCCAATTGACTCAGGTAGCATGAGTATTGCGCCTTCTGAGGAGTGTTCAAATGATAACTTATGCGACTCTGTCGATCATGCTTTGTTGGCAGCATGGCTGGAGCAAATGTAGCTTGATCATCTGGTGGCTCAACAAAATTGAAATGCATTTTTGAGGTGAAGCTAACTTGGTAAGTACTCGTACCTGTGCTGGTTTTAGCTAATGGCCGGTATGAAATCAAGTTATTCAAAACAAGGAGGAAGGAGTGATCATTTGATAGGAAAATATACATGGTTATCAGAAGGTAAGTTGGAAGGGAGGAAGAGCCTCTGGTTCACCCCCCCAAAAAAATATCTAGACGCAAGCTAGGTGGCATCCATGATGATTGATGAGCAATATTTTTGTTTGAAAGGCCTAAGTTACCATCTGGAGGCTCCGTCGGATATTGGAGGATAAAAGATATAGCAGCTAGGAAAATTAGTTATGGGCGTTGGGGATGGTAGAGAAGAGGAATAGGATGCGCGTTAAGAAGCTTTATGTATCTCATTATGGTGCATGCGATGGATTCTTTGATTTAGATTTCCCCGTCTATGGACACAAAGAGCAATATATAGTTTTGGCGTTGGGTAATGTTTATTTTTATTTAATTTATTTATAACGTGATGCAAGGCGTCCATGTTTAAAAATATATTATATATAGTCCACCATCTGAGACTGAGACGGGGGTCGATCGATAGGATCATATGCATCTTCTCGTTTTTATGGAACTTCCATTCTCGGGCTCCCTCTCCCTGTATGGCTTTGCTTTTTGTAGAAGACAAACAAAAGCCATGTTTCTTAATGATCATTTTAATTTTATTCGGGCCATCGTGATGAATTCCCCTCTCTTTCTCTCATTTTCTCCACTTCATCCTTTCTCACCCGGCCCTCGTCCCTTTCCCCAGCAGCACTAAGTTGTGAAACATAGTGGATTGTCAGGATATGAATTTATTTTAATCTATAAATGCACGATCCACTGTATAATAATCAGCGGGATTGGAGAGTTAACGAAGCACAAGCCTAAAGCGCTTCGCTCATACGCCCTCCACTTCCTCCCTCCGCAATGGAAGACAAAGACGGAGGTCTTCTATGGACATCCGACTCCCCCTCCCCTCCCCAATCTATGCTCTCCATCACCATCGCTCCACTTATCTCCAACCTGCTTAACGCTCGTCCCAAGAATCTCTACCGCGCTGTTTCCCGCCTTTCTTCCCACTCCCTCCTTACTCCTTCCTCCCTTGGTTACCTTCTCATTTCTGACATTTCTCTTAACTCTCTCTCTCTCTCTCTCTCTCTCTCTCTCTTCGTCCTCTAAACTCTCTCCTTTTGCAGATTCACTTGAAGAATCCCTCCGCTTCTTCCACAAGTATGTGGGACACGCCGCTCAAAACGACGTTTCGCCTGATGAAGTCCTCGTCCCTTTGATTGAACACGTAAATTCTCTTCCCCACCTTAATACTTGTCAAGTTTGTATTCTGATTCCTTTTATCTTCAAACCTTAATTTTTCAAATTGCAGTCGTTGAGGTTTAAGGATTCCAAACATGGTGGCCAGACTTTGATTCTTCTCAATTGGCTATTTGAAGACGACCTTATTTTCCAAGTGACTGCCAAAAATCTTGCTGGAATTATTATGAGAAACGAGGATCGCTACTTCGCCCTCAGCTGGTGTATTCTTGTTCGTTCCCTTGTGCAGTATGAAGCTGCAACTAAATTTGTGTTAAATGGTAAGATTATATTGCTACTATTTAAAAAAGAAATAAATTTTAATGAATTTGATCTCAATGTCGAACATCTGTCTTGGTTCATTTTATTAAATATTTCGGCTAGTTGCCATGAAATGCTTTTTGTTGCATTTGTGTCTTGGTGTAGATGATCAATTTTTGTTTTCAGGTATTAGCGAGAGGTACAATGAGTTGTTGAAGACATTTTGTTCATGTCTTTCACGTCTGTCAACAATTTTGCGCAATGGAAGGTGAATTTATTTCCATTATGCTCTCGTCTTCTATCTACTACGTCATTGTGCCATACCACGTATTTATTCTCTTATATTTTTAATTGCATGTTCTGTCTTATCTCAATTCCATTTGACCTCGACTGGAAAAAACGATCTTCTAATGTTTCTTGAGCTAAACCATCATTTTTTAAAGTTAACCATTTCTGTTGAATTACAATCTTTGTTTTCCCGTTTCACCTTCTTTTGCAGCTGTGTGAAGGATGGATTTGAGTTACCCTCGCGTCTTGCAGTGTCTGCTGCTGATTGTCTTCTAGCTATCACTAATGCATTAACAAAAAAGACTGAATTTAAAAGTTCGAGTAAGAAAAATATGCATTCTGATTCATTAAATCAGCCAGTTGTCTTACAATCCAGCCCAGTTGATAATAGGCAGTTGAAACGGACTTCTTCTAGAGTCACGTGTACAGAAGTGGAATATTTGCTTTTGAATCACTTGGGAGAAATCATTAATCTAGTAGATAGACTTCTTGCAGTATGTTCTTTTTTAAATTCTTTTCATATATATTTGTCTTTGATATTTCTTGATCTTGCCAGTAGTGCTGTCAAGGTTTGCTTTTAAAGTTTGTCTTTCTGAACTTATTTACGAATGTGTATTTGAATGACGAAATTTGAAATGATCTTGAATTATAATACTAATAGGTTAGAAGTTAATAAAGGGAAGTTAGTTAGTTGATTGTAAGTCAAGTCTATTATATAAAGACTTGGGGGTAGTCGAGGTGGGGGATATCGGAGTATTGTGTAGGGAGTCACTAGGGACTCGAAAGCCTAGTGTAAGAGGGAGTGTCCTATTTCTATGTTGTTCTTTGATCATTCAAGAAATATAGAATTGATTCCTATCAAATACATATTTGGATATTGTGGCTCCTGGATTCGACCCCCAGATGAAAATCACAAGGCATGGACAAAATGACTTTTTATCTTATAAATTGAACTAGAGTTGTCAAGTTTCAATTTAACTTAACAAGAAGAATTTTGCATAAAAATGTCCAAAATTTCTTATTTCAATTTAGCATGAAAATGAAAAAGCTCTATTCTTGAAGGGGCTTCCTGTCCAATTTTTTTTCCATCTCTGTGAAATGTATCAGATGTTAGTAGTGCATTATTTAGGAAGTGTATCCTTCAAGTTCTAACAAATCAAACTCAATGGTTTCCTTGGAGTTTTGAAGATTGCTAATAAAAATATGTAAAAGATACATTTGAATCATTTTAATGGGGTCTCCATTTAAGGTCACCTTAAAAGATTTTAATCTTGTTTTGCAACCAAAGTGTAAAACCTTGGTTATGCCATTTGAAGCGAAAGTAGATGTCGCACTTCGCATTTTGCTTAACAATGCTCATTTTTCCTGGTATAACAATGTGCTAGGTAATGTATCAGCCACACAACCTATCTGAATTTTGTTATATATGATACTTTTCATCATCATGTTCTTGGCTCTATTTAGGAATAGTCAAATTTTATTTTTGTGCTTAGTTATTTATCAGTTGTACGGGTTATGTAAATTCTGTTTTGTGTACTACCTGCTATCATATTTGTACTAGTTTCACCAGTATTGTTGAATCCCTATTGATTAGGGCATGGCTCACCTAGATAAGTTAGATTTAAGTGAACATTATTGCAGTATCATTGATGATTTTGATAGCTACTTTATTTCTTGTTCTTGTTGTTGGACCTTCTAATATAATTTTGAGATTATTTAGATGAGCATAATATCTCTTTTTTTTTTTTTTATGTTAGTAGTTTGCATGCTTGAGTGTAAATTTATTGGTTATTTTCTGTCTGAGGTTTTGCAATAATATGGATGATATAATTTTACGGAATTCTGTGTTGGTTCGATTTGGCATGCTTCTTACATGTTTCATCTTGTAAATTGCTTCCTACAATTGCTTTGTTATGCTAGAAGTAAATGATTTAGTCAGAGAACATTACATGATAAGATGTCTGTACGTGTGACTGATGTTGTCTCATGCTGTAACCTTATCTGATGTACAGTGGAGTAGAAAAAGCCGGCCCCTATATGCTGAAGGTTTGAATCAAGTGCTAAAGTGGTTGCAAGATATTGAAGTGCATTATGGAACTGATCACTCCCAAAATGAGGCAGGTCCTATACCCAGTTACGGTATTTGAAATATATGAACTTGTGTAGTTTCCAGTGTTCGATGCATCATAACTTGTTGTTCTTGCAACTTGGATTACAGGATTAAAGATCCTCAGTACTGGAGCAATGCTACTCTCTTCGTGTTGGAAGCATTACAGCATATTATTATTCCTAGAAGATCACCAGTTTTCCCAGCATCACAAGGAATGGTTGGATCAGTACTTATTAGGAATCAAGGTTGAAGTAACTAAAATATTGGTGGCCTATGTTTTTTTCTGAATTGCTTTCATGAGAAATCTTTCTTTTAATTTATCTTCATGTTAAATAAATTATGCTAACGTGTTTATGTAGTTCTTTGTTGATTTGTATGCATAATTACATTGATTTAGTGATTGAGTTGGTAAAGTGTAATGTCACGGAGTACATTTCATGTTTGTCAAAAAAAGGAAGACTTGAAAAAAATAACCTTTCTTGATTATCATTCAACGAAACTCCAGGTAGTAAATAGCTAAATAACAAATCTCAAACCCATGATTTATGGAATTTAAATCAGTGTAAAATAAACTCAAGCGCATTCTAGCTAGATAAAGATAATTCTAGTACTTCAAAATAAGCTAATATTACTAGATAGCATTAATAATGTGTTAGATCATATTTTAACACTCCCTCTCAAGCTCGTGAATAGGTATCCTCCATTAATAATGTGTTCAAATTCTTTCTAAAAAATTCTAACACTATCCCATATATTTACAGTATTATACAGAAAACCATAGTGGAGAAAATGCTGAGGACAGGGATGATCTAGAAACAAGAAAGTTTTTCATGAATTGTTTATGCCTTCTTTTAGGGCGATTGGACAACAAAGGAATGGAAAATGTATTGTCTGAATATGGATTGCAGATTTCTCAAGTTCTCTCAAGACAGGTAGTCGAGTTGAGTTGATAGAAATTACATGAACAAGATTTTATTGGGATAACTCTTCCACATATTAACTGAAAACTTGTTATTATCATTTCAATAGTGATAATTTCAGCTTTTTTGTACCTACTTTTATGGATGCTTTTATAACTCATTGTTAGACTTGGAAATAGTTCCTATTTTATGCGATCAGGCACATTTAGAAACTTTATCTGCTATTTGGTAGTCATATTCTTGTTGGCTGGAACATGAAGTGGATTACCACCCTTTTTATACCTGCTTATATGAAATATTTAAGGATAGTTTAGTGACCATTCTGTCGAAATTTGAGCTGATTTTGTCAGAATCACATTAAGGGGATTAATCCCAAGTTTATGTCACCATTAGTTTGCCTGATTTAGACATTTGGTTTTCTCTCTTGGATGAGATATCTCGGCTGAGGTCTTAAGGTGAAAGATGCTATGTCTAGTCTAATTGAAATTGTTTGAATATCTAATTTCATGCTTACTGCCATATTGAGAGTTCTTTTGTCTTTATCTTAATCTTGTACCTTTTAATATAAATGAATTAAAGCTCAATTATTCACGCCTTTATTCCTTTGCTAAAGTCTTGATTGAATAATCACGATGACGTAATCTGATATGTTTCCACTGCTCAAATTTACTTATGCTAGAAAGACAAAATGGGCCAATTACTCTATAAGGCCTCTTAGGATTAATAAACAGTCTTTTAGTATTCTGAGTTTGTCTCTTCGTATTCCGTTGTGTCTCTTAGTATTCGGGTGTTGTTTTTATTTAAAGAAGCAGTTGCAAGGGGAAAGGGTATCGGAAAATTTAGGAATTGTTTAGTGGGAGAGCTAGCAGACCTATGGAATGTCTGCGCTATCGTGTGATTTCTCTGTTTATCGTATAATTTCTCTATTTTTATTTAATATTCAAGTTTGGTTCATATCATTGGTATCAAAGTATTTTCTTGAGACGAAGAAGCTATCGCCAAGGTGGTTGTCACAAGCTGTTAACATTAGCAAGGGGAAGAACTTACCGGAAGCTTCATGGTCGTAAGTAGAAGCTTCAAAACTGTAAAAATATAAAAGCTTACAACATTGCTATTGACAGTCAAGTCTCATGGCCGGGAAGAGAGGTGAAGGGAAAGAGGGGGCTGGAGAAAAAAGAGTAAGTCGTGAAGAACTCAAAATAGAGCTGGGAAATTTAGTCGGCCGTGAATTTCTGTTTGCAACCCATTAATAAACTGGGCCTTCAACATGTGATATGGAATGTCTCGAAATGGAGCAGCCAACTTTTCAAACTGCAACTTATACTCTCTTACTGAGCCCTTTTGTCGTACTGCCAATAGTCGTTCTGATAATGTTCCTTCATGTGAAAAACAGAATCGACCCAATAATCGCCTGTATGTGTGCGACCTAATCGTTATCCCCATATTAAAAAAAATGAGATTGAAAGGTTGGTGGAAGAAATGTTAGCAATGGAAATTATTCGTCATAGCTGCAGCCCATTCTCGAGTTCCATACTGTTAGTCAAAAAGAAAGACGGAAGTTGGCAATTTTGCATCGATTATCGTGCCCTCAACAAGGTAATAGTGCCTGACAAATTTTCGATTCGGGTTATTGATGAATTGTTGAACGAGTTGCACAGAGCCTGATTTTTTCTAAATTAGATTTAAAGTCTAGATATTATCAGATTCGGGTTCGTTCCGCATATATTCCTGAAATAGCTTTTCGTATACATGAAGGTCACTACGAATTCTTGGTAATGCCTTTTGGCCTTACTAATGCACCATCAACATTTCAGGTGGTGATGAAAACTCATTTAGCCCCATTATGGAAACTCATTTGCAGCATTTGAAACAGATTTTCATGATTTTACGAGAGCACTTTTTTTTATGTCAATAGAGCTAAATGTCTTTTTGCACAATACCAACTGGAATATTTGGGACACATTATTTCTGCTGAAGAGGTGGCTGCCAATCAATCCAAAATCCAAGACATGCTCCTGTGGCTGACACCTCGCACCTTGAAGGATCTCCGAGGCTTCCTAGGCCTCACTGGCTATTATAAAAAATTTGTTGCGGGATATGGCAAAATCGCAATGTCGCTAACCAATCAACTGCGGAAAGATAGCTTTAATTGGGAATTCAAAGCAACACTCGCTTTTAATTGTCTTAAGGAAGCTACGACTACGGTACCAGTACTCGTTCTATTAGATTTCTCTAAATCTTTTATTATCGAAGCCGATGCTTCGAGCTGTGGACTTGGAGCATTCTTCATGCAAGAGGGCAAACCCATTGCCTATTTTAGTCAAGCGCTCCCTCAGTCGCCCTTTAGGGATCAGTATATGAATGCTAACTTAAAGCCATAGTCTTTGCCATACATAAGTGGCGACCATTTCTATTAGGACGGAAATTTATTGTTCGACCAGATCAACTCAGTCTTTAGAGGCCATTCGAGAATTTCTAAAACTCTTCATCGCATTTCAAGGGAGTTCTTTTGGCAGGGTATGAAGAAAGATGTGATGTGAAATGAGACCATTTTATTATTGATCAAGCCTCAAAGATTATCATGGGTAAATGCAAGGTCAAACATAAGTGAAAATTCAAGAGAATAATTAAAGGACTTTCCAAAACTGTCCTCCTTTTGACTTCCGAGGCGTATTTGATTATTTTGGCATTCCAAACGATGTCGTTTCAAAATGTGTTCTTCATGAAGATTGTAATCAACGTTTTAAGCTTTCTAACGCATGTTAGATCGTTCAATTCAGAGTCCATTTGCTATGGTAAAAGCCCAACGAACAGAGAGCAAAAGTTTAAGGGAATCCCGAGTTTCCAAACTTGGAGATCTAGAAACTCAAGATGTGGAAGCCATTCAAGTGGACGGCTTCAAGAGCAAAGGCCCAAACCCATGAAGATCGAGTGAAGCCCATTCACTTAATACAATGGAAAGAAGCCCAAGAAGACATGCTTGAAAGACAAGAAAATCAATCAAAAGCTATCAAGCCAAAGATCAAGGAAACTTTTTAAATCGGTCGAGAATTGCAACAAAAAAGATCCACTTATCTAGGAGATCTAGATCCACTTATCTAGGTTATTTTTTATTTAGTTTTTTTAATTTATGTTTGTAAAATGCTATATAAAGCCACCTAATTTTATATTTTAGATAGTTGAGAATTGAATACAAATTAAAGTTTTGCTTTGATTCGGAAATTAGAGTCATCCTTTTCCTTTCTTTGGTGAGTTATATCCAAAGGCCTTTGGTGAGTCATATCCAAAGATTCTCTTGTGTGAGTTATATCATGAGAGAAACTTGCATCCGCATCCTTATCCAAAGAGGTGAGAAGTGGTGCATTAATCCATAGTTCATCCGTCGGCATTACGTGCGCGCATCATTTGGTATCAGAGCTAAACATATCCTTGCACAATCTTTTTCCTTATGATGAGTTGAGGAGCATCCGAAGCGGTACAACATCCACGATGGCTGAACCTTCAACATGTCACTCCCAAGAAAACTTCTGGGAACTCGTTTTCTCACTACAACGAGATATTGCTCAAATAAAGATGAATCAAAACCAACAACAGGTTCAACATCCTCCTAGCACTGTTGTATAAAACATCACAAGAGATGAGGCCGAAGAAGGGACATTACAATATTTGGAGCCTCAATTAGAAGAAGAAAATTGCCAAGAAGAGCAAGTACCCGATATGATAGACGACCAAGTTGACTTCGTGACCACAACAACACAAAAGGAGCAATCTTTTCATGTTCTATGCTCCAATACGAACGAGGTTTGCTCTTTGGATATTAAGGAAGAAATATGTGCTAACATGGTTCCCTTGATCATATTTAAAGGAACTAGCTTGGAAATATTAATGCATGACATCCCGTACAAATATGGTGACATAAGATATGATTTAAGGTCGAATCCTTTTCAACCCTGAAAGGATGATGTGAAATGAGACTATTCTATTATTGATCAAGCCTCAAAGATTATCATGGGTAAATGCAAGGTCAAGCATAGGTGGAAATTCAAGAGAATAATTAAAGGACTTTCCAAAACTGTCCTCCTTTTGACCTCTGAGGCGTATTTGATTATTTTGGCATTCCAAACGATGTCATTTCAAAATGTGTTCTTCATGAAGATTGTAATCAACGTTTTAAGCTTTCTAACGCATGTTAGATCGTTCAATTCGGAGTCCATTTGCTATGGTAAAAGCCCAACGAACAGAGAGCAAAAGTTTAAAGGAAGTCCGAGTTTTCAAACTTGGAGATCAAAAAACTCAAGATGTGGAAGCCATTCAAGTGGACGGCTTCAACAAGGCCCAATGACAAGAGCAAAGGCCCAAACCCATGAAGATGAAGTGAAGCCCATTCACTTAATACAATGGAAAGAAGCCCAAGAGGACATGCTTGAAAGACAAGAAAGTCAATCAAAAGCTATCAAGCCAAAGATCAAGGAAACTTTTTAAATCCGCCGAGAATTGCAACAAAAAAGATCCACTTATCTAGGAGATCTAGATCCACTTATCTAGGTTATCTTTTATTTAGTTTTTTTAATTTATGTTCGTACAAGGCTATATAAAGCCACCTAATTTTATGTTTTAGATAGTTGAGAATTGAATACAAATTATAGCTTTGCTTTGATTCGGAAATTGGAGTCATCCTTTTCCTTTCTTTTGTGAGTTATATACAAAGGCCTTTGGTGAGTTATATCCAAAGATCCTCTTGTGTGAGTTATATCACAAGAGAAACTTGCATCCGCATCCTTATCCAAGGAGGTGAAAAGTGGTGCATTTATCCATAGTTCATCCGTTGGCATTACGTGTGCGCATCAAGATGTCAGCCAATATGTTATGGCATGCGAGGTTTGCCAAAAAAATAAATATCAAGTCTTATCCCCCGCAAGATTACTACAACCACTTCCTATTCCGAATCAAGTATGAGAAGATATTTCTATGGATTTTATTAAGGGTTTCCCTCGCTCGGCTGACATGGATTCTATTCTTGTAGTGGTGGATTGATTGAGTAAATACGCTCATTTCATTGGCCTCAAACATCCTTTTACAGCAACATCAGTTACTACTTCTTTTGTGTCCAATATTGTGAAGTTGTATGGCTTTATGCGCACTATTATTTTTGACAGAGATAAGGTCTTCCTTTGCCTATTTTGGAAAGATTTATAAATTACAGCATAGCACGGCCTACCATCCTCAAACGGAAGGTTAAACTGAAGTAGTTAACCGTTGCCTCGAGACCTATCTATGTTGTTTTGTGGGGAACACACCTCAGCAATGGGCTTTATGGTTACCTTGGGTTGAATATTGGTATGATATCTCATTCCATACTTCAGCCAACACTACTCCACTTCGAGTGGTTTATGGGTGAGATCCTCCTCCATTGATTCGCTATGGTGTCAACCATTATTCGGTTTCGTCCATCAATTCTCTCCTTCGCGATCGTGATGCAATCTTAGACGAATTAAAGCACCACCTTAGCCGAGCCCATTCAACGATGAAGAAAGCAACAGATAGTCATCGGCGTGACATCACATTTGAGGAAAATTATCTTGTTTTTCTCAAATTACAGCCTTACCGTCAGAAATCGTTGGCCAAACTCCGTAACGAGAAATTTAGTCCTCGATTTTATGGGTTGTTTCCCGTAATAGCCAAAATGGGACCAGTGGCTTGTAAGCTCAGCCTTCCACCTGGATCGTCCATCCACCCAGTTTTCCATGTTTTGCAATTACGCAAGGCTATTGGTTCACACACCATTTCCCTACATCTTCCTCCTATCACAGCTGACAATGAAGTACTAGTGGAGCCACGGGCCTCGTGGGGAGTTCATCAACCTTTGCACGACACTACTACTCAGATGGATGTTCTTATCGAATGGGTTGCTCTGCTTTCGGAGGATGCCACCTGGGGGCCTTTTGACTATCAATTGTCAATTTCCCAACTTCTACCTTGATGACAAGGTGTGTCTTTGGGAAGGGGGTATTGATACATCTCCACCTCTCAAATTTACTTATGCTAGAAAGACAAAATGAGTCAATTAGTCTATAAGGCTTATTAGGATTTATAAACGGTCTCTTAGTATTCCGAGTTTGTCTCTTCGTATTCTGTTGTGTCTCTTAGTATTCGGGTGTTGTTTTTATTTAAAGAAGCAGTTGTAAGGGGAAAAGGTATTGAGAAATTTAGAAATTGTCTAGTGGGAGAGCTATTAGACCTCTCAAACGTCTGAGCTATCGTGTGATTTCTCTGTTATTTCTCTGTTTATCGTGTAATTTCTCTTTTTCTATTTGATATCCAAGTTTGGTTTATCATAATCATATTGATATCATGATTTGGTATTTCGTTTTGAAGTTTAACTGCCGTGATGAAGATCTCATCAATGAGATTGTTTGCATATTTAAAGCAATTATTTTTAAATCCAATGGAAGCAGTCCAGCTGACACTAGGCTGATGGATGTTGTGCTACCTTCATTGCTTCATCTTCTAAATGAGCGTGATGGCACTGCAAGAGCTGCTGTTCTGCTGATAGCCAAATACTGCTCTATGTATTCTTCTTTCTCTTATGGTTTACTGCAAAATATTTTGTTTGTTCTTGGTTCTATTTCTGATTTTATTTCGGGCTCACCAGGAGTGGTGATGATCATTGCCTTCAAGAAGTTCTAAACTGTTTGGCTTCCAAAGATGTCCTGCAGAGAAGGAACGCTATGGATGTGATATTTGAACTTATTTATGAAACATCGGATTCAAGGAATGTATTTTCTCAATCAGCATGGTACATTGCCAAACTAACTTTTATTCAATTTTGTAATATTCTGTTGCCATGCACTTGGCTTTTCATAAATTGTTTATTTCTTACAGGCAAGATATAGCAAACCACTTGCTTGAGTGTCTTAAAGATGAAGAAGCTGTTATTCATGAACAGGCATCCACTGTCCTTTCAATGATCGGTCGGTTCCAACTGTCTCTGTTTCCATGTTTCCATGCCTCTCTCCTTCTTTCTACTCACACACAAACAAAGCGCACTTTGCCATGTATGAGCTTCCAGATATCATACTTAAGTTCAGAGATTATCTTTCTTATGATTAGAAGCAGATACTCTGTTACTCTAACGCAAATCACTTGAACGGATATTAAAATATATTAAAAGCTTATCATATTCTCTTGCATTTTATTTTTTCAGAATTTTGAGTATCATTTCTATTACGTGACTGCCATAGCCCATAAATTGCTATCTTGAATCAGTATGGGTGAATTTTTTTATGGGATTTTTAGTTTATACGTAATCTCCTTTTGTAGTCAATAGAAGTCGAGCATAATTAACTGTGCAAAATTCAATCACGTTTTTTGTTTTTGATTTTTATTGACAAGGCTTGACATTTTAATGCTGTGCGTTTTTTCTTTTAATTTTTCTTGCAGAGCCTTCATTAGTTTTACCTTCTCTAGTGCATCTTTTCCACTCATCAGATGAAAGAATGCTGTCATCTGCTAATAATGCTCTTTTAGGGATGCTCAAACTTCATAACCAGAAAGTTGAAGTCATATGTCTGCTGCTTGATTGTCTGAGGTATCTTGGTTGCTCCATTTCATACTCTATAGGTACAAAGGAGGATTTATTTTTTAAGATAATGGGAATGTATTAGACTTCAACTTCTGTTTTGAAAAATTTGTTTAGATTACGTCAATACTACTTTTTTATTGATTTCATGTACTAATCCTCTTAATTTCTCTCCTACCTACCATCTTATTCCTCTTGTTTTATCACACAGTAATCTCAACCTTGATGTTTCAAAAGTTCCAGGGCATTTAGAGGAAGGTGTGTATGTTCAGTGTTAAAATTTTCATTATTTTTTAATAAAAGTAGTGTTAATGTTTTCATTGCCTCTTTGTCCAACATTTTGTTTCTTTTCTTGGTTACTTTGTAGAATCAAAGGTGCAAAGCGATCGAGTACTTAAAATCATACCTGAATGGGCTCAAACTGTAAGATTTGTTATGCTTTTTATTTGTACATGGGCGACATGTATTACAGTTTGGGTTTTGTTTGCTATGCTTCTTTGATCGTCTCTATTGATCTTACGTATACTGTAATGTTGTGAAGTTATGTCGCTGAAGTGAAATGGTGTTGTACATATGCATTTTTATCTTCAAATTGACATATACTGTTAATGACAGTTCCTCTTTGGTAATTTCTTTGTTTGACTTTGTTGGATGAATATCTGAGATAAAATTAAGTAAATTGTTAAGATTGGCCACTGGCTTTTGGAGAAAAAATGTACTTGCATGCTGATTGTTAGAAATATGACAGGTTCAAGACTGGAACTTGTTTATTGGACCATTTATTGACAGGATGTTTGCAGAGCCATCAAATGCAATTATTGTTAGGTTTCTAAGTATGATAAGTCATCATTTTGTTGAAGCTGCTGATGAAGTATTTTGTCGTATTTTGTCACACGTGAAAGAACAGAAAGAGTAAGGAAATTGTTGCTTACCAAAGCTTTTACTTAATTTATGTTTTTTTTTTCTATATCTTTGTTATTCTAGTCATAATGCAAGTGTAGTGTGCGTTTGATGGTTAAAAAACAGAATAGTCAATTATCATCGTGTACTATTTTCCTTGGAACCATGATTGCAAACTAATTTTTATTGTAAGTGATTGGGAGCTGGACATTGACACTTCTGAAGGGCTGAGTGTGCTATATGTTATTGCCTACAAGGCTGCCAAATATATAGCCAACAGTTCTTACGCGCCATCTAATTGGTTTTATACTGATTTTTATGCATTTCGCAGAAGGTTCTTTAGAGTTCTATGTGGCCATTTTTGAAAATAAACTCCTTGAATTCTCTTTAGTTTGGACATCACAACATTGCTTTACACATTATGTCCTTTCGTATAGATTTTCATAATAAGGCAACTTTATTTGTTTGAAAGTTGGGATGTGCTTAAGATAGACTCAAAGTTTCTTGAATTTGATGGACCCTTTTCTTGTGATGACTCTCTCGCTCTCTAATCCTCTATCCTTCTGCATTTTTTAATTTATATCAGGCTTGATGAAAGCTTCTTTGAGAGATCAAAAAGTGGAAATTACACTGGTGAATTCTCTCTGAAAATTCAGCAATCTCTTTTTGAGAGGCTCTGTCCATTACTTATAATAAAGATGCTTCCCCTTGAAGTTTTTGGTGACACAGATTTATCAGCCATGTATGCTCAACTTCCCAAACAAGCTGTTCTGCATGGTAACATTTCATGCCTATCTTTTTATTCCTCTTTTGACTTCCTTTAACTTGTCCAAATTTGGTGTCTCATTGTCTTTTTTAGAATACTAGAAATATGAAATTTTTCTACGAAGAGATTTTTAACTTTGGATATTCTTAAAATACAATTCATAACCTTTTGTGGTAAGCTGTAGCTGATAATAACTATACAGTTTAAGAAAAAGTGACCTTAAATCTTTTTTTAATGGCTTTTTTTCTTAATATTAATTTTGTTTACTTAAAAAAAATCAAAACTCTTTGAAAAGGTGCTGCAGAAACCAATATTTGCATTTGTAGTTGGTTATTACGACTTGTCTGTCTTACCTTGAAACCTTGTCACAAGCATGTATGGCATGTCTTTTATCTTTTGGTAGAATAGGAACGGATCATTTTTGACAAAAACTATTGAGGACTGCAATTGACTAAAGGTTGTTTTATACTGTCCAGATAGTGGCATAGATGATTTTCCATGTGTTGCTGCTGTACTTCTGAACAGGTTCATATAAAAGCACTAGTCATTGCTAACTGTTAATAATTTTTTATCTTAATTATTTTGAGTTTATTTTCAGGGCATTTTCTAAGTTTGAATTTGAAGATGTAAGGAAACTAGCTGCCGAGCTCTGTGGACGTCTTCATCCCCAGGTACTTAACTGAGAGAGAAGAAATGTGAGGCTATGTAGAAGTTACTTAATGATACTAATTGACATTATCGTTCTTTGGTCTGCGCCTGCGGAAACTATCATCCCCTTTCTTCCTATTTTTAGATTCTTGGTCGTAGCTTTATCACATTTTACTAAACGTCAATTATGATTATCCAATGTTACTGTGTCATTTAATACTACTATGATCATTTTTAAATTTATTTCTTGTTTTTGTTTTTAAAGGAAAGATACATTACCATTATTTATGTTGTTCATTTTGTATCCTACATTATTTATTGATTTTTTTTGTATTTCACTATTATGTTCTAACTAAATGAAATAAATAATAAATTGATATTATAAGCAAATAATCAACTTTTTTTCATTTTTCAATTCCTTTTTAAAGTGTTTGAAAACATAGTTCTTATTATTAAATTACAATACGGCAAAGCCTTCTTATTACATCCATTGTAAAAATAAGGGTAATGTCCAAATTAACTCTTAAACTTAAGGGTGATCAAATGGATCCTTCCATTTTTATTTAGACAAATAATTTTCTAACCTTAGAAGAATTAGCAATTAAGTTGCATTGAAAATCGTTCCATCAAAGAAATCACATTTTTGTCATGTGATTTTCTCTGCAAGTCAAATTCCATAGAGAAACAATTTCTGATATAACAGTTTTGATTATTTTAGAGATTTTTAAAGATAAACAAGTTGGAAAACTTAACTTCCTTAATCATCAACATTTCCAAAAGTGTTCTATAATGAGTTGTTTCTCTTTGAAAACTATCCAATAAAAAAGATTATGTAACAAAAACATGATTTCTTTGACGAAACCTTACCATGGAGACTTAATTGTTAACATTCCTATGTTCCAAGGAATTATTTGCTTAAAAATAAAGTTTAAAAACGTATTTGTTCTTCACGTTTAAGTTTAAGGGCTAATTTGCATTTTACCCTAAAAATAATATAGAATTCTCAATGTGCCATGGGCTTATGTTTTTAATCAACTTGTCCAATTTCATGTTTCCCTGAGCTTGATATGCTTGACAATTAGCATTGTGGAAATAGTTTAGTTTATAATGTTTTTCTGTGAAATTGATCTTCCTATTCTCTTTTATATTATGAATTTGAACTTTCAAATAATGTATAAGTATAATTTCTCTAACTCTCTCCTGTCTCCTCTCACTTATGTATAAATAGGTGTTATTTCCTCAAATTAGCCCAATTCTAAAAGATGCTGTGGATTCTCGCGATATTCTCAGAATAAAGGCCTGTCTATTCTCCATATCTACTTCCATAATGGTAATATTTTTCTTTTCTATCATCACGGTTTTTTATATGGTCTCACTATATTGATAGATTCAACATTCTTTCTAAATTGAATCCCAATGTTTTTTTCCAACTCATAATTTTGGTGGTTTTTTTTGGATTATAGATTCGGGCAAGGATTCCAATTTCATATACTGCTATTTTTGAAATAATTAAAGATTTGGAAATGGTGTTATTGTGGCCATCTCTTGATGGGGATGAAGGTATGTAATTTGTACATTTTCTTCGAGTTCATTCTTGTATTCATCCTCTATTTATGAGTTGATGATGCAAAGGTCCTGCTTTCTTAGTTTCCAGTGCTCAACATGGCTGCATTGACTGTTTGGCATTGATGGTATGTGCCGAAGTGCAAGCCTTAAACTCATCGAAGGACTCCTTTCCAAAGATGATTGACAATGACATTGTTCAAGAGATAGGTGACTCTTATTGTTACTACGTAATATGAACATAAATCCTGCATTTATTTTGACTGATCGACAGCTGAAAATTGGCACAGGTAGCTCTGTTCTTGGTTATGTGATGCATTGTTTTATACTTGGGAAGAATGACATTTCTCTTAGTCAAGATGTAAACTGTGAGCTGCAAGGATTAATTTCTCTATCCTTTTGCCTTTGTATGGCAAATGCAATGATTAGTGCGTTCCAGAAAATCTCAGAATCCAGCAAAGGAACATTTGCTCAAAAGAGTATCCCGTATCTCATACATTCTTTTGAGGTAATCGATTATCCACTTGATGACAAGGTGTTGTATCACTTTGGTGGAGATCAGAGTTTCATAGTTTTTAAGTGATATTGCTAATGGTTTTTTTTCTCATTAGCGGTGCCTAATGTTGCAGGTTATAACACTCTCAGAGATCAGGGCTGCATGTATGCAAGTTCTCTTTTCTGCTGTTTACCATTTAAAGTCTGCTGTCTTACCTTATGCATCCGATCTATTTAAAATCTCTCTAAACTTTCTGAAAAATGGACAAGAACAGGTATTATCTACTTGGCATTTTTTCTTCACTCAGCTCGCTCCCTCTCCCTCTCCCTCTCCCTATCCCTCTGTACACTCAATGTTATTCACTTTATATTACCTTGACACCTGTATAATGCTTTCTAATTTTTCTGGTAATTTGTATTTTGTTTTGTGACCATTTTGTTTTTCGGATATGTGCTTAATCCATTTACAACTAATTTGATCAGGAAAGAATGGCAAGCGTAAAGCTGATGACAGCCCTTCTGGCGAGTGAGGATGTGATTGTGGAGAACATATCTGGTGAAATATTGGAGGTAATAGCGGTGCTTTCAAAGGTATGCTCAACAGATCCTTCTCCTGAGATCCGCCAAGTTTGCGAAAAGATGCTGCACTGTTTAACCTCTCCATGAGTTGTGTTTTGAGTAGGAGTAAACAATTTTGTAAATTGTTTTCTTTGTACTTGATCATTGATTTACTGTCATATGCAAAATTGAGTGTTGTTGATGTATGGTGTGAAGGACCAGAAAGTATACTAGGCATTTTTATGTTGATTGTAGAAAATTTGCAGGATTAGTGATTAGAATCTTTTCTAATTAACATAAAGAGAGATTGATGTATCACTAAAGCCATCGTAATTATTGGGAATATATTTCATAAGAATGACATCCCATATTCTGATACCAATTTTTTTTCCTTACTTTGGTCTTTTAGAATGAGAAGAGTAAAATGAGAAATTCAAGGCGCAATCAGATGGACAATGCGTTGTTTATGCATGAAATGATGTGTAACTAATCCATACTTGTCTAGCAATTATAATGTCTTGCGATGATAACTCTTGATTATAGAAGTGCAAAATTTGAAATTGAAGAATGCCTTACTCTTACTAAACCAGAATTCAAAGACCCCATGCCACCAACACTTCAATTCCACGTTCTAAATGGGGGAGGAAGGAAGTTGATGAAGCAATTTATTCATACTCTTCAAACAATATTCATAGAATCACATACTTATTCTCCAACTCCACTTTATGGATTATGGAGCCTTTGTTCCATCAAATTCATACTTGAAATTATCAAAATCAATCCCAACAAAATTTCCACCCACCATAAATGGATGCAAGTAAATTACATTAAATACAATACTCTACATGCAACAAGAATCATTGTATCACTTGTATATGAGAGCATCCCGTCCCGGTCCAACACCAATATAATGAATAGGGACTCCAACAAGTTCCTGTATCCGTTCTACATATTGGCGGGCGGCTTTAGGAAGGTCTGAATAGTTTCTAATTGAAGAGATATCGCACTTCCATCCGGGCATTACTTCATATTCCACCTAGTAATACAACAAATAAGTAAATTTAATGGCCTTGGAATTCACTGGCCTTTGATTTTCGCTTTCTAAAGGAAGATGGGTACTTACGTTCAATTGTTCAAGAAGGCGAAGATCTCCGGGCAACGACTTGATTGTCGTACCATCAATTTGCTTGTATAAAACCCCCAACTGAATCTCAGGCAGAGCTGACAAAACGTCTAGTTTGGTGAGATTTAGGGAAGAAAAGCCATTAATCTGACAACAGTATTTAAGGGCAACTATGTCCAGCCAACCACAACGTCGAGGACGACCAGTTGTGGTGCCAAACTCTTGCCCTGCTGACCTAAGGAGATCACCTCCTTCACCTAAGATCTCTGTGGGAAAAGGACCAGAACCCACTCTCGTAGTATACGCTTTCGCCTGAGAAAATGAGAGTGTTAGGAAACTTATTACACTTCCTAAGGCATAAGAAAGGAACGGCAAAGTTGTTATTTTCGCTTTCCTCAGTAAAAACCTCACAGGAAAAATGTAAAAAAAGGAAACACGACAGCTTCTTCAAGAAATCGTCACATTATGTTTGGCATTAGAGCATTTATCTATCCATTAACCATATTCAATATATAAAAAAAGAATGGCAAAATGAATGCATAAATGCGAGAAATTCCATACAATATTAGTGAACAGCATCATAAATCCTTTAGTTCACAAGAAAGGACAAGCAATGATCTGACTATGAATTTCTAATGTATTATCCGCCTTACCACTCCGATGAGATCACCGACGACTCTTGGAGCAATGCCCAGACCACTGCAGATTCCACCTGCAGAAGGGCTAGAAGAAGTTACGAAGGGATAGGTTCCAAAGTCAACATCCAGCATCGTTGCCTGACCACCTTCAACCAAAATCTTCTTTTTGTTTAAGATGGCTTCATTCATGAAATGCACAGTGTCAGTGACAAAGGGTTCCAATCTCTCGGCATATCTTTTGTACTTTTCAACTTCTTCCTTCAACATGTCAGGGCCGTAGTTGAAGCCTTGGAACCTCAAAGCTGCATCTGACAGTAAAAGATCAAGCTTCTGAGGAAAAGTATCCATATACCTCAGATCACATACTCTGATGCCATTACGAATAACCTTGTTCGAATAACAAGGTCCAATTCCTCTCTTGGTTGTGCCGATGAAAGATTTAGCAAGCTCAGATTCCCTAAGCCCGTCTATTACCTGGTGGAAATCAAACAATAGATGAGCTCGATCGGATATCAAGATCCTCCCCTTGCAGGGGACTCCACTGGATTCCAAGCGATCAATTTCTTCAAATAGTCCAGGCAGATGTACCACTACTCCATTCCCAATAACACATAAAGTTTCCTCATTTAGAATGCCACAAGGAACAAGGTGAAGAGCAAACTTCTTTCCCTCTGAGTTATAGATGGTATGTCCAGCATTTGCACCCCCCTGCCATTAATTGCAGTAAAGCCAAGATTTGGAGCTAAGAACTTGTAGTGTAAGCGAAGAAGTAAATACGTGAAATCAAACTAGTGACATAGACCATACCCATTAAATTTGTATATTTTATAAGATTATGAATTATAGTAAACTCGCAGTTTCAGCCAGCAAGAAGCTCAGCATCACTCTGTTTCCTAGGTTGCCACTCAACTCTGATCGTTGCAAAAACAATGATCATTAAATTGTTTTTATGCATCATAGCAAGTTGCTCATTTCTCACAAGAAAAGAGTGTATTATACACAATCCGATAATCTTGCACTTTAATAAGCACTCACTGCACAGCCCGGTCACAGGAAAGTTGTTTAACTAATGCCATGAGTTTCCTAGTTATAGGTAATGCCCAAACTGTTCAATATACGAGAATAAGAAACTAGACATTCAGTATGCTCCTCTACACCTTTTTCTTTTCCAGCTTCCCTACATTGGGTATGAGTTAATTGATTGCCCAAACAATACATAAAAAGCGTCTTTCCTTTTAGAATTTTGATCAGTGGTACCAAAAAAATTGAATTGAAAATCAAGAAACCTTCACAAAATGGTTAGACTAAAAAAAATACTGCCTTTACAAATTTTTTTTTCGCATATCCTATTTATCTACCACAACAAAACAAGTGACCAAAAAAGAATCATGATAAGAGACATTCGGCGTTTAGTTATAATGAAATTCTAGAACGCTTGTTTCAAATGCAGCAAAATATAGAGTGGGTCACTGTCACACCCCTTTACTCACAAGGCTTAACGGACGTAGTCCGGGAAGGAGGTTTTCGGGAAACCTCGCAGACACGCGCAGCGCGTGTATCAGGCGCAGAGGGTCAGACAGAACAGGCTCAAGTTCGGACAGCATTCCAAGATATTTGGAACGGGTCGAGAAGCCTCGGTTATGTGGGCCGCGCCGCAATTAGGCCAACCGGGGGTTGGGTCGAAGACACTCATTAGTTGAACAATTGGGCCAAGTAAGATGGTGGGGCCATAACCATCACGTTCGCAGCATTGCAGTTGGACCAGCAGGAGGTTGGGCCGCAGCGTCATTCAATGGGCCGTAGGAGTGCTTGGCGGAGATCTCGCAAAATCCCGGATTCTTAGGGATTATGCACGTCGACTAGAAAGAAAGGCGCGTGCGCAGCAGCAGAGATCGAGGAAGATCCCAGATTTGTGGGATTCACGTGGCAACTGGATAAGATTGGCACACTGCACAGCGAATGGGAAGCGGACACGTGGTAGATCGGACCCTTGAGGCACCGAGCTAAGGGAGTTAATCCATCGTGAGACTCTCAAGCAATTGTGGTGATCCGAGTGGAATTTTTATCCTAAGTTTTTTTATTCGGAATAGAAAGAACAGGTTGGGGGCGGGGCTCCCGTAAATTGTTGTGTCGAGTGATTTTTAAATTGTGGGTTATTGGTAGTTCTTGTTTTCGCAAAGAGCAAGGGCGAGGAAGGCTGGTCGAGGTGGGACTTCGACGCCGATCACACGAATTTGTCGGAATTCCGCACGGTGAAAAATTAGGGGTGTGACAGTCACCAAACTCTACACATTCCAAATGCACCAAGAGGTAAAGTGTGACGCCAAATAACACATTTCAAAACTACAAATAACCATTTCAAAGGAGGTTATGAAAATGCGCACCTGGCAACGAGCAACGACATCAAAGTGCTTTGCCAAGATGTCGACCAGTTTGCCTTTACCTTCGTCGCCCCATTGGGAGCCCAACACGCCCGAAACCTGACTCAGTTCTCCGATTCGACTTAGTCCTTCAGTCCTCGCTGACTCGGCCACGCTCAGGGAGGTAGGCGCCGCCGACTGCCTCGCCGAGGAGCAGATGACAGCGCTTCTAGAGAGAAAGAAAATGGGGCACCGGAAGGAACTGGAGGCCCAGTTCGGGGCGGAGATTGAGGGCGAGTCGAGCGCGAGGGACGAAAGGTTCATTCTGAAAAAGAAGCTCAAGGAGAGAGGGAGTCACAGTGAAATAATAAATATGAAGGGAATCCACATACATGGGTCGTGGGCGTTGGGTGAATTAAGATTGACCAAACGACACTCGACTTGGGTCAACGGCGTTCACATAAAACGTGGGCTGGGGTGCGTGCTGAACTCTGTACAAGCTCAAAGGTGGTTGCTTTATTTATTTGGCTCTACAATTTAATTTACTTTTTTTTTTTTTTTAAGAAACATAATTAATTAATCACGCATTAGAATACAAAATTAGGCAAAGAGTAAGAATGCCCATAAAACATGTGGCTGCTTAAGAGATAATGAATGCTCTTCTACTTGTACATGCAAAAACACAATCTTGAAATCAAGCTTTGCTGCCACTTGTTCAATTTCATCTCATCACACACCCCGGAGGCAGTCCAAACTCTTTGTCGGATCCAACATCCCGCCTCCACGCATCGTTATGTAACTTGTAATGCAGCACCTGTTTTTCCAAAAATAACACGTCATCCACATATGAATTCCCATTCATCTCATTACCATCCATCCTCTCACTCACACCAGATTAAGCAGAGATTGATGCTTACCTGTAAAACCGTGGCAAACACATCATCTTCCCCCAGTTTCAAGTATTCAATTGCCCAGTCTTCTCTTCGATTAAATGCCTTCCTTTGCCTCTCAGCTTCGAGCACCATCGAATCCCGGTACAAGAACCTCTGCCATATGCTTCGTACATTTGACAACTTCAATTCTATTTCGGCATCAGTGTACCCCTACACGACCCCACCAACTTTGACTGAGTTTCTTTCCGAAACAACAAAACAAAACAAACATGATGAAGAAGAAAAGCAAACCCTCAGAATGCTCATCATATTTGGAATTTCGTCTTCCTTTATCCGGACAGCGAAGCTCTCATAGTTGAGCACGTTCTCGTAAGGAAGGAAAATTCCATCCTGCATACATAAAGTGATTTAGAACTAACTAGTATTGTAGACACCGCAGTGATTCATCAAAAGCGAAGCAAATGCGGTTACCTGTATGACAACAGGAATGCATCCTTGCAAGATACTATCTTCCATACGACCACTCCAACCGTCTCCGGGCATTACCCCACAGAAGATAGAACTGGATAAATCCTTGAAATAGTTTTCAGACCGTAAAGGTGTCACAACAACGTCGGACGCATGTTGTTTCCCGAGTTTGCCTTGTTTATTTGGGGTTGATCCAAACTCATCTGCTACTTTCTGTCTAATACCCATGCTATACCTGTGTAAGTTTCACAAATATTCATTTGGTTTTCCTTGCAATGAATCAGGCAAAGAGAATTTGATGTCAATTGAAACAAAATCTCATCCACTTTAGCAAACAAGGAAATAATTATCTTATGGTAAGCAACTGCTACAACTAAAATTGGTCGATATGAATATTCAGGAAATCAACTTAGCAGCAAAGATTGCTAAATTGAAATATTTATATTTTATCCTTCACTGTTACGGATATTTACTATCTTCAAAAATAAGTTCACAGTGTATTAAGTCCAAGACGAATGCCAAGTGAGTTGGTTTTCACAAATGATTTGAAACAGCTTTAATAACTTACGATGCTTCAGGTCGCCCAAATGGGTAAGCAGGTCCTAGATTTCCATTGAAGTAAAAGAACATCTTCCGCTTCTCACGCTCCCTGAATATGAATCAACTAACTTCATTACGCTTAGAACAAAATGACCAGGAATCCATATATTCAACACAGCTGAAGGAATGACAAAAGGGTAAGTGAACAAAGATACTTTCAAGAGACGTGTACCTAGACCAAAGTTTTTCTCTCAAAGGAAAAGCTTGAGGGCGTTTCCAAGCAGGGACTACAAGATCTTTCTTAGGGTCAAAACATGGATGATTTCCTCGCTTATCAGCCGGAATGGTATCCCAGTTGTCACCCCAATAGGCTGTTGTTGAATGATTATGCTTTGAATTTGTGTTACCCCAGTGAACCAACATCATGCTCGACCATATCTCCTTAGGGGCGCAGCAAGCTCCTTCATCCCATGAAAAAAACTGTTTTAAGACCAAAATAGGACAATTTAGATTGTGCTTTCAATTTATTGTTATGACAAAAGTTAGGTTTTTTCTCAAGTACAAAAACAAACATACCCACAAATGATCTCTACCAGATGATCTCTTCCAGTAAGGATATTTCTCGACAATGTGGTCGTATGCCTTCTTATATATTTCCAGAGTGAGAGAACTTCTCAACCCTCTGTGTTTCTGTTAAATAAAAGTAACTTAAACACAGATGATAAGTTTGACAAAAAAACATTAGTGTCATTCCTAGTGTGCCTAAACGAAATTTGAGATTTTCATTACCACAAGATAACTTCAATTTATGACTTTGACCTAAGCTGATCTTACCCAATCTACGAAAAAAATTTATATTACAAAACAAAAATATCCCTATAATCTAGGAACGACTATATTTAAAGCAAAATTAACTAGTATTAACATTCAAATACATTTGAATGTACATAATCTAGGATCTTCCATTTTTTGTCTTGATTTTTGCTCTCTTTCAACATTATTTCCATACAAAATTTTCCTAGAGAAAACATTGATGCATTCGGAAATCCATGTAGATGTAAAAAAGGCAAAATGAGCAAGGACACAAGAATCTTGCATTAGAGGATAAAGGTCAATCAACAATGATGGCTACGCAGTTGGAATTACATCTAAAATAATGTTCTTCCAAACAAGAGAACGTAACAGAAAAATGGAGTGAATTAATTAATGAGAGTAGAGAAAGCATATTCGAAAAGATTTTCCCTCCCCAAAAACATAGCAGAATTTTCACTCAGACAACAAATTTCAAGTGGCAAACATGAGTATATCAAGTTCTAATAAAGTTTAACAAAGCTCAACTTAGAAATACATTTTGACAAATGGAAAGGCGTCTATTTAGGCATACACTACAGAATCAACAAAATGAAAAGAAATATATTAAGAACGAGAAGGACAACATGGGATTGTCGATCTCATCAAATACCCTTCAAAGAGTTGCATCACTAATTGGTCTGCATAAGCTCCAGGTAATAACATGCATAATGCACAACAAAATATTTGTTACACTTAGACATACATCCACCCCAACAATACCTCCAAACTCAAGTGAGGAGCATCATCAGCACGGGTTATGATGCACATGTCAAGAACGGGAACAAAGAAAAAATCAGCCTCTTCGCCATTCAAGGTTCGATATGGACTCGCTAAGATACTCTCATAGAAAGCCATCTACAAGCAGCTGAACACATAGCATTAGATAATCCTATTTTGAAAACTTCTAATCTCGAACATTGAACATGAATATTTTTATTATAATACCTCTGAACCATACAAATCATTAGTCCATATTGTTGCATTTCTGTCATCGTAGATTCTATTCACACACTCAAACTTCCAATGGCGCCCCTGATACGCTCATAAATCACATTAGCAATTTTTTCCATATCATAAGAAATCACACAATTTTTCAATCTTTTACCTCAAGAAGATGGCTATTGAACTCCGGAGGTAAATCATAAACATATATGAGGGGCCTTCTCTTATTCACCACGGCATTTAGATTAGTAACTTTTTTTGTGAAGTGTGCTTCATCGGGCACATCTAAGCGAGCTGGTCTTAACCATTGAGGCCATTCACTTGCAGGTGAACAAACAGTTGGAATGCTGCAATCTACTCCATACCAACCACTGTGACACTAAATTATATGGGTGGACTTATTTCAACAATTGAGTGAAAAACAGATAAAAAATTAATATATGTTAATGCACAAAAATGAATAATACATTGGAGAAGCTATAAAAATGACATTCAACTCCACAAGGACAAAACACCCGTCAAGTTAATAACTAATCCTCCCCCACCCAAAAAGAGTGTTATTCAAAAGATCGCCTAAGATTTTCAATGAGAAAAGCCTCATCATAAAATGGTACCCAATTCATTGTACTCCAAAGATGCCAAAAGAAAACAAAAAGGAACTAAGTTGGTCACTCTCTGTATCTCCCAACCCCAAAGCCCTCCATTCAATCGTGCATATGATTTTACATATAATAGAAGTTCAAACAGCAAGGCTTATAGAGTTACAGAACTTTATACAAGTACCTTGATTATTTCTTTAATTTTTTTTTTAATAAAAACTAAGTATATTGAAAGAAAGAAGAAAAAATAAAGGAGATGGAAAGACAAGAAAAAATATAAAGAAATAATTAATTTAAAGCAATTTCTCTCCGATTAAAGAAAACAACTCTAAAAGGATAAATCCTAAATAATTCATAACAATAGTCCCACCTAGCAATAGTGAAATTAATATTGTCCATTTCCTTAAGTATTAGATAAGCCATTATCTAAATAAATGCATGAAAAAAAAAATTGGGGTTAGAAGATTTTTGTGATTTGGTCAATAGTATTTTGTTATGTATAAGAAAACAGTATAAAAAAGATAGGCATCACAAGAACGTGAAGAAATACAATTATGTTCTCTCTGGTAGGGTTGAAAGTCAAATTTTGCTAATTTTTCAAAGCAAGAATGTTTCATTCTGGAGACTCGTGAAAACTAAGGAGAGAAAAGGCAATTCATGAACAGATGTCATTGCCCCGAGACAACAAATCCTCATACAAAAAGCATTAAAAGAATAAAGATTATTACCCGACAAAATCCACCATGGCAGGACCCATGTCCAGAACATTGATTGATACAAGTACAAAAGACAGGTGTTTCACAGAATCTTCCCCAGGTACAATCATATTTGCAGTCGCATTCCTCTTTGAACTGTACCTTAGAAGCATAGGCTTCAGCTGGGTCAACATTACACCACCCCTGTTTACTACTATTTGTTGTGAAAATATTATCCTCGTCTGATTTTGTCCAATTCACCAGCTTTGGAGCATTTGGTTTAGTTGGTAAACTGAAAAAAAAAATAAAAAAGAAATTATGGTAAGTAACTGCTAATGCAACAGGGTAACTGATCATGCAACAGGATGATTTTCAAACTAGGCCGACTTACATGATTGAAAAACCACATGACTCACCCACAGGACGATTTGGGTATTTTGTCCCTTCCCCACAGAAACACAATGCTCGTGTTGTATCACACTGAGCAGGGCAAATTGAAACAACCCAACGCCCAAATGGCAATTCTTGTGAAACATTGCGGTTGCATTCAAAGCGGACACTTTCAGAGCATCCTTTCCCTGTTGCACCCGAACAAGAAATAAGGGTAGAAATATACCCGAATATTTAATCATAACAATTCTCCAAAATTAAGATAACAAATGAAGATAAACTGAATTTCTGTTTTGTGATGATATACAAGCCTCTACGTAGAACCATACAATGAAGAAGAAACACTAACCACTATAGCCATGAAAGCATCGGCATTGTCCCAATTCCTCATTACAAACACCTTGACCACTGCAATCATTTTTGCAGCCTCTGCCACCTATTATCTGCCAACAAGGAAATTTGTTGAAAAAATGATGTCCATGATGATGATCAAGGTTATAATTTAAAACTACTTTTCTAATTGTGATTGTAAAAAATAATAAACATGCTAAGAGAGAGAAAATAAGCTTCTAGCAAAAGTACATTTTGATATATCCTTTTACTTTTATCATAAATGGTGCATATAAGACAGAATCTGGAAGATATGCAGCAAAGGAACAATCTTTCTCAATTCAAGACCAACTTATAGATTAGTTTTTCTTTATTAATAAAAAAGAAACGAAAGAAACAATAATATCATCATCACCTCGGTAATGTTGACTTCCTTGGTAATGGCATCACATCCAGAAAGCCAACTCCCAATCTCAGCCTTCCATGGCGCACCACGGTAAA
Source organism: Begonia loranthoides (assembly GCA_022433065.1). Taxonomy (NCBI): domain Eukaryota; kingdom Viridiplantae; phylum Streptophyta; class Magnoliopsida; order Cucurbitales; family Begoniaceae; genus Begonia; species Begonia loranthoides. Next base: position 1,033,072 of record CM039478.1, on the reverse strand, counting down.
CCACAGCATTGTGCAAGTCAGCAGGAAATATCCGAGTCCAATTCGTAACTGGTGCTCCAGAAGATAAATCAAAGGGAACTCTGGAGTTTATAGAATCCCTCAAGTAACTCAATGAAGGGCCCAAAGGAAAGAAGAATAGATGAATGACAGTGGCCAATGCGACAAACAAAGCACTTGATGCTAAAAAAGACCATGAGCATTTCCATTTCTGGATGGAAGCCATGATCTTTCCCTTCTAGAGGACATCCACAAAATAAACGAATTTTTACTTAAAAAAACTTCCTTTTCAACAAACTCAAATATCTCAAAAAAATATAAATTTGTTTATGCCATTGGAAAAAATATTTGAATTAACTTTCCATTATCAGAACAACCACTGCCTATGGTACTGGAAAGCTGATTTCTTGGACGATCTTCCACTTGCAGCTGATTCAGTGATTTGGTTAACCAAATCTGGCTTTACAAAAGAAACTCTGCAAAGATTGAATATACTCAAATTTCAATACAGGAATAGCGGCAATCATAAACTAAAAATAGACATGATAGAATGGTAAATATTATTTATCCTCAAAAACAGAAATTCCGATACTACATTAATCTTAATTAGAATGAATTGAAACTGTACTTGACCAAAACTCTGCGGAACACAATTTGTTGTAAGGGTATTTCATATAAAAACAATATATTGACCATAAAAAACAAAAATCCACCACAGAAGTTGCGAAAGAACAAAAAATCCAATCCAAGAACTCCAACACGAATTACTAATACGAAGAAATTAAACGCAGTGTAATCAAACACAGGCATACAGAGTCAAATAGCAACAATATATGTGCAAATACAGAATCTAAAATGCTGAGAGAAAGTTGGGTGACCTGGTTATAGATCTAAAATGGAGGAATTCACAAATACAGAATCAGAGATATGAAAAATAGGAGTCAATGACCAAAGAGAGACAAAACCCGGGAAGGAGAAGTTAAATATAAATAAATAAATAATAGAGAGGAGTTTACCAAATTCAAGAACTCATCTGGGTTTCTCCAGCTAAACCCACGTTAAAGAAAGGCCTCTAATTTTTCATTTTTATTCTGAGAGAGCGAAAGAGACACAGGTAAACAATAGCCGCCAAGTATGTGAATGGAAAGAGACGTTTCGAATAGAGTGGCAGATTAAATTATTAAGAAAAATTAAGGCTTGTTCGTCGGCTGTTTTACAGTACAACTCAATGGGGGGGTTGCTTGTTTCTCCCTCTTCGCTCTAAGAATGGGAGAGATTCACTGCAAAAAAACAATTATTTTATTTAGATTTTTATGGTTTTATATTTTAATGAATTAATGTTAATATTACATGTTAGTTTTATTAAAATAATGGTTTTGGTAATTTCTGTTTTTTCATTTATGATTAATAAAAGAATGTTATTTTATTTTATGATTATCTGAATTAGGTTAATTAAAATGTTTACTATTTTTTCAACACCAAACTGGCATGCTTCGAAAGCTACAAAAATTTTGTAGTTTAAATTGGTAAATAAGTTAGGCTACAATTCACTACTTATGGCACATCATCACTAATTGATAAAAATATAGGAGGACGTGCATCACATAACTTAGCATGTTGAATTATTAGTTTGAAAGTAATAGACAGGTACCATGTATGCATGTAAATGCGGGGGAGTCAACGATTGCATTTGCATTGAATAATATGTGGTCCCATTTTTGCTGTATTTGTATACTAGTGGATGAATCATTTTGTTGTTTTGGACAATTTCAGTGTCAAAACAACATGAAACTATTCTAGTACATTTTTCTACTGCGTGAAGATGTTTTGTTTGTATGATGTAAAATAGATAATAGGGCGGTGATGACACACTCTTTGAATTTTGAATTTCTAAACGTGGTCAAGATATATTTTGTTTATACTATCGTTATACGTTGACGGTATCTGGTTTTTGAATCGCCGTCATACGTCTTTCTGATATATGTGATAAAATAGACGTGATATGTAATATATGTCTTTATGGTATTCTGTGTCGTGACGTGTAATATGTGACAAATGTTGTGTGATTAAATACAAACGATATTTGAATGATTATTAGTATTCTGTTTTGCTCATTTCCTAATGTGTTTTGAATTGTTAAAATGTTATAAATTGTTACTTAATACAAGTTTGAGGCCTTTGTCCGTAGGTAGCTGTAGATCAATTATTTTAAACTAATTGATTAACTAAGCCACCATACATATTTCAACATTCCTCTTGCACGAAACCAATTCAATACATCAGTATCTACCTCGCCAAATCATCATATGAGCACAGAAACTCAAAGTTTATGTGATTGAAAAAGAAATAATATTAAATATAATAATAATATCTTAATTTCCACGTTGATGACAATGAGAATAAGCACACGCTCGTGCTGTCTTGAGAAGAATAAAAGCATGCAAGTTAAAAACAAGAATGACGGAGGTCTTTCTGGTCAACACAAAGACTCTTTTTGCTGAATCTTCTTTGATTAATATTTGTTGAACTGAAATTGCGATTTAGACTGGGAGAGACTGCTTCGTATGTCACACATACTCCAATGGAGGACTTCATTTTTCTTTTGGAGTTGTAATCACACATTCTCCCAACTATTCCAAATGTACATGTTGAAGTAATATAAAGTTTGAAGATGAAATAGGCAATTAAGTTTAGCCACTTTAAGGAAAATTTGAAAAAAGTTGAAGGAGTAGCTTTAATTTTGTGATGATAAATGGATGCCCACAATGACAAAGCCTACAATTATGGGATGCATCAAAATTTTGTTTTCCTACGAACCACAAGTTGATGAGCAAAATACCAACTTTTGTCACAAAAAACACAACCCTTTCGTCTTTTTGCTTTGTTTTTTTAATCCACTCCTGTCAGAAGTAATCCCCATCTCTCTTGACCCTAAAAACCAGGTGAAACAGCAGCCCTCCTCTGTGTCTCTTGAAACCTTTAGAGAGAAAATAGGGCTAACTAGTGGGATGTCAGCACCGAAGGAGATAGATGTTTGAAGTATTAATGCGTAGTACTTTGTTGCGGACAAAATTGACAACACTCTACGGCATTCAAGTGAAAACGCATCTTCTCTGGTTAAGCTGCAAGATCAAGACTTTTAGCAAATGGAAGCACTGATTTGCGTCTGTTGGTTGGTCAAATAAATCAAAGGCGATCATTTGAAACGTTGTGATTGTTTGCAGTGGTTAAAACCCTGATAAGATCGTCAATCTGTTTCTTCATAGCTGCCTTTTGGATGCCTATAATCACACTTGTCTTAAAAAAACGTACATTCTCATTGTGTTCTACTTCTCTCTCCTCTTAAAGAACATCATTTATGGGCTTGAATGTAATCATTGTTGCCTACTTTACCTTTTTCAACCATTGAATTTTCTTTTTCTTGGAAGATATTATCTATTTTTCTCAATTTAGCTGACTCAGTTGTGGTCTGCTTTCTATTGCATGAACCCACAATAGAACCTCCTATTTGTAACCAACCAAATGTCTAATTATTTTCTCAAATACCTAATTTCTTTTACCTTTTATGTTGTGTTTTAATTCTTCAAAATCAACACTTATCTACATTCACGCCTACAAATGTGCTCTCTCTCTCTCTCTCTCTCTCTCTCTCTCTCTCTCTCTCTCTCTCTCTCTCTCTCTCTCTCTCTTTCCATCGAGGGAGATTGGAACAGTGGCGGCAAGATATGGAAAAGAAAAATGCAAATACCTATATCCATTTGCATGGAAAGATGGGAGTTTGGAGCAGTGGTGGGGATTGGGGAAATGAGGAGGCTTTGGTGGTGATTAGAGCTAGATTTAGCTAATCTCAGGATGTTTGCTTAGAGACAAGGTAGAAGGCTGTAATAATACAAATAGGAGGAGTCATAAAAGAAAAAAAGGTGTAGAAGGTTTAAACATTGTAATGAATTCTATGTCACTCATTGTAATTACAGAAGAAAAGGGAAGATAAAAAAAGGAATGTAATCATATGTGTTGAAGTAGTTTTGAAGAAAGGCCTACTTTAGACTTAATATCAACAGCCACTAACGGTATTTGTTCTTGACATATTTAATTAGTTGGTAATTAGATTCCTTGAATAAACCAAACTGTCTTTTCATAATTTTCCACATTGTCATTTAAGAGCTTAATATACTTATTTATACTCTAATTTCTTTTTTACTTCTCTCTAACCTTCTGTCTCTACACTGTAGCGTACTGTAATCATCCTCCACTATCTATCTATCATCCACTTCCTTCAGCCATCTTGTACTCTCTCTCTCTCTCTATAAAAGCAAATCCATCATGCCGTAACTATTCCTTTCTCACAGACCCTTTTCGCCATGGCTGACCCTTACTCGAATTTCCTTACAGGTCTCTTCAAGCTCAACACAGTTCACCATAACCAACCTTCTCCCTTTCCAAACCCTCCGGCGCCCCCTCTTTTCTCCCAACCCTTTTTCCACCACCAAACTCCGCCGCCTTCCCCTCCTCTCAGGCAGGCCCTCCCCCTCCTCAGCCTCACCCCACTCAACCAACAACAACAGGAAGATCAATTTCACCACTCTTCCTCCACCGCCATGGAAGTGGATCAGAAAAGCTTCAAACAAAAAGAGGAGGAAGGAGAAGAAGAAGAAGAAGAAGAAAACGATGACGTGGCTTCTGTAACTGTTGCCCTTCATATAGGTTTACCTAGCCCTAGTTCAGCTGAGCTTGCTTCTGTTCTCTCTGCTTCTTCTTCTGAAACCACTGATCTTAAAGATCATGGAGACGGAGATGATTTAGGGTACCCCATAAACAGACTAAACAAGGGTCAGTATTGGATCCCTACTCCATCTCAGATTCTCATCGGTCCTACCCAGTTTTCTTGTCCTGTTTGCTATAAGACCTTCAACAGATATAATAACATGCAGGTGGATTTCTTTTCCTTTCTTTTCTTTTTCACTTTCTTAGAAAAACAAACTCGTTGCCTGATTTGAATCTTGAATGGCAATCCTTTGCTTGGATTATTGAGGAAAAGGTAGATTGATCATTATCAATGGGTGTGGTTTTTTCTCATGGTCTGGTTTTTGCTCATCCTTCTGTTTCAACTGGTATGGGGAGTGTTGAATGTAAATCTTTTTCTGATCCAAACTGCGGTGAGATCAGTGGCTTCACTTTATGTTGATTGAACAACACGGGTAATGTTCCTTATGCCTTTAGTACTTTGAAGTCTGTGCTCCCACACTTTGACAGGTGTATGGAACTGAAAATCTCGCAGGTCTTTTTTTTTAATTTTCCTCTCAGAAATGTTATATCGCGATCCAAGAAAAATTTGCCTTTGCTCTTCCAACTCCTCTTATCTGCTACTCTCTCTCTCAGTCTGGTCTAGCTTCAGTTCAAAAACCTTTTTACGAATCCAAAGGCATGTTGCAGAACCTATTTCTTAGGTTATGAAATCAGAGAGAAGACTCATCTTCTTTCATCATGTTTACATATCGCCAAAACATTCAAAACGATAAATTTTATGAAAGAAAAATACATGTAGTCTGGAGATGCTACATAGACCATGAACAAGTCAATATTGTCCTCTTCTAAGCAGCCTGTTACTTAAACAGTCTCTCATCATACTTGACCGGGGGTCTTAATTGGCCACGTATTGCCATGTATAGATCATGAGCCCCAAAACACTTCATAGCAATGTGTCCCGTTTGTCATTTGATAAGTTCAAATCAAATCTTTCGTAAATGTAGAAACAAATTGTCGACTACCTACTTCGATTTTCATTTTCATCTTTTAGGTAGCACATGATTGTAGCTTCATTGTCTTATTTTACACGTATTTCTGATAATCCCACGAAATCAATGTTGTGTCCTTTGAAGTTTTTTCTTGTACGAATGAGAATAAGTTATTGGTATTACATCCTGAACATGACCCGAAGACTTGTTTTGCGTCTTAGAGGATTTGACCCTTGCGTGACGGGATCACGCCTTCTCTACTCGAGTTGAAGCCATAAATGGTGGCTTAGTGTTCTGATTTGAAACCAAACTGTTTCAATTTTGTTGTGCAGATGCATATGTGGGGCCATGGATCTCAATATAGAAGAGGGCCAGAATCACTGAGAGGCGCTCAACCAACAGGAATGCTAAGGCTTCCTTGCTACTGCTGTGCAACAGGATGCAGAAACAACATAGACCATCCGAGGGCTAAACCACTGAAAGATTTTAGAACCCTCCAAACACATTACAAAAGAAAGCACGGAATCAAGCCTTTTATGTGTAGAAAATGTGAGAAAGCCTTTGCAGTGAAAGGAGACTGGAGAACTCATGAGAAAAACTGTGGGAAACTTTGGTATTGTATCTGCGGGTCTGATTTTAAGCACAAGAGGTCTCTTAAAGATCATATAAAAGCTTTTGGCAAAGAGCATGCAGCATATGGAATTGATGGATTTGAAGAAGATGATGAACCGGCGTCTGAGGTTGAACAAGATAATGAATCTTTGCAGTAGAAATGGGGGAAAAAGAGTTCCCTTTTTATAATTATATGAATTAAAAATTAAGACATGAATGGGTTTCTGTCCAAGTTACTGTTATTTAGTTAAGAAGTACATGAGAGCTTCATTACCACCTTCTTATTTATTTGTTTTTCTTGTCGTTTTGAAGTAAATCTTCAGAAATCATGTGATGAAGAATCAAAAGCTCATCCATGTCGAGCTCAACCTTGTGTAAATGAACATCATCCATTGACTTGATCGTCTCTTCTAGTTTCTTTTCAGTCCAAGGCGTATTCATTCAGGAAAAAACTCGAGTTAGAAGGAAACTCATGCACTGCTGCTGTGAAGCATCTTTCATTTATCCAGTTCAGGCTTGAGCCTGTGTAAATCATTTCCAGCTGACCTTACTCATTAAAAATGATTAATATCATATGTTTTGAATGAAATTATATATATTTTTAATAAATTACTTTGTGCTACTTATTTTTCATTTTAAATAAAAGGGAATAATTACGGATCTAAGATGCTGCAGGTCTATCTGAGTAGTGATTGTATATTGTAGTGTGATTATCTGCTCTAACTACAGAAAAAAAGAGAAATAGTACTTGGAGAGAAGACACTTAACTTTTAGGGATGGGAATATAATCATATAATAGATATTTGTTTGTGTGTGTGCAGGGATAAACCTGTGTGGGGTTTGGACTGGAGGGAGCTTTAGGGCTTTAATAATTCTGTCTTTATTTTTATTTTTTTCTCTTTTAAAGATTCTAATGAATCATGATCAGTCTCCTTCCAATTTCTTAAATCTCAGAAATGGGTCTTGAAAGATATGGTTATAAAGGCAAATTCAAATGGATAACAAGACAAATGAATGTATTCTTTGTTCCAAATGTAGGTTAAAGTAGGCTTTTCATCTTCTGCAAATACCTACAACCTCTGCTTTTTTCTAGGAGTGCATGTATTTCTTTGATTTTAGTAGAGAGAGAAAGCTTTGTTTGGTGGATGGAACATATGCCACTCGAGATTCACTATTTCTCGGAAAATCCAAAGCAAATGATTAGATGTAGGAGACAGTAAAATGGAAGTTAACATGCAATGACAGAGAGAGAAGATGGGAATAGACGCAATATATAACAGGAAAGAGAGAGAAAGAAATAGCAGAGGGAAGAATAATAATACCACTAGTTCTAATAACATGTTTATAAGTAAGCGGATTGCAGTGGAATGGATTCTGTTGGCAGCTTTACTGAAGAGAGAGAGAGAAAAAGGTGAAGAGAGAGAGGGAAAGGGAAGGGTAAATTGAGAGAGAGTGAGAGAGAGGGTGGGCAAAAGAAAAAGGTGAGGTTAGGGTGATGAAAACTCACTGCAGATTGCTGCAAGTGTGTGGAACCCAAGTTGAAATGGTTGGGCTAAAAAGCAACATACTTACAGTTGCTTCCTACAGTTCATGCATTCACGACACATCCACTCCTCCTGATGGATCAACTGTAGATTGATTCGACCTTTCATTGCTCTTCTTTGACCTCTCTCTGACTCTCTCTCTCTCTCTCTCTCCCTCCTTCTCTCTCGTCTGGTGACAATGCTTACAGTCGTCAAGTTGTGTTAAAGATCACCAATAATGATGTGACAAGGATTACAGTAATGGAGGAACTAACTTTCTCTTTTAAACATTAAGTTATACATAAAAAAAAATAAACAAATCAAAACAAAAATGTATTGAAGTTATAAAGTACTCTTTCTTCTTGTTTGAAATTTTCTCATTACTTCTTAGATTTATGATTATTTTTTTGTGCTGGAGGTTGCTGTCCAAATAATTTTCAACAAAATACAAAAGAAAATTCATGGGGCACGAACTTGTAAGCAGGTGACAATCTTAAACGAGATGTTTTAAAAGTGATGAACTGAAAGGCTATGTTCGAGAGAGGGTTACGAAGATATGCCCGTTTTAAGGAAAAGAAGAGACTAAAGCCTACAAAAAACCAAAAGGGCAGATACGGGGGACTGACTAATTAAGAGACTGAAGTGTGTCGGTGGGCAGTTGGTTTGTTAGGCACTCCTTTGTTTACTGCTACATCAGATATCCAACGGACATCAACCCAACACCAACAGTAAGCTTGACCTAAACACATTTATTCTTATTTAATGTCTCTTTCCCTTTCACAAGGACATTCCACCCCTCCACGTTTGACCTTATCCTCTCTCTCTCTCTCTCCAAACATGGTTTTATTGAATATTTGTAAGTATTATTTCCTTTTGTTTAACAAGGCTCCGCCAAAAAGTATACAATCATTTGGTTATTTAGGCGGTACAGTAAGAAACAAAGGGGAGTGGGATGAACTGGAGGAGTAAAGAAATGGAGGAAGAGAGATTGAATCTGACATGCTTGCTTTTTTGCTTGCTGGAGAGGAGTTTTTCCTGGCATTAATTCAAACCCCATTTTCGTGTTTTTCTCCCCCATTCTCTAAAACTATAATGTCTTTATATATTGTGTACTCTTTTTTAAACCTTGTCATATATTTTTTGTTGTGTATACAATATAATTAATTATATAATTTATTGATGTGATGCCAGAAGATCTCTGTGAAAGATAAAATATTGGGGAAGACTACTTTTTTAACGATGCTCAAAGTATATGAGACAACTTTGCTCGGAAAGGATCAATTTGGCTAAAAGTAAAAGAGAAAAGGTTAAAAAACAATCTTGACTCTAAATCTTTTTTGGAAGAAAATAAAACATTTTAAAAAAAAAAGACACAATGAGAACAAAATCCTTCTTTTGGACTAAAATTATAGACACCCGCTTTTATTTTAATATATAAAAATAATAATCAGTGACATGAGCCTACTTTCCTTCATTTTCTTGCCCATCGAGATTCCTTCCGAGCCTTCTTTCTGTTGGATACTATAGCGTTGTTGGAGAAAAACTTCAAAGAGAAGAAAGAGAGAAGACTTCTAGAGAGATCGAGAGAGAGATGGAGGATTTTTCTCCCCGATCTGCTGGTCCAGAATAGAAGTGTGCTGTTATTTTTCAGGTAAGGTCACAAAAGCAACGTTAAAACGTTGCTTCTATCATTTGCAGATGGACATATAAAGCCTATATTCTTTAACATATGAAAACTTGATCGACAAATGAAAGGTAACGTTGGTTAAATTTGTGTCATATAATTAGTGTGACCAAAGTTAGATAAAATGTCAAGGATAAAATGTGAGCCTGCAAGTTTCATATGGTTTTCAACATATGAGACTGTGTCAAAAGTTGCCGTATTAATAGGAAATAATACATCATGGAAGATAGCAGAGATTGGTATGATTAAAATCAAAATGTATGATAAAATTGTCAAAACACTTGGTGATGTGCGACATATTCCCAATCTATAGAAAAATCTGATCTGGTTAAGTATTATTGATATGAAAGTGTACAGATATACTGGTAAAGGTGGAGTTTTGAAGATAAGTTGTAATTCTCTTGTCATAGTGAAAGACCAGAGAGAATATGAAAATCTATATGTTCTGTCGGGATCAACTGTTATTGGGAATGCAACAGTTAATACTTCATTGCAAGATAAAGATCTTACCAGCTTATGACATATGCGTGTGTGACATATGAGTGAAAATGAGATGAATAAGTGGAGCAAAAGAGGATTTTTTAAATGGTCAGAGGACATGTAAAATGCAGTTTTGTGAGCATTGTGTTTTCGGGAAACATATGAAAGTCATATTCACTTCAAGCTCTCATAGTACAAAAGGAACATTGGATTATATCCACTCGAATCTCTAAGGATCAACACCAGTGCCTTCTAGGGAAGGGACACATTATATGCTGACTTTGATTAATGTTTTTTTTCAGAAAAGTGTGAGTGTTCTTTTTAAAAAAGATGAGTGATGTATACTCTACCTTCAAGAAATGAAAAACGATGATTGAAAAACATATTGGGAAGCATGTAAAACATCTACGCATCGATAATGGGTTAGATTTTTTGTTCGAAAGAGTTCAACTTTCTCAGCAGGTCAGAAGGAATTATGAGGTATCTGATAGTCTTGGGTATTCCATAGCAAACCAGTGTGGCAGAGCGAATAAATAAAACTTTAATGAAGAAGATTTGGTGTATGCTCTCAAGTTCTAATTTAGCTAAGTCATTTTGGGCTGAAGATACTGTTACTGCTTGTTATCTGGTGAATCGTTCTTCGTTGGCTTCTTTTGATAAGAAAATTGCTAAAGAAATTTGGTTTAGTACTCTTACTGATTATTCAGTTTTGAGAGTGTTTGGTTGTCTTACATAGAAATATGGTGAAACAAATTTTGTTGCTTATGCCTTCATTGTAGTTGAAAACAGTGATTCTAGTGAAGATCTGTCTATCTATTCAAAGGCTGTGAGTTCAGAAAATTTGGAGAAATGAATGATAACTATGCAAGAGGAGATGAAATCTCTTTACAAGAATGACACATGAGATTTAGTTAAATTGTCAAAGGACAAGAAAACTATTCATTGCAAATGGGTGTTCAAGAGAAAGGAAGATACATCAAGCATTGAAGAAGATAAGTATAAAGTACGTTTGGTTGCTAAGAGGTACAATTAGATTCTAGGTGTAGACTTCACTGATGTGTTTTCTCTAGTGGTTAAACACAGTTCGATTCCAGCTTTGTTGAGTGTTGTGTTATGCACGACTTTAAGCTTGAACAGTTAGATGTAAAAATTGCATTTTTACAGGGAGAACTTGAAGATGACATCTATGGGCAACAACCTCAAGGTTTTGTAGTTTTGGGAAAAGAAAACTATGTTTGTTCTTTAAAAAAAGTCTCTTTTATGGTCTGAATCAATCACTAAGACAATAGTATGAGATGTTCGATTCATTCATGTTTGCTCAATATTGCAGAATAAGTAATTATGACAGTTGTGTCTACATAAAGAATAGTAAGAATTAGTCAGTTATTTATCTGCTCTCATACGTTGACGACATATTAATCGTAGCTAAAGATAAAGAAGAAATCAGAAGGGTTAAAGCACAGTAGAGTAAAGAATTTGAGATGAAAGAAACTAGTCGGTACTCCATTAGCAGCTCATTTCAAGCTTTCATTTGTCTTATGTTTGTAATCAGATGAAGAAATTAATTGTATGGCACAATTTTTGTATTCTAATGTAGTGGAATCTGTCATGTATGTTATAGTTTGCACATATCGAGATTTATCTTATGCAGTTATTGATGCACCACGGTGTCCGATCACCCAAGCACGAGCCAAAATGCTCATCTCTTATCTAACCAATTGCTATTTGTAGGAAACACTCTACTTGAAGACATGGAAGAGGCACCCAAACATGAAGATAAAGAAGCTTCAACACATCTCCTCATTTGGAGTGATGAAACCAATCCTCGGACCACTCCCACAAGCCATGGCCAACTTGAGGAACAAGAACACAAAGCTAAGTTGGACTTTTATGGAGATTTATGTCTTAATTATGTTTTGTCTAGCTAGTTTAATTCATGTTTTATGGAGTTACTAGATGTTTGGTTATTTTTTTGGTTTAATTTTAGGTCACAGACTGAGTTTTATTAAGGGTGCTCGACTAGCATGTTAGCCGAGCATCCATGCCCAATTTTTGTATTTTTAAGGGTGTTTTTGTAATTTTGTATTAGGATTTCTTTGGAGGGTTTCTTAACCTCTCTTAGGGCAACCCTAATATGAGTTTTTCATCAATTAGAAGTTGAAGCTTTGCTAGTTTTTGGAGCTCTCTCCAAAACACCAAAAAATGGGACTCTTGTTAAGGTGACCTGCAGTTAGTTTCCAAAGAACTTCCCTCCTCAGGTTTGTCTACTTTTTGAGTTTGGATTTTATGCTACTTTCTCCCAGCAACTTGCCCTAGTTGCTATCCTAGAGAGGAGATGTAGAAAAGTGGAGAGAAAATGAAGTAGAGAGGTTTCTTTCAAGAGATCCATTGAAGTCACGGCTACCGGGCATAGGGTTTCCTTGGACCACTCGCAGGTTTACTGTTATTCCATTATGTTCTTTTCGAGACTGGTTCTGTAATTTTTAGGGGTTGAAGCCCTGTTTAATAGGAAGATCTGAGCACAAATTTGGATTCATTTGGATTTATATTCAATCATTTATGATTGTTTCTTTATTGGTCGCCGATTTCATTTCTACGAGTACAGTTTTAGAGTCGAATCTTATTCCGTTCATAACTCACGTTCCACAACGAGTTTGAACGAGATTTTTGAATTGCATTATCCTCTCTAGTACTTTTTGTATCCCTTGGTGGTGTTTGGCTATATGCATTTAGAGATACGCTTGCTTGAAGTTACTGCACTGTTTTTGAGTTAACTGATTGAGCTCCTTTTGTTGAATTCATAACATTGCACTTTGAAGTGCATCGATTAATGAAGTTAGTAGGTACATGACAAATCTAGGAAATGAACACTAGAAAGTTATTCAATGGATTCTTATGTATTTACGGTGATTTTGATCATATGAGAGACCTTAATAAGAGAAGATCTCTTACAGGTATGTGTTTACAGTTGAGAGTTGTGCTATCAACGAAAAAGCTACCTTACAGGATACATTGTGTTGTCTACTAAAGAGACAGAATATATGACTATTACAGAAGCTTGGAAATAAGGTATATGGTTAAAAGGTTTGTTTGCTGAGTTCAAAGAAGACTTGCAGATTGCCCTAGTGTTTTGTGACGGTCAGAGTGCTATCTTTCTCACTAAAGATCATATGTTTCATGAGAAGACAAAACACATCGATATTCATTATTATTGTGTTCGTGAAGTGGTTGCTCGTGGTGATTTGGTTGTGAGTAAAATTAGTACTCATGATAATTCTATTGATATTAGTTGTTGATTTCTTCCTTTGTGGCTTTTGTGGAAGATGAGGCTTCCCGAAGTTTTAAAGATATATTTTATATAGTGAAATTTGCCTCAAATTGGAAATTATTAAAGTTCAGTGTGACCCAAATTCTAACTTGACCTAATCAGTTGGCCCATGTGAGAAATTTCAGTATGACTTGGGTTTCTAGATTTATGTAGAAATATATGTTTGAGTCGAAAAACTTATTGTACTGATTTTTATAGTGAATTTCTCTCTTTCGTTTATGGTTTTTTTACCCATCTCAAATTTTTTACGTAAATTTAGGTGTCTATTACTTTTTTATTTTCTTTTTTGCTTCTCGTTGGAATTTCAACAAATATATAAGTTTCTTCCATTTGTTATGTAATCAAGAAATTGTAATTAGGGGAAGGGGAAGGGGAAGGGGAAGGCAAAGACAAAGACAAAGACAAAGACGGACACATCCAAAGCCTAATCAACACTATAAACCCTAATCAACACTATGTATTGTATGACACAAATCATGTGGGTTGGTTGAATGAACATGAACTGCACTTTGGGCCATTTGCAAAATATAGGAAAGTAGGTCCCAGCCTGAAATAATAATTCCTAAAGTGTTATTATAAATCTTCTAAAGAGCAAATCATTTTTTTTTTTATTAAAGATGGCACCTTTTTCTTTTAAAAAACAGAGAACTTTCGCCAGCTTCCGAGGTGGGTCACAATTTTACGTCAGACACAATTTAAAATATATAAATACAGAAGAAAACGCATAAAAAAAGAGACTGCATGTCGTTCCAGTTCCATCAAACGAAAAGAAAGAGTTTAATCAAGGTTTAAGTTAATAAATAAGGAAGATGGGGGAGGTTAGATTCCAAAAAAGGAAGGAAAAATCATTAGTTATAGAAGCTATTTTCATGTTGGCTTGAAGCTTTTCATCATCTCTAATTGTAGGACTGGATTCGAAACTTGATAAACTTGTAGAACAATACCCGAGACGATGCTGAGGATGATGCGCTGGGGTTTGAAGTTGAGAGAAAGGAAGCGGAGAGGGATGGGAGACAAATAGAATAAAGACCCGGGAACTCAAATTGTGTGATAGAAGGGTAGACGTAGACCCTACCCTGCACACATTATGTCCCAATTTGCTTGTATTCTCGCCATCTCCCCAATGCTCGTTTGTTTTCTGCTTCATTTAATGCTTGACATGTCTCTCTCTCTCTCTCTCTCTCTCTCTCTAGAAAGCATAATTAATGAGCATGGGAGAGTTTTGGTAGACAAGAAGAATGGTGGGTTGAATCAGTACCATTCTCTCTTTCCATACACCTAGTCTTATTCTTATTCCTCCTGCCCACCTCATTTGGAATGCTTTTGGGAAGTAGAAAAAGAAAACTTTTATTGAATAAGTTTTTAATTGTTCGAGTTTGAAAATAGGTTGAGATTAACAAAGTTGAGGATGGGGCATTTTGTGGGGTATACTTATAGGTATAGGTATAGGTATAGGTATAGGTGTATTGAAACAAGTACAATTCCTAGTCCCTATGACATTCAATGCCTTGCTCACATTTATTTTTAGGGTATTGAATCCAATAATTGCGTAGCTAACTTATTTCTTGAGTACCCTCAAGTTGATCAATGTATAAATATCGATGCCGCGTTGCTTTCAAGAGGAGGTACCCACATGGGGGATCGAAAAGCACTACCAAAAGTGCCATTAACTCAAAATAAAACCCCAATGATATCACCACAATACAGATCCCAGTGAGATTTGTCACGTCTTCAAATAAATGGGCCCAAACTAAACATGGATGTGGGCCTAAAAGCCCATAAAAGTTTTTTCTCTCTGGGCCTAAGATGTCTTATGAACACTCCCATCCAAGTGTATGAAATGGAGACGGCCCACAATAATTCTCCCAGTGAGTAGGGAACCCATTGGAGTAATGTTCATGTGTGTGTCACTAATTTGCTATAATTTTCACAACACAATGCAACTGATTTGAGTTAATGGCCAAACAAATATGTTATTTTCAACCAAACAACACACACACACTGGATGATATCAGTCACCGTACATTTTAACAAAGTACCACACGAAAATCAAGATTCCTCATTGGGCTTTTGTGCTGAAATAAGGCTCTTTGTCAACCAGATAGCTGTTTCTCTTGAAGACACTGCTTCTTCTCCAAAGGGTCTCAGCACGCCTGCAAGTTCTTCCAGTTTTTCCTGCTTCATTAATCTCGCACATAGCTCCAGCAGAGACTCTAGAGCGTTGGCTCTTCGCTGGCTTGGACCCTCTTCTTTTGATTCATCTTCCCCATTTATGGCTTTTACTGCCCTCAAAAATTCCATCTCACTCTCCCCTCCTCCATTGTTCATATGATCATCTGAGCTGATTTGATCTGATTTCACTTCACATTTACACGTAGAGTCTACTTGGGCGTCTTGTTTCTGCACTCTGGAACTATCTTTCTCTACAAAGCACTCGAGTTCAACATCACGTTCCTCAATCGCTGATGATGAGCATTTGTCGTCAGCGAGCCCATATTTATCACTGCAGAATGCTGAGGAGATATCCATGTTATTTCCTTTAGATTCATCCCTATCCTTTCCATTTTCTTCAAGAACTTTTCCATTGCAATGCTTGTTCTGATCATCCAAATTCAGAGTCTGTATGTCAATCACCGACGATTGCTCGAAATTCTGAGAAGTGGCTTCTTCATGCAATGAGCTTGTCAGACTCCCAGAGGTAATCTCATTATCAGAGCTTTCCTCTATATGGACAGCGATACAATCACTCTCAGTGTCTCCACTGTAGAGTGATGGGTTTGAGTCCGTTTGCCTCTCTGTCGGGTCTGTTTCATTGGAATCGAATATTTCAGCTGTACAGCATGTTGGATCAACCATCTCAGTTTCAAGTTTATCTTCTGTACTAGCTCTAGATGCACCCTTTTCATTGTCAAAGTCTTTTCTAGTCTGCACATCATCATCTCTATCAACCAGAGCATTTTTATCGTCCAAATTGACGGCTATAGCATCCTTCGCTTTCCTATCTTGGCTATAGGAGAATTTGCCATAAAGTGTTTTTCTTGGCGATTTGTCCTTCAGGTTGTTTATCGGAAATATTGGAAGAAATACAGGGGCAGCATTATGACATTGAAGAAGGTATGGTTGCAAATGAGGATGTCTTAACATTTCCGCAGCCTAAGTCATAAATAAGCCAAGTTTTAGAAAGGATCATAAATTTTAAACCGACTAAACAAACAGATGGAGAAGATTTCACTCACAGTAGGTCTGTGTTCAGGATTCTTCCTTAACATGCTCTTAATTATTTGTTTCCTGCAATGCCAAAGTCGCAAAAACAATCCTTTCGTTCTCATGTCCAAAAGGGAGAATGCCATATTCGTTCAAAACATTAGTATTAATAGAAATAATAACTCACAGTGTGGAGGAATAGACGATTGGAAGGGGAGATATACAAGATCTATTGATTTTATTGACAAGTCCAGCCATGTCCTGTTGGGTAGATTTGATAAATAACTCATCAAATCCATCGATAACAAATAATGATTTCAATCAGCGAAATTCCAAAAACTCGAGGTTGAACTTACTGGAGCTCTAAAGGCAGGTTGATGTGCAGCAATTTCAAACATGCAGCAACCTAAGGAAGAAAGGAGAGGACGTTCATATTTCTACTGAAGATTAGACACAAATCAACCAAATTTGAATAATTTTATCACTAATCGTACCAAGCGACCATATGTCAGATTTATAGCCATAGGGTATATCTGCAAGGAGCTCAGGACACATGTAGTTGGGTGAACCAACAACCTATTTGAGAGGGTCAAGGGCCCAAGCAAAGACTGTAAGTTCCAATGTAAGCCATTAAATACAAACACAAGGGAGGTGGTGGAAGCTAGGCAGATAAATTTTGATCCAGAAGAACAATGTATAGTGTTGGAAGATATAAAAAAAATAATAGAGATTAGGAAAGTAGAGAATGTGGGTGAAATAAAGACAAAAATACAATAGTAACTTTCAAATTCAAGGATTTGAGTTTGCTTCAATAATCTAATTTAGAGGCCTGATAGAAAAATAATGGAACCTATAAATTATTGAGAGGAAGCCAATAAATAAAGTTGGTAAATGTATTTTATCATTCTTAAATCCTAAATTTAAGCATATTTTACATGAGTAAATTAGATAGTACAACTATATTATAGCCTTCTTCCATATTCTTCTTTAGAAAGTGTAGGCTTATGATCAAAATGATAATAAAGAGTTTAACACAACAGTCAATCCCTCACCGAGGAAGCAAGGTCCTCGGAGTTGAGTAGTTTTGCAAGTCCAAAGTCGCCTGCACAATGGATTAAACATGCAAGCTGCTTTAAATTATATGAAGACATGAAAAACTCAACATAGATCTTATAATAAACGTTCAGCTAACGTACCAAGACGGATGTCGTTGCCTTTTGTAATAAATATGTTGGAACACTGAAGTTAAAAGAATAATTAATTAGGATAATAAATTGTGTAATCTTTTGGTAAGATAATTATTTTTTATTAACCTTAAGATCTCTGTGAATAACACGATTGGAGTGGAGGTAATCCACAGCTAAGAGCAACTGAGCCAACCATTTGCAGAGCTTCTGGGGGACCGAACAAGATACAGGAAAGTGCCTTAGCCATGTGAAAAGCAGTTGAAAGAACAGAGAGGGGGGAGAGAGAGAGAGAGAGTTATCCGATCCATGCTTACCTCCTCAGGGAGCAATGTTCCTTTGGATTTCTTTATAAATTCGGCCCTGACCAACAAAAAAAGATTTGGCTTCTAAGTTCTAATAACCCATGATGAAGTCATCAAATACTATACCAAGTCCTTGAATTGTGTAATTCGTTGAGAAAGACAATTTATGTGCATGAAATAAAAGTCAATTTATATGATGTTATTATTACAACTCTTGTACTTACATATCTCCTCCTTCGCAATAGCCAGTTACAATGAATATACAATCACCCTACAAAAACAAAGCATCCCAGAAAAATGAACCATGATGCTAAGATTCAACAACTCTATAAACCCATTACAAATTCCCGTATTTAGAAATCTAAAAGTCTAGGAAAAATGGCATTTTCCACGACCCTTTCAGTTAGCTTTCACCCATAGCGTTCAATTCATTTCTTCTCATGCAAATGATAACTTAAGATTAACATTGAAGATTGATTATAAAATTTAAAATAAAATAAATAAATGCTTCGGATGTTGAACAAGAATGAAGCCATAAACTCCTGACAATGGATCGAGCAATAAACCTTTACCTTGCCCACCCATGCGTCTTTGAACTCTACAATATTTGGGTTGTTGAGTTTTGCAATCAAGTTCATCTGAAATTGAAAGATAGGATAGACATTTTCATTTCACCATTTCCTTTCAACTTCAACTTCGGAAGCAATGAATCTTCCAGACAGTGAGGAAAAGCTATAAAATAGAGGATATAATTTATTATATTAGATTTACTGCCTAACACTGTTTCGTATTTTATATAGATTAATCAAGATGGGTAGACGACCCCTTGTCTTCAGAAGTAGAAAATTGATTATATTATGCTAAGACTCTGTCCTAGCACAATATTCTAATGCCCGCATTTTCACTCAGTTATTAATGGAATACAGGCTCAAACTTCATGCAGTTCGGCCATCACAATTTGTTAAGGACCATATGACTCATTCCTTTGGTAATCTAAATTTTTTTCTGCTCACCAAATCAATTATGCAGTACAAGTATCAGGTGGTGAAAATGCGGAGAACGAGGAGAAAGAAATGTGATTTCGACAAATGAACGTAATGGAAAAGTTTCAGTAAAGATCACGTACAAAATGTACAAAAAGGTGAGAGCTACAAAAAAAGACTAAACTCCGCAAAAAACTAGCCTCTATCTTTCGCCCCACCAAAAAGGTGTAGAACATAAAGTAGATATGAATTATCGCTTTTTCTACCAAACTGCAAGTAGGATGGATACTCAAAAGACTACAAACAAAAATATGAGCAAATAAGAATCGCTGTGACTTTAGACAATCCTTCAAGAAGGATTAAAGCTTCAAATTGAATGAATAAATGAGAAATTTTCTAAATTTAACAAGAACAGCGAGGACTTACCTCTTGGTGTGCTGTTTTTTTGAACTTCTCCGTTTGCTTGGCCAATCGAATTTTCTTGAGTACATACCTAATTTGTAAAAATATTGCAAACAATAAAAGAAAACATGAAGCACAAAATAATACTGTTCTCATTGGATTCATTTATACTTTCAATCTTTTGAATTCTTCTGTCAATCGTTTGAAATGCCTCAAATCTTGGAATCCCTGATGAATAATATACTACCTCATGCAAATGCACTTGATTTCATCAGTATATGTGCACCTATCTTTTCCCAAAAGAAAAATTAGTAACTTCTTCACTGTGTAGTGCCATTTTTCAGTGATTTGAAGAACTTACTTTTGTTTTTGGAGAATAAGTGTTAAGAATATAGCAAAACAAAAGTCTTTTCGAATACAAAAAACTTTATTTCTGAATTCAAATTTATGGTGGAAGCAAACAAAATGGAAAGTACAAAAAATTTCTTACTTCTTTTGCTCAGTCTTATGAAGAACAAGGAATGCTGAGCCAAATGCCCCTCTTCCAATTTGCTCCATTACTTCATAGTCTTCCATTTGTGACTTCAAATCACCATTGTCAGCCTCCATTATGACCTCCCAGAACAAAAAACAAACCTGAATTTCAAATCAACCGAAATCACATCAATTCAAAAATACCCAGATGAAACAGGAGTATAAAATAAAATGGTGGGAAGGGAAGAAAATTTGATTATGAATTTACGTCAGGAGAGGAAATTTTGATCTACAAGGAAAAGTCGGTGCCCAATCTGAACAGACTCAACTATTTGAGTACAGTTCTACCGGGGAGGATGGTCCTCTCACAATTAATTGAAGTTCCAACATGTAGACTTGTAAATAGATCTGGTAGGTAAGCGAGAAAAAAGGAGTAAAGCAACCTTTCTCAATTATGATATCCAGCAAACGAGAGTAAAAAGGTGGAGGGGCAAAATCAAGTAAAGCAATATTTCACTAGTAATTATAAAGAAGATAACTTGGCTAGAGAGAGATAGAGAGAAGGGCAAGCTCAAGCAAAGCATACAAACTCCTAAATTTTTCATCTAATAATTAATCAACTACCAAAAGAAATAGTGGGGAGAGAGAGAGAGAGAGAGAGAGAGAGAGAGAGAGAGAGAGAGGGAGATAAACCAAACAGAAAGGAAACCCTTTGCTTGTATTTGCAGATTGAAGGGAGTTCAATTCGAAACAGGGAATGTTTTTCAATCAAGCAGTTGAAATGTCAACGTCGTCCATTCATCTGCACTCCAAGCGGACAAAAACTTTTTCGCAGAGCTTCCACTCTTTCCTTTGCTTGCTCCACTGCATCAGCAGCAGGTGGGCGGCGGTGGAGTCTGAGACTCTCTACCGTTGGCTTTCGAGGACGTTAAATTCTACACGCTTGGAACTTTCAACCCATGAGTTGTAGTCTCTAAAAAAAGATGATATTTTTTCAATCAATGGAATCTTTGCATTAATCACGTTTCCTAAAAACACAATCACTTGCAGGCATTATTTAACCAATTTCAGGTGGGTAGTACCAAAGCGATGGAGGAGTTGAAATCAGATAGATTCTCACACCGAGTTTGGCTTTACCATAGCAACTATTATATATTCTGCCCGAATAAGAAGACAAAAGAAAAAATAAAATAATAAGAAAAGCATTAAAAGAAGGCTACTTTATGGAGCAAAGCACTAAAGTGGAACAATGAGTGACATAATAGAATAGAAAACTTAAAAGAGGCGTTGTTTGTTTGGAGTGGAGAAAGGATTTGATTGTTTTCCTTTCCTTTATTAGCAATGAAAATTGAAAAGTAAATATTTTTGTGGATAGATGCCATGGAATTGGACAAGGATAAGAATGTCTTGCCTGCTCATTGCCCATTGGCTATGTCGAGGCACAGACAAATTAAGACCCAAACTCATTACAAATAGAGCCACCGGCAATCATTCAACTTCAAATATTTCAAGTGACTTTTGTTACATTTGAGCATTTACTGTTTATCATTTCCTAACAACTGAAAATGACTATCAATTCACACTACAAAAACTATATAACAAGCATTAAAATAGTGTAAAACAATAGGAAGAGAATGAGAGGTGACAATTATAAACTATAAAGGACTCAAGGGAGTAAATATGTCGTTCCCCCTTCCCCCCCTTAGTTTTTGTTTTTCATGATTATCGTTTGTGGTTTGTGTTTTTACGTATAAGATTTTGTTTCAAATGCTGTCAGAATTGGTTTTGTGAGCCACAGCCAGTTCCTTCTTCCGGTTTTGCCTTCATTTTTGTGCGTTTGTTATGCAGTGCATCCCGAGATTGTTGAATCTGTGTTGCACTAATTTTTTTAATACGAACATCAGTGAATAGCGCACTCCAGATATTATACACGGGCTTATTTGTTTACTCTCGCAATATCTTTGTCTCATCTGAGAAATTATTGTGTTTGCTATGGATTGGTAGCTGGTTTTCTTCCAGGAAAGGAGAGAAGATTGAATCTTACGATGAGACTGGATGCCAAACCTCCAGAGTGCCCCATGCCTTGGGAGCATTGCATTGTTAATGGGAGGAATGAACCCCGGCGTTAATATATACATTGTGCACACACTATCACTTGCGACTAGAATAAAAGATTAGAGTTCAGAACTCCATCTTCAGTTGATTTGAGTGCCAAGATGCTGAAGCATCAAACAAAGACAACAATCAATTCAAGCTTACCCCAATGTGAAGGGTCAAAAGAGAAGACCCAAAATGAAATAAAGCTTACCCGAACGTGGTTCTTACTTCTGTACCCATTATTGTGTCAACATTGATGTCAATGCTTGGATTGACTGGCAGGTCTCATTGACAAGAACTGAAACCAAATACAACAACACTGAGTTAAGATCATCCAAAAATTCATCTTCCAACACAAAACTACAACAATTTCAATCATTAACAAGTTTTTATGGAGCTCAACTCAACTTCATAAGTTTTTCTTATTGTTTACTTTGTCCATTGTGACACGCAAAATAAGGACAACATTCAATACTTCTTTGAATCGTGCAAAAGCAATGTCCTGTCTGGTAGAGGATGATTAAATCGTCAATATCTGTATTAATTTTAGAAACTCTCTAATAAACTCAGTACAGATCTCATTTGAAAAGCTTTATTAGTGATTGTAGGAAAGAGCAATGCTGACCTCCACTTGGCGATGCAGGGACTGCAAATGGTTGATGATTTCGTCAAGAACTAGTGCTGTGCCTGATATCTGCAGAGGAGATTCAGAAAATAAACCATTTGACATCAAATCATCAAACCAACTGATCTCAATCATTTACTTAACAAAATTCTGACTTTTACAAAAGATTAAAATGGTTCATGCCCAGAATATGATTAAAATGAAAAAGATCGGGATCTCCTGTATTTCTTCACATCAATCGAATCTCAAATTTGTGGAAATCACACCAAAATGAAGATTACCAGCTCAAAACATATATCAAAGCATCAGATTTGATCTTAAAGACGAGGATTCTAAACAACTATCAAATCATTGTCCCCCATGAAGTTTGGTCCTCAGTTGGGTTGGGTAAAGGCATTAATCTGAATTGTTCTTCCAGTCACGTTCATTACTTTCCATCCAGCATAGGATGGACACCAAGCTAAGAAGAGACTAGAGTATCATGGAAATTGCAATGCGACCTATTAAAGTTCAACAAGTATAAATGGTTCCAATTGATATGGGTCTCAAATTCAACATGCCCACTAAATGTGTCTCCCAAGAGTTTTAGACTGTCCAGCAAGCATTATCCAATGACTAAAATCTCCAACTAGTGTGATTTGCTATCTGTAAACAACAAACAGACACATGACAGAGACAGAATACTTTTCCTTTGCCTTCTCTGTTCTTTTTTTTAAAAAATTTATTTATGGAAATAATGATTTTAGCATCGATCTCAAACAGCCAAGCAAGAACTAAAGAAATGAATTCCAAAACAACTTACCCAGAGAAAAAGGGTAAAAAGAATAGTGATGTTTAAAGAGAACCAAGAGAGAGAACTGAGAGAGGAAAGTAAATTACAGGATTGCCACCGACAATGGCTGTTTTCTAGATAAAAAAGAAAAAGGTAATTAACAAAAAAAACCTTGAACCATGAATCAGGTACAAACCAAACCTTAAACTAATTTCGTTAACAAATAAAACCAGGAAAATGAATAAGGCAAATTTCAAAGTGACATTTTTTGTTAAAACCCGTGCATCGGCGTTGGAACTCACTCTTTTTACTGCTGATTCCACAAAAATTGGATAAGCTATTTCTAACTTTTTTTAACAACTATTTATCCGAGAATATTTCCCAATAAAAAACCAAGAAAAAAGAGAACAGCTCAAGCTCTTACCTCTAATGGATCCGTCACAGAGCTGACTGAGTTGATGATATCCTTGGCCATAAATGAGACTCGTACTCCATCTCTATGCATTTTCATCAATCCTGTGCTTGCATTCCCCCCAGCACAACTACATAACTCTCGGGACACTGGAGCACATCATCAGTTAACCCCAAAATTACATTTTGTAGGCATTTAAGGTTCAACATAAGGAAGTCAAAAATATTGTTCGATTATTGTTACTCAGAGCTTCAAGAAGAATGCCACAGTTTTTCCCCGATCCCTCCTAATTACGGGTGGAACCTCTAAAACCTAAAAGAATAGGCAAAAAAATTAGTAAGAGAGAGAGAGAGAGAATGAAAAGCTCCAATATACTTACGGCAAGGATATTAGCCCATGCATTAAGAAATAGATAGCACATTGATTTCTTATCTATAACATCCTATCTAATATTTGCATGTATCAACAAAGATGTTGGCGTTCTTCACGAATGTCATGAACACATTGTACCAAAACTACCAAGTTCTAAGTATTTAAAGAAACTACAAATAAAAAAAATTATAAACATCCCGCAACATAGATCAGAACTTGTTGCTCTAGACTTTCGCATCAGTGATTGTCTTACACAGGAGATCCTAGAGTCTGTTCTCACGAGATCTTTCATTTTAAGGAGTGATCTTAAACTCTCTTACTTATCATAAATTAGTAAAAACTAAGAACCCACCTCATCAATCATGGAAACAATTTGCAAGCATGTTGGAGTGATTTACTTCCTTCCGAGCAGATATAAAGTGTATGACGCAGTTTGAGAGAAGGTACACATTGCCCTAAAAAAAGTTCCTTTTTTAGCTTGAGAGTTAGTAGAACCTATCAATTATGATGTCATCCACATGTTGATTTTCTAACAGGGCTCATGATATCCATCCCATGATTGCCAGCATAACAAAGTACATGCTCATAAACCTGAAATCAATAATAATCAAAGTCATTTGTAAAAGTAACCAAAATAAGAACATATAATTTGACAATATAAACAACAATCTGTTGGACAGCAAATCTTCATCTTCTTATGAACACAGATAACAATTATACTTAAACAACACCAGATACCGTTTAACAATTACAGAACCTATATACATAAGCAAACTAAACAAACAACACCACAAACCCGGAAACCACAGGTTCGGAAACAAACTCCATTCCCATTCCCAGGAAGATAATCTTCAGAATTCTATCTACAAAAGAAAGCTATTCCCTTCCTTAGTAACTTCCCCTTAATTTATTAACTCCCATCATTTACAAAACTACCCTTCACCTAATTTACAAAACTATCATTCACCTCTTCCTATTATAAATTACATTTTCTCTTTGTCCATCACTACTCCCCCTTTTCAAAGAGACCTTGTCCTCAAGGTCGAAATAGGGAAAACGAACTTGAATATCAGCAACTAGTTCCCACGTAGCATCCGCTTCTGGAGAGTTCTCCCATTGCACTAACACTTTTGGGCCATTAGACCCATTGCGGTGTTGTAATATTTTTGTCGGAGTTGGAATATATTCCTCTTCGGTATCAACTTTAGAATCCTCCTCTTCTAACAATTGTAAACTTGGTTTGCACTGGTGACCCACTTCCCATTTATCGCCTCAATGAAAACATAAATTAGCTTCACATCGTCTTTGTCTTTCTGTCTGTATGATGGCTACCCTACTCGATCCAAGGTCAGTAATTCGTACTCTATGAGAAGGGCCAGGATCCCCTTGGCTATAGTGAAGTGAGTTCGTGCCGTCTTGATCAAGAACATTTCCCAATTGAAGCTTATTCGGTTGAGTCCTCATTCCTTGAATTAAGTTCTTATTAGGTCCATAAAAATTCAACCTATACCTATTTTCTCTTTTCTGATGTAAAGTTTGCAATTTGAACTCATATCTTAGGGCTACATCAAAGCCTCATATACATTTTTGGGCTGCATGATACGAACATCATCTTGAAGCTCCCAAGATAATCTATTTAAAAAAGCTCCGAGCACGGCTTCTCTATCCATTCCTCGAATTTTTGCAGCCAACTCTTGGAATTGCTCACCATAATCTTCCACACTTCTAGTTTGTCGTAACCCCATTAATTGCTCTTGATTAGAACGAAATTCTTTGGGCCCGAAACGTTGTTCAAACGCAAATTTGAGGTCCTCCTAACTAAAGCGTGGCTATTCTTCAGTTATCCATTCATAATAATCTCATGCTTTTCCGATCATATAATCAAATATCATATACACCTTATTTTCGGGATGTACTCTAGTGACTCGAAAATACCTCTTGACTTTTTTAAACAAAGCAGACCAATTATCCCCGTCAAAAACATTTAAATCGATTTTTGGAGGACTCCCCCAATCTCCTCTTCTACAAAATCCCAGGGGACAATCTACTCTTCTGTTAAAATCCATGGAACTGTCACTCTCATCCCTTAAAAAAAAAAATTTCTCTTGTCTATTATAAAAATCATTTCTATCTTCCTCATTTCGATACCCATCAAACTGCGGGTAACCACGGTACTGCTGTTCCTCGCGTCTACCCACAACTGGGGCCACCCTGGCTCATGATATCACCGTTCCTCACGTCGACCCACCAACGGCGGACACCCTGGTTCGCAGTATCGTTGTTCCTCGCGTCGACCCACCATGGGCGAACACCCATGATCGAAGTCATCTGTCGGTCGGTTAATGTTATGGGAGTCAGAATCATCCATACCCAGTACTCCTTTTCCTTTGTCGACAGTCGGACTGACATTCGATGTAACAACCGGAGGGCTTCGGAAATCTGCCCGTAACTGATTAATGTCCGCCCTTAGTTTCGGCAGTAAACGAACCGCTTCCTCCACCTTCGGTAACATAGCATCAATTCTCGGCAAATTCGACATTTGCTGTTGCAAGGTTTGCCACTGTTCAACATTTTTATCAAAGTCTAAACGTATTCCAATTATCTCCTTCTCTAATTCTTCCATTGGATCCCCTCTGGTTGTAGGTTTTGCCATGCTCTGATACCAAATTGTTGGACAGTAAATCTTCAACTTCTTATAAACACAGATAACAATTATACTTAAACAACACCAGACAACGTTTAACAATTATAGAACCTATAAACATAAGTAAACTAAACAAACAACATCACAAACCCGAAAACCACAAGTTCGGAAACAAACTCCATTCTCATTATAATCTTCAGAATTCTATCAGTAAAAGAAAACCACCCCCGGTAACTTCCCCTTAATTTATTAACTCCCACCATTTACAAAACTACCTTTCACCTAATTTACAAAACTATCTTTCACCTCTTCTATTATAAACTACATTTCCTCTTTGCCCATCACAATCATACTTTGTTGCAGCTTCTTCCACTAATTATAGCCATTGGAAAGTATTTTGTCACATTTCGTCTGAATGAATTTGCAAGATTGGTAGAACACATGTAATCCAAAATACGAAAATCAGAATGTATAGGTGCTTAAATTTGAATATATAGACAATAATAACTCAATCTCTTTGTGTTGTCAGTTGATAACTCTATCAAAATAGAGTTTTCATCGCTTTCCATGCATAGTTTTGTTGAGAATATATTAAGAAGCTAAGATTGGTATTAAAATTAGGTTAAATTATTACAAATAGAGGAGAGGAGGGTGAAATTAGGGTACATCCATATTATTACAGCAAAAGTATTGTTCTGTTTTCCGAGCTAGTAGCTCGTGGTATTTTCTGGGCCTGTGTTTTGCCGGACCTGTGGTGTTCTTTTTTTGCCATTTGTTGGGCAAAAAACGACTCATTTGGAATATTCTAAATAAAGCACCACACTAACTGAAAAACAACACCACAGGTTCGGCAAAACACCGACCCCAAAAATAGCACGAGCAACATGCTCAGAAAACATAACTCTCTTGATAATACTTTTGTTGTTATAATATGCATATCCCCTTACGTCATCCCTTCTTCTCTGTTTATAATAATCTAGCCTAATTTTAATATCTATCTTACCCTTCCAATATACTCCCAAAAAGTTTAAGGTACATTCTTGAGTCCTTTGGTATTTTTAATGTATTAATTTATATGCAGAGATGACTGGAAAAGAAAATATATAAAAGAATACTTACATTCACCTACGATGCGACACTTGGAAACCATCAAGATCGAAATTACAGAAGCTTCAATGCTGCAGCCAGCTGACTTCTATGGCCCCAGCTCTGATGAATCCCTCTATATTTATGTTAGGGTTCAGTGTGACCCGGATTCCATTTGAGCCAGGCCGGTTCGGCCCACATTGGAGGTTTTTTAATTCTTGCAGGATTAGGGTTTCTATATTTCCGTATGACTAGAGTTTCCTTTATCTATAAATATATGTTTGAGCCGCAAAACTCATTGTACCGATTTCTTATAGTGATTTCTCCTCTGCCCGTGGTTTTTTCCCGTCTTGGGTTTTCCACGTAAATTCGATGTCCAGTATTTTCTCTTTCTCTTTTCCAAATCTCGTTCGTTTATTTCAACGCTATTTTCAACAATTGGTATCAAAGCTACAGTTGAGGTTCTCTAATCAATTTTCAACAATTGATATTAGAGGGAAGTTGAAAGTTTCTGAAAATCGAGGTTTTCGATTTATGGGAGGAGGAACGATTTTTGTTTTGGAAAACCGAAATTGAAAAAAAAAAATTTTTGTTTTTATTTTTCTGCCCTGCCCGTGAAGACTTGCTGCCCGTCTTTGTCTTCCCGCAGCCCGAACTACTGCCCGGAGATTTTGCCTGCTCAAAGCCCTAGCTGCCTTGTGTCTTCTCCAACGACGAAACTGGCGATTCTGTCCAGCGAAGAACAGAATCGCAAAGAACCGCAGCGAAGGAGCGCTGCGCGTCGTCGATCATCGGCCAACGAAGAACAAGGAGCCGTCGCGCCGTCCGTCGTCCAGATCTGGGGAGAGAGCACCGCCTTCGATTGTTCCGCAACGAAGATCGGGCGTCTCGCGTTGTCGATGACGAAGAACAGAAGAAGAAAAAAGGGAGAAGAATCGCTGCCAATCGAAGCCCGCCGTCCGTCACCTGCCACCGACGCCAACCATCTCTCCCGTGCATAACGTCTTTCCTATTCGTTCAGCGATTGAAAACTGGTTGATAAAATTTGGTATTTTGGAATTTTTCACATTTGGTGGAATCAGTTTGGGTAATTTAGGGTTGAAATATTATGAATTGTTGTGGGGAAGATATTGGCATATTTTTGTATTTGGGATTAATTAATTTTGAGTTGGATTATTCTGGAATATTTGGAGCATCAATTTTGGTGCAAATTTTTTCAGGGAAAATTCTGATTTTTGGGGATGACTTCAATGAAATATGAAATTCCGATGTTGGATCGGAATACAAGGTTTCTGATATGGCAGATAAAGATGCGGGATGTTCTTGCTCAGATGGAATTGGACAATACATTATTGGGGTTCGATAATATGTCAGCGTCTTTGACCGAGGAGGAAAAAGTATTGAGGGACAGAAAAGCGTTATCTGTGATATGTCTTCATTTATCAAATGCGATTTTGGAGGATATTATGAAGACGAAATCTGCTGCTGAAATATGGACAAAGTTGGAAGAATTGTGCATGCATAAAACCCTGACGAGTAAGCTGCATTTAAAGCAGCGGTTATATTTTCATCATATGGAAGAAGGAACTTCGATTGAAGAACACTTGGCTGCATTTAAAGAAATTGTTTCGGATTTGGAAACAATGGAATGCAAATATGATGAGGAAGATTTGAGTTTGATTTTGCTATGTTCATTGCCTGCATCATACAATATTTTCCGGGATACCATTCTGTACAGTCGGGACACGTTGACTCTGAAAGATGTCTACGCTGCTTTGCTTTCAAAAGAAAGGATGAAGCACCTTGTAGTTTAATCTGGAACTCAGGAAGAGGAATTGATCACCCGAGGTAGAACATCATAGAGGTCCGATAAAAGGAACAGTAACAGAAAGGGTTCGAAAAGCATATCAAAGTCCAAGAACAGAAACAAAGTTTGTTTTTTCTGTCAGAAAAAAGGGACATTAAATCTGAGTGTTACAAATTGTAGAATAAGAGAAAAGAGGAAGCTGATCCGAAGGGAAAACAACCAGTGAATTCTGGTGAAACAGTTGTCGCTGAAGAAAATAAGTGTGAATCAGGAGGAGATCTTCTAGTAGTGTCTGACGGAATATCAAAGTCATCCGAGGAATGGATTCTGGATTCGGCCTGTACGTTTCATATGTGTCTCAACAAAGATTGGTTTTCGACATATGAGTCAGTGCTAAAAGGTGCAGTATTGATGGGTAATGATTCATCGTGCAAGATAGCAGGGATTGGTTCAATCAAAATCAAGATGTATGATGGTGTTGTCAGAACACTTTGTGATGTGCGACGTGTTCCCGATTTGAAGAGAAATTTGATCTCGTTGAGTACTCTTGATCTGAAAGAGTACAGGTACACCGGTGAAGGTAGAGTTTTGAAGATCAGCCGTGATTCTCTTACTATGATGAAAGGGCAGAGAAAATCTGGTAACTTATATGTTATGCAGGGATCTACAGTTGTAGAGGATGCTGCAGTTGGTACTTCATTGTCAGATGAAGATCTTACCAGATTATGGCATATGCGTTTGGGGCATATGAGTGAAAATGGGATGAATGAGCTTAGCAGAAGAGGACTTTTGAATGGTCAGAGCATAAGTAAATTACAGTTTCGCGAGCATTGTATTTTTGGGAAACATAAGAGAGTTACATTCACTACAGCCACTCACAGTACGAAAGAAATATTAGGTTACATCCACTCAGATCTTTGGGGTCCAGCACCGGTGCCTTCCAAGGGAGGGGCACATTATATGTTGATCATGATTGATGATTTTTCAAGAAAGCTTTGGGTGTTCTTTCTAAAGAAAAGTGATGTGTTCGTTACGTTCAAGGAGTGGAAGACTTTAATTGAAAAGCAGACAGGGAAGCAGGTAAAATGTTTACACACCAACAATGGTTTAGAGTTTTGTTCGGGAGAGTTCAACTCTTTCTGCAGGTCAGAAGACATTATGAGGCATCTGACAGTCTCGGGAACTCCACAACAAAATGGAGTGGCAGAGCGTATAAATAGAACTTTAATGGAAAAGGTGCGGTGTATGATTTCAGATTCTGGTTTACCTAAGTCATTTTGGGTTGAAGCTGCTGCTACTGCTTGTTATATTGTGAATCGTTCTCCGTCAAATGCTCTTGATAAAAAAGCTGCTGAAGAAGTTTGGTCTGGTAATCATGTTGACTATTCATGTTTGAGAGTATTTGGTTGTTCCTCGTATGCTCACGTTGATAATGGCAAGTTAGATCCAAGATCATTGAAATATATATTCTTGGGATACCCGTCTGGTGTCAAGGGATATAGGTTATGGTGCCCTGAATCCAAGAAAGTGATAATAAGCAGAAATGTAGTATTTGATGAAGCTGCTATGCTCGGGAATTCATCTTCTAAAGGGTTGATAGATAAGACTAATGATCTATCAGGTAGCGAGGTTGAGGTTGAGGTTGAAGTTGAATCAGGGTTGACATTAGAGTCCTCAAGTCAGACCAGTTCAGATAATCAGGGTGATACAGTTTCAGCACAATCACCAGGATCAACTTCGCCAGAGTATTCCATCGCTAAAAACAGGCCAAGAAGAGAGATTAGATCTCCGCAAAAATATGGTGAAGCAGATTTAGTTGCTTATGCTTTGAGTATAGCTGAAAGCATTGATTCCAGTGAAGAACCGTCTTCTTATTCAGAAGCAGTGAGTTCAGAAAATTCAGGGAAATAGATGATTGCCATGCAGGAGGAGATAGAGTTTCTTCAGAAAAACGGCATATTGGACTTAGTTAAATTGCCGAAAGAAAAAAAAGTGATTCACTGCAAATGGGTGTTCAAGAAAAATGAAGGTACACCAAGTGTTGAAGAAGATAGGTACAAAGCACGTTTGGTTGCCAAGGGGTACAGTCAGATTCCAGGTGTAGACTTCATTGATGTGTTTTCTCCGGTGGTTAAGCAGAGTTCGATTCGAGCTTTGCTAGGTGTTGTGGCTGTACACGACTTTGAGATTGAGCAGTTGGATGTGAAAACTGCCTTTTTACACGAAGAACTTGATTCGGTGTCCAGTGTTTTCTCTTTCTCTTTTCCAAATCTCGTTCATTTATTTCAACGCTATTTTCAACAATTTAAAACACAAATAAATAAATTAAGAATACCAAAATTTTGAGAATGGGCATTCGACTAAGCATGGAATCGCGATTGCGACTCTATTTTTGGTAGGATTATCATTAGTAAACTCAAAAAATGTCCAAAGTTCAAAC
Organism: Begonia loranthoides; assembly: GCA_022433065.1. NCBI lineage: Eukaryota > Viridiplantae > Streptophyta > Magnoliopsida > Cucurbitales > Begoniaceae > Begonia > Begonia loranthoides. The sequence continues at coordinate 1,000,906 of CM039478.1, read as the reverse complement.
GCCCACAAATCTAGACACTAGAAGAATAATTACTTTCTACAATTCATTTTACTTTGACTAATTTAAAAGTTTTCTCTCAAATAAATACATTAAAAAAAATTAACAACCAAAAATCTGCATACCAAGATATTGAAGTCAATCTCCCCAATTCTAGAAATTAGCCAAATAATAGAATAGCATTCTAAGATTGGAGATCTTTGGTTGCTAGTATAATCTCCCGGATCGCTGATAATATCCGACTCAAAGAATAACATTCAAAGTATGGAAGCTAAGTCCCATTTCTCTAAATCCATTCATCTTTGCTTGCACAAGACAAATCACGTATGTAATCATAAAATATCTGATTTTGAGAAAGATCCACTATCACACATCAAATATGGAGTTGATAAGCCATCAAGTTGCAGCCCAGCCTCAATAAGTCCTCTACGTAATGTCTTATATGCAACTCTATCCGGAAAATAACCATCTTTAATCATTTTATTATAAAACCCAATGGCAGAGGCGATATCACCAGCACAAATACGTTCATCCATCAGAATGGTAAGTGTCACATGATTAGGACGAATACCCTCTTTTTGCATTGATTCAAGCTGCTCATATGCCTCTTTTATCCTTCCTACCTTGCAAAACCCACAGATAATTACATTGTACAAATACAAGTTACGCATGAGGTCTATATTTTTAACCTTCTGAATAAGTTCAAGAGCAAAACATTTCATATTTTGTAGAGAATTGGGAGATGCTACTAAATTCCGTCGCATCGGTACTAAAGTTCTTGCATGCAGCAAATTGAACAACATCATTTTTTCCTTTTCAGATACTCCATTTACAGCCAGACATCTTTTCTGTAGAATAGTGATACTTCGGCAAATACTGCTCACCAAAACAATATACAAGATAAGATCACGTTCAATTTGACTTCTTTCCATCAAATCGACTAATTGAAAGGCAAATGCAACATCTTTATTCTTTAGAAAATGCTTAATAAGAGCAGTATATAACACAACATTTGGTAAGAACCCATCTTCTAACATCCTTTCCAGATATTTGCATCCTGCTTCAATCATGTTTTTCTTCACCAACCCACTAATAAGTACAGTGTATGAATTTGAACTTGGCTTTATAGAATTTTCTTTCATTATCTCAAACAATTCACTGGCTTCAACAAGTTTTCCATTCTTGGAGTAGCCATTAATCATAGTCATAAACACATTTTCATCAGGATCCACACCAGCCTCAATCATCGTCTTAAACATACTTTCAGCATCATATATTCTTTTTTCTCTGGCCAAAGAACAGATAATGGTGTCATAAATAGCAACATTAGGCTTTAGCCCCTGTTGTTTCATTTGATCCAAAACATCAAAGGCTGAATCTAAATCTCCTTTCTTGCAGTATTCATTAATAATTATCAAATACGTCGCTAAATTTGGAATCACACTGCAGTCTTGCATATGTGAAAGAAGATGGGTAACATCATTAAAAAGCCCTTCTCTGCAAAGACACTTAATTAAGGAATTGTAAGTAAAAATCAAAGGCTTGTATCCAAGATTTATCATTTTTTCCAAGAAATATAAAGCAGTTTCCCTGTCCCGAACCTCACACAATGCACTAATGGCAATGGCGAACGCCTCTTTTGCTAAATTCAAACTGCTATTTGAAATTTTCTCGAGCAGAAATTCAAATTTCCACACCCAGTCAGTGCAATAGTTCAAATTATCCAAGACTGGGAGCATAGAAGGATCAAATCCACAACCATTCTTGGAAATTGCTTGCAAGATCAATAAAGCAAGAGGAACCTCACGACCCTTTGGATATATTTTCATCAAAGTAAAGAACAGCACATGATCAGGGACACCCCCATAATCAAGCATTTTTTGGAATAATTCATCGGCTTCCTCTATCCTGTTCTCCTTGAAAAGTGCATCAATCAAAACTGTATAACAATGAGCACTTGGTGTTATATTGCACCTCATCATATTTTCCAAGACCATTAGCGCACAATCAACTTTTCCTTCCTCGCAATGCTTATGAATTATTATATGATAAGTAACACAATCAGGTTTATATCCCCACTCTGTCATCTGATTATGAATTATCCAACTCTTGTCCAACATACCCCATTTCACAAACCCATGGAGTAATGTGTTGAATGTATAATTATCCGGGTCACAATTTGTCTTCAGCATCCTTAGAAACACTCTCATTGCCATTTTCATTTTCTTATCTTTGCTATACACATGAATTAAAGATGTATACATCATCTTATCAATGTAAAGACCCTTAGACTCCATTTCTTCAAATAAAGACTCTGCCTCAACAAACCAACCCCTCTTACAAAGAGCATAAAACAATGTCTTGCACACATGAAGTGTTGGAGAATACTTATTTCTGTACCGCATCATATCAAAAAGCACAATAGCTTCATCCATATGCCCTTTATAGCATAGTCCATCCATCAAAACATTCAAACACCAAAATTGCAGACAAAGACCAGCCTCACTAGCTGCAACTAAATACTCAAAGGCCTCCAAAATTTTTTCTTGATTACAAAGTTCTCGAAAAATTAAAGTAAACGACAGTTCACTGGGAACACAATTCAACGAAAGAAGCCTATCAAAATGTTCTCTAGCCTCTTCAAATTTACCCAGTTTGAACAAGCAAATAATCATGGAGTTCAAAATTGACGAATCCGGTTTTATACCTCTTCGATTAAAATTGTCATAGTAAATCTTTTCAGCTAAATGAGACTCACCTGAGCGAACAAGCTTCCCAATTAAAGTACCATAGTTACTCAAACCAAGTTCCAAACCTCGCTCAACAGCAAAATTAACAGCAGATAAAGCTTCGGAAACTGCAGAAGAGTGAAATATGATCCGCTGAATCACTTGCTGCGCTGATAAAAACAATCCGCGGCGAAGCAGGCTTTCTACTAGCGAAAAGCAAAGAAATTTATGGTCATTGAGAGTAGTTGAGTCCAACCGATAACCTAGCGGCAGAGCAGAAGCTGTGGCTACATTTCTGGCATTGAAAAAACGGTAAAATTTACCGGACTGTCTTTCAATCATCCTTCAACTCGAACATTTCGTGGCGTTTGATGTGCAATAAGAGTTCAGAGCGATAAGGTCATACCCCGAAGGTGGCTCCACAGGCCGCCATTCATGTGCTTAGGCGGGTAAGAAGATTCTCGCGCGGAGCACAGTCCAAAACATTCTAACCTATTGCAACATAAAAGAAAAATAAATAAATAAAATAAAAATTAATGGCAAAGTGTAAACCTAAACACCTATTCCGTCTTTTAAAGAAGAAGCAGAGTGTGAAGCTAAACAAGGCAGAAAAGGGAAGAACAAAATGAAAGCAGGTACTTGGTAAAATTTTGAAAATTACAATCAAGTAAAAACTGACACCATTTGAGAGAAGTGAAGAAATCAAAGGAGAGGACTTTAGTATCTGAAGTAAAGGGAAGGAGGAGGGCACAGAAGACAGAACCAACAACGTCTCATCCAAAACCCGTGCAGCGGGATAGGAAAAAGGCGCCAACAACTTGAAAGAAATAGCTTGACGAACTGTTCCACCTTCTCCTCAGGCTCAGCCGGTGGTGTCTTTTAGCAACACTTGGAAAGAAAGAAATTTGTGGCAAATCTTGTACGAACCTGGAATCAGGCACGTCACGCTCATTACGATTGTCTGGCCTAGGAGCTCTCTGTCTCTGGCCGAAACACCGACGACAGGGGGATCCGGCGATGCCCAATAACAACAATAGGACCATACGAAGTATCTGGGCCCAAAAGAATGACCCATAAAGAGGAAGAATATGTGTTGAATTAGGAGCCCATCAAGATAGCCCGGTCCAATATTGAACCAAACAGTTCCAGTGCTTCAACTGGATTGGATTCAACCCAATCCGAGACGATCTCTATTCTCACTTTATTTCCTAAAGAGTTTGTTTGACAAATAAAATGTTCAAAGTAGAGTAAACAATAAAATGATGTCTACAATTTTGTTTTGGAAATGAGAAGAGAATCATACAAACGCTCAAGAAAACCTGGTATAAGTAAAACACTAGTTTTTATATATTCTTGATCAAATGGTCGCCCAACATGTCACGACAATCAGACAATTAAAAAGAATATAAGACATAAATAGTTTTTGTTTTATTGGTTAAAAACCCAACAGGTAACACAGGAATGTAAATGAGGCACTAAATGTAATTGCAGTAAGAAAAGTTCATGCGTTAACGAGCAGGAGGCTGACAGACTACGACGATAAAATCATGCAACTTGGGTGGGTGCAGCCAAAACCACCTCACCCCACATCCAATGATTAAGACAATCTTCTTTTCAAGTTCACTTGGCTTGGACCCATCAATTTAATTGCATTTGCGGGTCTTGTTCTGGTCCCACCCCTCGATTGAGATTTGAATTTGATTCAACGCTTCTTCTTTTTTGGTCTACTTTTCCATCCATTTTTTAAAAACCAAAGCAAAATAGATTAGCAAAAGACCTCCAAAGACTCTAACTTGTTCATTAATACTTGCACAATCTCCCAGTTACATACTTCCATTCAGAATCCTAAACTTACCTAGCCAAATGCAACTCATACTACTCCGATTTGATGCGATCAAGACTCTCTGACACAGTCCTCATCCTCGGCCGCAGCTCCGGATCCGTTTCCGTGCAGTTGAGTGCAATATGAAATGTAGCAATTACCTGTTTCTTGGCGTGAACTTCGTGAGCAATCGTCGGATCTATGATCTCCAACAATGGCCGTTCTTCACTAAAAGCTTTCCGCACGAACCTCTCGAGCCCTTTGCCATCATTTTCTGGCGATGCTTCCGGCGACTGACCAGTCAAAATCTCCATGAGAACAATACCAAAAGAGTAAACATCACATTTCTGAGTATATTTCCCACCAGGAACCAAGATTTCAGGAGCTGAGTATATCGAAGAAGGACTCGAAATGGTCGAATTGATGGCAGGGTTTACAATGGTTCGGCTTGAATTCTGTTTTTTAGATGGTGGGGTTGTGAACCTTGAGGCCCCAGAGGTGAGCCGATTGAGTCCAAATCCAGAAATATAAGATTGGAGGTCATCGTCAAGGAGGATTTTTGTGGATTTTATGTTTCCATGAATGTACTTTCGGGGACTCAAATCGTGTATATACGCCAAACCTCTGGCAGCTCCTTGCCCAATTTTCAATCGAGTGGCCCAAGTCAATGGTGGCAAAGGATCAGAAGGGTCTCCTGCATCAAGAATACACCAAATGGATATAACACATAACTACTAGTTTAGTTTAGTATAAACAAAGAAAAACGGATTTCCATAGCACTATAAACAGAAACCTAAAGGTGTTGCTTAACTGGCCAAGTCTTTAGCCTGAAAGGTCTACTCAACACAAGGTTCAATAATATCTATACAAAATTAAAAATTTTAATGCTAGAACTACAGATATGTGTAGCTTCAAACGAGCATGCCAGACACGGCAACTGTGGTCCAACAAAAATGATAACTTTCCCCATCATAAGAAAAGGAAACGTAGATGCCAATTGTTCATATTAATTTTCATCAAATAATCCATGGATGAACCAAAAAATTGTAAAAATAAAGCCAAGATGAGATTTTTATTTTAAACTTTCTCACCCCAGATGGTGATAATTCAAACCCAAAATCATAATTCTCAAACTCAGTCAAAATCATCTAAAAATAAAACAAACCTTAGAAAATAGTCAAAGTTGCTACGGTAACGTATTTTACTAAGAAACTATGAACAAATTGAAAGAGGGGGGTTACCACGCAATGCTGTGTGCAAGCTACCGTTCCTGATGTAATCAGTGACCAGTAATTTCTCATCGTTTGCATAATAGTAAGCTCTAAGACGGACTATATTAGGGTGTTGGACCCTCCCAATGGCCTCCACTTCACTTTCAAACTCCTTGAACCTCCACGTCGAATCTCCTTCGCTCAATCTCCTCACCGCTACGACGGTCGGCGCCGAACCTGATCCTCGACCGGCCACCACCTTGTAAACTATTCCACTCCTACTTTTACCAATTACGTACGCAGACGCCCTCAACAAATCTTCTAATTCCAAATTAAACCCCTCATCCACTATTACGAATTTACCTTTTTGCCCTTCTTCTTCAACTTCGCCCTCTACTTCCATTTTTCCCATTTTCCCTTCCTCCCGGGCGATACTCCTACCTTTTCTCCGAAACCACCAGACCGAGACGCAAACGACTCCGGCGATGACTGAAACGCAGGAGATTACTGACACTGTCAGCGATCCCACTCGTTTTTCTTTTGTTCTGTCGACATTGAAGCCGGGAAAGGCAGGATTGTTCTCTCTCGGATTTTGTGGATGTTCAGAGCTCGGAAAACTCCTAGGATTTTGAGCCTCTGGACATGGAGTTTGCAGAGGAAATCCACAAAGACTGGGGTTTCCGGAGAAGGAAGTAGGTCCTTGGTTTAACAACGATCCAACCTGAGGAAGTTTCCCAGTAAGATTGTTGTATCGGAGATCCAGATTCACGAGCACAGGAAGATTTCCATACGAAGAGGGAACTCCGCCTGAGAAACGATTGTACGACAAATTAAGTGTTCCAACAAGGTGTGGGAGCTCCGCGAGACCCTCTGGGAGAGAGCCGTTGAGTAAATTGGATGATAAATCCAAATGCCTGAGGCTTTTGAGGTCTTTGATTTGGTTAGAGATTGGGCCAAAAAGCGAGTTATGAGAGAGATCGAGAGAGACTAGATGAGTAGCATTGTACAAATGCGAGGGAATGAGATTAGAGAAATTGTTGTTATCCAAAGCGAGTGATGTGAGGGAGTCGAGCAAACCGAGTTCGGAGGGAATGTAGCCATGGAAGCCTCTTCCGGAGAGAGTGAGCTGGGAAACTCGGCCTCGAGCGCAAACGACTCCATCCCAGTGACAAGGAGTGAAGTCGGAGTCAGACCAGGAGTCAAGAGCTCGAGTTGGGTCGATGTCAATGGCGGCTTTGAGGGCGAGGAGAGCGAGACCGTCGGAGTTGAGAGAGAAACAAACAGGAAGAAGGGGAAGGAAGAGAAACCAAAACTGAAAACCCAACGACGTTAACAAAACCATCTCACAAGAAATGAGATTTGGATCTGGCTACAGATCCATGGGCAAAGAGAGGAAGGTAGAGTGGGGAGAGTGAGGTAGTTATCGAGGTGGAGTTTGAATTTGAGGACACCAGTAATATACATAATTCATCTGTCAACCATATATTTAAAAAAATGGTACGTAGTAATATCATCAAAAGTCAGTGGCAAAGGAGTCATTTGCAAGAGTTCCAGTTCAATGGAAGGGGTAGTTTCGTAGTTTACAAAGTGTGTCAGACAACGCCTTTTCAGTATCCACAGTCCTGTGCAGTAAAAGCAAGTTAGTCCCATTCATTTAAAAATAGCTTATGATCCATCCAAACTAGGGGAAGGAGGGGCGTTTCAGGGGCAGATCCGTACTTTGCGCTTCTTCTTCATCTTCCCCAAAGTCGCTCAGCGTTTCTCTTTGGTAATCATCTTTTGTTGGATCCTTGGCTTAGCTGTCGTTGAAAGTTATTCATCAAAGGAGCAGCCTTTCTAAGCAGCTCGCTTGCGATGGAGAATTTGTTTCGGATAAAGAAAGGTCTTTTTTTCTAGTTGTTTAGTTTAGTTCGAGTACGTCAGGAGCGTTGGCAATTACCCTGTATTTGATGATTCTAATTACAGAGGCTACCTTTTAATCAGGCTATCACATCTCGATGATGTTGAAAAATAACGTTGAAATAACGAACGAGATTTGAAAAAGAGAAAGAGAAAACAGTGGACACCAAATTTACGTGAAAAACCCAAGACGAGAAAAAAGGAGAAATCACTATAGAAATCGGTACAACGAGCTTTGCGGCTCAAGCATATATTTATAGGAAAAATGAAACCCTAGTCATACTGAAATTGGTAACCCTAATCCTGCAGAAATTAGGAAACCTCCAATGTGGGCCAAACCGGTCTGGCCCAATTAGAATCCGGGTCACACTGAACCCTAACAATCTCCACCTTGACACGAATTCCACCCTATAAATATAACAATAGAAAACTTTAGAAAAACCTCTTCTTCCACAAATGCTCGTGAGGGCAAAATCAGCAGCTAATACCAATCAAGCTCAAACAATGCTTGAACTTGGGTGTGGACAAAGTCTTTGTCATCATATCAGCAGGATTATCATGAGTACTGATTTTACTAACTGCAAAATCACCACGAGCAACCACTTCACGAACAAAATGATAACGAATATCGATGTGCTTCGTCCTCTCATGAAACATCCGATCTTTAGTAAGAAATATTGCACTCTGACTGTCGCAAAACACTGTGGCAATCTGCAAATTTCCACTGAGCTCACCAAACAAACCCTTTAACCATATAGCTTCCTTACAAGCCTCTGTAATAGCCATATATTCTGCCTCTGTAGTAGACAATGCAACGGTATCCTGTAAGGTAGCTTTCCAACTGATAGCGCAACCCCTAACTGTAAAGACATATCCGATAAGAGATCTCCTCTTATCAATATCCCCCACATAATCAGAATCAACATATCCAATAACAGGATCTCGAGTTCTTCCAAATTGAAGACAAGCGTCGGTAGTTCCCCGCAGATACCTAAGAATCCACTGAACAGCTCTCCAGTGTTCCTTTCCTGGATTTGCCATGTACCTACTAACTGCACTGACTGCGTAAGATAAATCTGGACGCGTGCATACCATAGCATACATGAGAGATCCCACTGCACTAGAATACGGAACTCGTGACATATAATTAATTTCATCATCTGAATGCGGACATAAGTCTGACGAAAGCCTGAAATGAGCTACTAATGGAGTACCAACAAGTTTAGACTTATTCATGTTAAACCTGCAGAGAACTTTCTGAATGTACCCCCTTTGACTTAGGTACAATTTCCCAGATTTCCTATCTCTCTATATCTCCATACCAAGTATCTTTTTCGCTGCTCTCAAATCTTTCATCTCAAACTCTTTACTCAGTTGTGCTTTGACCCTTTTGATTTCTTCAATATCTTTAGCTGCGATTAACATATCATCGACGTATAAGAGCAGATAAATCACTGACCCATTCTGACTGTTCTTTATATAGACACAACTGTCATAATTGCTCCTTCTGAAATTTTGAGCAAGCATGAATGAGTCGAACCTCTTATACCACTGTCTAGGCGACTGTCTCAGACCATAAAGGGACTTCTTCAAAGAACAAACATAGTCTTCTTTTCCCGAGACTATGAAACCTTCAGGTTGCTGCATATAGATGTCCTCCTCAAGCTCTCCGTGTAAAAAGGCAGTTTTCACATCCAACGGCTCAAGCTCAAAGTCGTGCATAGCCACAACACCTAGCAAAGCTCGTATCGAACTGTGCTTAACCACCGGAGAAAACACATCAGTGAAGTCTACACCTGGAATCTGACTGTACCCTTTAGCCACCAACCGTGCTTTGTACTTGTCTTATTCAACACCTGGTGTACCTTCCATTTTCTTGAACACCCATTTGCAGTGAACCACTTTCTTTTCTTTCGGCAATTTAACTAAGTCCCATATGCCGTTTTTCTGAAGAGACTCCATCTCCTCCTGCATGGCGATCATCCATTTCCCTGAATTTTCTGAACTCACGGCCTCTGAATAAGAAGACGGTTCTTCACTGGAATCAATGCTTTCAGCTACACTCAAAGCATAAGCAACTAAATCTGTTTCACCATATTTCTGTGGAGGTCTAATCTCTCTTCTTGGCCTGTTTTTAGCGATGGAATACTCTGCCGAACTTGATCTTGGTGATTGTGCGGAAACTGTATCACCCTGATTATCTGAACTGGTCTGACCTGAGGACTCTGATGCCGACCCTGATTCAACTTCAACCACAACCTCGCTACCAGATAAATGATTAGTTTTATTTGTCAACTCTTTAGGAGATGAATTTCCAAGTATAGCAGCTTCATCAAATACCACATTTCTGCTTATTATCACTTTCTTGGATTCAGGGCACCATAACCTATATCCCTTGATACCAGACGGGTATCCCAAGAATATACATTTTAATGATCTTGGCTCTAACTTGCCATTATCAACGTGAGCATACACGAAACAACCAAATACTCTCAAACCTGAATAATCAACAGGATTACCAGACCAAACTTCTTCAGCAGCTTTCTTATCAAGAGCATTTGACGGAGACCGATTCACAATGTAACAAGCAGTAGCAGCAGCTTCAGCCTAAAATGACTTAGGTAAACCAGAATCTGAAATCATATATCGCACATTTTCCATTAAAGTTCTATTGATACGCTCTGCCACTCCATTTTGCTATGGAGTTCCCGGGACTGTCAGATGCCTCATAATACCTTCTGACCTGCAGAAAGAGTTGAACTCTCCCGAACAAAACTCTAACCCATTATCGGTGCGTAAACATTTTACCTGCTTTCCTGTCTGCTTTTCAATTAAAGTCTTCCACTCTTTGAAAGTAGCAAATACATCACTTTTCTTCTTGAGAAAGAACACCCAAAGCTTTCTTGAAAAATCATCAATCATGGTCAACATATAATGTGCCCCTCCCTTGGAAGGCACCGGTGCTGGACCCCAAAGATCTGAGTGGATGTAACCTAATATTTCTTTCGTACTGTGAGTGGCTGTAGTGAATGTAACTCTCTTCTGTTTCCCAAAAACACAATGCTCGCAAAACTGTAATTTACTTGTGCTCTGACCATTTAAAAGTCCTCTTCTGCTAAGCCCATTCATCCCATTTTCACTCATATGCCCCAAACGCATATGCCATAATCTGGTAAGATCTTCATCTGACAATAAAGTACCAACTGCAGCATCCCTTACAACTGTAGATCCCTAGAAAACATATAAGTTACCAGATTTTCTCTGCCCCTTCATCATAGTAAGAGAACCACGGCTGATCTTCAAAACTCCACCTTCACCGGTGTACCTGTACCCTTTCAGATCAAGAGTACTCAACGAGATCAAATTTCTCTTCAAGTCGGGAACATGTCGCACGTCACAAAGTGTTCTGACAACTCCATCATACATCTTGATTCTGATCGAACCAATCCCTGCTATCTTGCACGATGAATCATTACCCATCAATACTGCACCCTTTAGCACTGGCTCATATGTCGAAAACTAATCTTTGTTGAGACACATATGAAACGTACAGGTCGAATCCAGAATCCACTCCTCGGATGGCTTTGATATTCCGTCAGACACTACCAGAAGATCTCCTCCTGATTCACACTCGTTTTCTTCAGCGACAACAGCTTCACCAGAATTCACTGGTTGTTTTCCCTTCTGATCAGCTTGCTCTTTTCTCTTATTCTGCAACTTGTAACACTCAGATTTAATATGCCCCTTTTTCTGACAGAAAAAACAAACTTTGTTTCTGTTCATGGACTTTGATCTGCCTCTTGAACCTTTTCTGTTACTGTTCCCTTTATCAGACATCTCTGATGTTCCACCCCGGGTGATCAATCCCTCTCCCTGAGTTCCAGATCCAACTACAAGGTGCTTCATCCTTTCTTTTGAAAGCAAAGCATCGTAGACATCTTTCAGAGTCAATGTGTCCTGACTGTACAGAATGGTATCCCGGAAAATATTGTACGATGCAGGCAACGAACATAGCAAAATCAACCCCAAATCCTCATCATCATATTTGCATTCCATTGCTTCCAAATCCGAAACAATTCCTTTAAATGCAATCAAGTGTTCTTCAATCGAAGTTCCTTCTTCCATACGATGAAAGTATAACCACTGCTTTAAATGCAGCTTACTCGTCAGGGTTTTATGCATGCACAATTCTTCCAACTTTGTCCATATTTCAGCAGCAGATTTCGCCTCCATGACATCCTCCAAAATTGCATTTGATAAATGAAGACGGATCACAGATAACGCTTTTTTGTCCCTCAATAATTTTTCCTCCTCGGTCAAAGACGCTGGCATATTATCGAACCCCAATAATGTATTGTCCAATTCCATCTGAGCAAGAACATCCCGCATCTTTATCTGCCATATCAGAAACCTTGTATTCCGATCCAACATCGGAATTTCATATTTCATTGAAGTCATCCCTGAAAATCAAAATTTTCTCCCAAAAAATCTGACAGAATATACGCTCCAAAATTAATACCCCCAAATATATCAGAATAATCCAATAATTCAATCAAAATATATTCTGAACCAATAATCACCAATTTCAAAATACCAAATCCAGATCAACCCAGCAAAATCCAGAAAAAATCCATTTTTTTTTATCAACGAAAGAATTTTTCCCCAATTTCTCAATAGTTCTTCAACCTCCTCTGTTCTGGACGACGAACAACAACTGTGATGCTTCTCTGTTTTCGGCCGTCGGTGAGGCGCAACTATTCTTCAACGATCGATGACGACGCGCAGCTCAGGCGTCGGTTGGCAGCGATCTGGACGGCGGCGTGGGACAACTAGTCGGCGTTTCTCCTCTGTTACCAATTGTTGAAAAATAACGTTGAAATAACGAACGAGATTTGGAAAAGAGAAAGAGAAAACAATGGACACCGAATTTACGTGGAAAACCCAAGACGGGAAAAAACCACGGGCAGAGGAGAAATCACTATAGAAATCGGTACAACGAGCTTTGCGGCTCAAGCATATATTTATAGGAAAAAGGAAACCCTAGTCATACTGAAATTGGTAACCTTAATCCTGCAGGAATTAGGAAACCTCCAATGTGGGTCAAACCGGCCCGGACCAATTAGAATCCGGGTCACACTGAACCCTACCAGATGATATGGTAGAAGACACTGACACTGTGGAGTGGGGCGAGTAAGTACCTGATAGAAACACATTTCTTTCGTCTGCACTCTGCATTCAGTTTTTACTGCATGATCTGCGGATGAAGCATGATTCTGAGTTTCCATCATTTCTTGATGATTCTACAGAATTCGGCTTTCTGAGTTGGTGTGTACAATTGGAACTGAACGTTGTGACAACGGAGCAAATTTGATGAGGGACATTAGTTTTTTAGCATCCATGATTAGATTTGAGGGAGGGGAGATCAGCCATGGAAGATAAGGGCTTGCACGTATTAGAATCAATCAAGACAAAGACTTGTAAACATGAATACACCAGCATTGTGAGACGAAAAATAACAAACGGCAAAATGTTTCTCAGTTTCAGAGCAAGGTATCAGCCTTAGAAGGCAATCGTCTGAAGAAATTGCTCGGCGCAGACGGCATTTTGCTTCGAAATCTCGGATGCCTCAACCAGTACACTCCGACGATCAGCGAAACTATCTTGAATGGCGTTACGTACAGAGCAACCGCGATTGCCAAGCAGAAGATGATGAATAAACTCGTCGCTCTTGGGTCTCTCCAGCTCAGCAGTGCTTGAAACCTCTCCCCCTGCGTAGCAATGTCTCCCACTACCGTTTGGATTCTCCCCGCTACGCTTCTCAATCTGTCATATCTCATTCGAGCCACGTCCTGTGCTTTTGATGTCGGGAAAGTGTCGAACTCTTCGTCTAATTCGTCTGCATGCACTGATTCCGCCCCTGAAAGTTTCGGATCCATGTGCGGTGGATTTCTTGGTCGTAACCGGAAATTCCAGATTCCGATTAGGAACATGTAGAGGAAAATGGTTGGGAGGATCAGTTCGGGATAGCAAATGAGGATGAAGTACAGAATGTGAACAAGAATGGATGTGATTGGATTCTTCCATTCACAAACCTCTGCAATCCATCGGCTCATGGAGATTAAACCCGAAAACAGCGACACGATTCTGAAGAAATTGGCCTTGCTTCTTCTCATACTCCACATGTGGGAATCAACATCAAGCATGAATTCAACAACCTCTTTACGCAGTGGCGGCTCTGCTCGGCCAAGTCTCACGGCAACAATATTCATCGCCTGAAATCGCAGACTGTCTAACTGGTTCACTGTAAAAGGATGGAGGTAATGCATTTTCGGCAATAATGGATGACCGTAAAGGTATATAATTGTTGCCAGAGAAAGACAAGTGAATCTAACTGCTAACTGGAGCTCTCCCATTTTCTTCAATCCAGACGGGTGAAGAACAAGAAGAGGATAGGAAGGAGTGTAGATTCTATCCATTTCCAAGGTTGATAAACGGATTCGTACTTTCCCAATTCTTGAATCAGTTCGAGCTCCAACTCCACCCAGATGGCAATTATCAAAAACCCCGAGAGTAATCACTGTACAGGGGTCGTAAACCTCCCAGGTATATTGCTCGTTCCATTTGGGATTTAAGCTTTCCATTATCGTTCTTGTTCGAACCCATTTCTGCCCATATTTTGCGACACAGTAGGCATCTGTCGTCCCTTTTCCTTCGTTAGTTTTCATAGGTGAAAGTCCTTGGGCGGCCAAAATACCGACCTCGAGAATTCCAATCGGCTGCTTCCATAGTTGTCGAGCAGTAGGCCTAGCGTCGCTTATGTACATTGTTGATTCGTCTAGTACATGGTATGCACCTTCAAGACAGACTCGAAGATGAACCCTGCTCGAGAATTTGAGCTCGTGTCTCTTATCTCCTTCCAAAACCCCGAACCCAAACTTCTCGAGATTGAACCAGCGAGAATGGACTGGCTTGTGATCCAATCTCCTCTCAAAGATGTTCAATGGCACCATAAGCCTACCCATTACTTCGTCTTTTGCGGGGGTGACTTTGTTCTCCACTGTCAGCACCATCTGTTCTTCAAAAGGCTCGGCTGCCACGAAAATCAGATCTTCATTCCAAAGCGGATTGATAGTTTTCGTTTGACAGAGCTTTGTTTTGAGAATCTGATTGCCTACTTGAACCTTGACAAACGCTTGTGGTTGGCTTCTATCTTGAGGCTCTACATCCTGTGCTTCAATCACATTAACTCTTAAATACCATAGTTTTGGAGAGACATAAACTTTTGATCTGACGCTGAATACTCCTTCTCCATGAACAGAAGCTGCATCTGAATGCCATGATTCTGGAAAAGCTTCATCAGCTTGAGTTCCCATCCAAACAGCAATCATGATTTCTCCTTTCATCTTTGTATCCCCTCTTCTGTTCTCTAATCTGTACCATTGAGGAGCCAAAGGCGAATCGGGTGGAACTCTTGTCGGAACTTCATTCAGATCAAACACCACCTTCCCGATATAATGATCTCTTGCCACCATTTCTTTGTCTTTGACGTAAACTTCAACAGTTGAAGATTGAATCTTGTCTTTAGAGAAGGCAAAAACTTGATTCCATTCTGGGTTTGTTTTCTTCTCAAAATGCTTGGTCTTTCCTCTGTAATTGCCAAGCTTTACTTCTATATATGGATCGCAGTTTCCAGTAACAGGGTCTGGAGGAAGGTCCTTAGCTTTCACTACTCGAACAAAAAGATATAGCATCTGTTCGACAAGATCGTAAGTGCTTGTGGCTCTTTCGCTGCTAATCCACCCTCCTCCACCCCGCAGCCCTCCATGCGGCCATCTTTCTCCAAGCTGGGGCTTGGTGTCCTTCAGCTTGTAGTCCTCTTGGTGATTCATTTTCTCCGTCTAATGTCGCAAAATGGGTATGAGAAAGAAAGGAAAAAACAAACAGCTTCTTTGGGATTGTTGCTAATCTTTCCCCCTCGACGTTGACTTGCTGTCAGGCAATGACAGAGAAATTTGGAGGGTAAACTTCAGACCAGAAGACGCTCTATTGTAACTATGATGACCTCGGAGTTGGAGTTCCCAAAGTAGCATTTGTTATGGTGCAAAAAAGCTCAAAGTAAGAAGATTAGAGCGAAAGATGAAGGTGTGAAGGGAAGAAGCACGTTGGTGGCAAGAGATTATAAAGTGATGTAGAGGGAGGGAGAAAGGAAATGGGGGTGGCTTTGTTTAAACGCATGATGTTTAGAAAATTCAATCTTTCTGCGAAAGATGCCAGATTGGGCATTTAAGAGGACAAATTCTGTCTTTTAGAGATTCTTTTGGCCATTTCCTTGGCTTGGTTAAAAGAAAAGTAAAAGGTGAAAGCAGAGAAATTAAGAAAGAAGCTTTTGTGGATTATTCTCCTCCTTCTTATTCTGTAGCTTCAGCCAGAAACTAGCCCATCCAACCAAACAAGCTTTCTCGTTTTTTTTGTGGGCTTCACAACAACATCATTACAGATCACATTCTATGTCCTTCCAAGCCATCAATTATTTCTCAATTATAATCTCGTGGTTAGCGCATCTAATGATGGTAATAACCTTTCTTGTTTTGTTTAATACTTGGCAAAGACTTGTTTTGTTTAATACAAGGCCTAATTTCATTTCTCCACGAGAGCTGCTCAACTCAGTGTGATTTGTCAAGGATAAGGCTATTGCCGACTTGCTTTTCCAACGTGACACTTTATCCTATCACCCTCAAATCTGCGTTTAACTCGTGTTGCCACTGCCCTATTTAAAGTCTTGGCCTTGCTTTTATCTTCTCCACCTCAAAAAATGGCAGAAAAAACCCCAAACCTTCCTATTTTCTGTCTGGCTCTCTTTCTCTTCTTCACCTCCACTCTCTCCTCCGAACTCTGCAACCCTTCCGACAAGAAGGTTCTCCTCAAAATCAAGAAAGCCTTCAACGATCCCTACGTCTTGGCCTCCTGGGATCCTACCACTGATTGCTGCGACTGGTACTGCGTCACTTGCGACTCTACCTCTAACCGTATAAACTCCCTCTCTATCATTACCGACGACGCCATTTCCGGTGTAATTCCCCCCGAAGTAGGCGACCTCCCTTATCTCACCAGCCTCACTTTCCACAAGCTCCCTAAACTCACCGGCCCCATTCCCCCCGCCGTCACTAAGCTTCAGAAGCTTACTTTTCTTCGGGTGGACTGGACCAACTTATCTGGGTCCGTCCCTTCTTTTCTTAGCAATATCCCCCTACTCGAATACTTGAATCTTTCTTTTAATAATTTAACCGGAACCATTCCCAGCTCACTTTCTAATCTACCCAAACTGGATTACATTAATTTAAGTAGAAACAAATTAACAGGGTCAATCCCTGATTCCTTCGGATCTCTTATGCGTCAGTTCGATTCCATTGTTGTGTCGCACAACCAGCTTTCAGGTAAGATCCCGGCATCATTGTCCAGCTTAAACTTGAGGCTCATCGACTTCTCACGCAACAAGTTCGAAGGTGACGTATCGATGCTATTCGGTGCCAACAAGACGACCCAGACCGTGGATCTTTCGAGGAACTTGTTCGAGTTTGATATGGCGAAGATAGCGTTTCCGAAGACTCTGATATATTTGGATCTGAACCACAATAAGATCACGGGAAGTATACCACAGATAATGACGAAACTAGATTTGCAGACATGGAACGTGAGCTACAACAGGCTATGCGGTAAGATCCCGGTGGGCGGTAGGATGCAGAGCACCGGCTACTCGGCGTACATTCACAACAAATGCTTGTGCGGCGCCCCGCTCGACAGCTGCAAGTGATCTGGCCTCCTCGCATTGAAATCATTGCATTTTTGTTTGTTTTTCATTTGGGTTTGATTTGTTGGGTGCTGTGCTGTGATCATGATAAGTTTGATAACGGTGGGTCCCAAGGCATGTAACGAGATCCAATGTGTCTCTTGAAATAACAGAGAAGTCATTTTATGACTCTTTTATTTAATAGAGTATTATCATAAAGTATGGATCTACAAGATTCACCTTTTCTCAGTCCATAAGTTGACTTATCCTCATTCAACATTATTACTTTATGATAGAGGTGCATGAGACTGAGGGTAGAGAGAGAGAGAGAGAGCGAGAGAGAGATTTACTACATTAGATTTGTGGTGTAACATGTATATACTCTTCAATTTTACACATCCATGCATGAAAATGAAAGTAAGGGAAAAAGCCAATATCATTCCTGCCTAGGCCGAGCCATCCACAGAGAACTAAGAGCTCGAAGACTGTGAAAACACTCTGATATGGCTAGCAAACATCTTGCGCTTTGACGAATCGTCAAGATATGATGTAGTCGATGAATCGTTTGAAGCCTCAAATTATCTGCCTGCAGGACTAACGTTGTATCAAAATATCCAATAATCAAACACGTGTATTTAATTTACTATATGTTTTAGCTTTATTTGCTAACATTACATGCATTGGATTCTAGCACTAGAACATAATGCCAGAAAAGAAAGTAGCTGTCACCCCACGACATATCAAAACCAAGCAGAGAAGATTCCACACGTGAAACATTATTATGTCTGATTAATTTCCTTTGAACAAACTATTTTCTGTGAAACATGTTTAAAAGTTGAGCACAAACTAAGAAAAAAGAGGGTGTCTTACCTGTCTAACAAAGCCTTCAATGGTGGAGAGCTTGCTAATGGCTAGAGCCATCTGGGGCATGTAGTTAGCCATGTTTGGAGGAGAAGTGAGTGAGCCGGAGGTTATGGCGTCTGAAACTGAATGATTCATAGCTTCCAGCCCTTGAGAAAGAGCTTCCTCTCCATCCTGTGTTGATCTTTGCAACCCACAGACCCCCGTCATTTGCTGCTCCGTTAATGGCTCGATTTGGCTCAAAATGATCTACACCCATTAACCAAAATTAAGATTTTAAAATTTCCCATTTCAGTTCGTCTCTTTCTACAGAAACCCTTCTTCGCTCACCTCATTTTTGGTACATTAATTTTTCAGCAACCAGAGATGGAAATAATTAATGAAGACGAGAACAACAACGACCCCCCGGCCCCCGTGTTTTTTTTTTTCCATCAACTTTCTCTCTGTAAAACTATAAAATGAAGTAACAGACGCTTGCTTTATTGAACCGACAACTTTCTCCATCCATTTGCGGGTAAATATTCACCACACTCTTTCCTCATCCATTGATGATATTGATTATATTCTCACTGGGGAAGATTTTCTTTCTTCGCCAGTTTTAACCTCTTATACATGAACATGCTTCCTTTTTTTGGTGTTTAAACCTGTAGTTGTTTGCCATTATCATTTGACACTAAATTGTCATAGATTGGAATATTTGGTAGAATATATTAGGTTGCTGATAGAAAATTTAATAGATTATTCAAAAGCCGTACTTAGCAACATTATTATGACTGTATGTAGATGCATCTGTCAAATTTATATTTAGAAAATACATAAATACAATTTGTAGGTAGGGTTTTTGAGATAGTACCTTGATGAGGTAAGACGGCCTAAATCCACCAATCCACATGAAGCAACGTTCAGCCAAAGTCATCCACACGCCGGAAGTAATATGAAAGACGTCAGTTTTAGCAAGCATGCTCTTCAGATTAACCATCTCCTCCAAGTGTGCTATGCAGTTTTCGACGTACACCCGGAGCTCATTTTCCTGCACATGTTCTTGTACTGCCGCCCTGAGCTCGCACATTATCCGGTGATGTTCCTCCACCCACCTCCCATACTCCACATCAAACACAGCCGCATCTACCAGACAGAATGGAAAAAATAAACAATTAAAATTATCCTTAATAAAAAAGTAATAAAGTAGTAATTTTATTTTAGGGAATTCACCACGACTGATATTGTTCTTGCCAATGGAAAGTCCGCGATCTCCTAAAATATTTCCTCCTCCGAAGACCATACCCTAAATGAGAAATAATATGATATGAAAAATCAGTGTAAAAATGAATAATGACGAAGATTGTAGAGATTAATTAGGATTAGTGGCATCATAATGACAGTGTACCTGGGATCTAGCTCTTTGCAGCTCTTGTTCCAGTTGAGTAAGCTTAACCCTACTGCTCTCTAGTTGCTGAACGTAGGCCTTTACATTAACGAAAAACCAAAATGATCATAGCATCAGAAGAGATAATAGTAAAGATAATAACGCTAGCAGTCAAAGTAGTTGGTCATTTTTCTCACCTTTTTCCGAATCCTGCTTTTCCTCGCTGCCTCTCTGTTCTGCGCGAGCCTTCTCAACGTCTGCTTACCAATATTTAACCACACCAAGAATGCTACTGTCACTAACAGTGAGAAGAAAAGCATACAGTATATATATGCACAATTCTCTTAAGTTTTTTTATTTGATTTCGAGATGTTTCTATCGAACATGTCCGGAATTTTCTTTCAAGAAATCCGAGTTTTAAAAAAAATGTGGATAGAGAGAGAGAGAATTTCTTAGGAGAGATGGGTAAAAAGAAGTGACCTTAGGGTCTGGAGTCTTAGGTCCTTCCTGTTCAGAACTGGATGTTGGAGGTCTGTTGTTGCCCTCACGCTGTCACAGAATCAGAGAAATAAACAATATGGTTGATAAATTTTGGTAATGTTTTTCTACGTACCATGATAGATTTCCAGGGTTGAGGAAGAGATGGGGAGGCAGTGGCATTGTTGGGTACGTTGGCTAACTCCATGCTGGTACTGGTCTCCAACGGTCTGTTTGGACCATCATTGGATGCAGAAGAAAGAGAAACTATGGGAGTGGTTGACTGTTGAAACATTGACAAATTAAACCTTGCTGAAAAAACAGAAGATAAAAGAAGGAAATTCGATTTGAAAAGAAGGTGTCGAGAAGATACTCGTGTCGAAGAAGGCTCTACGTGCATTGGCTGAGATGGGAAAATGTTCAGTGTTGGGGGTCTAATTCCGGAGCCCTCTGCGAGAGAAACAGTGTTTTCTTTTGTTTAAGATATGTTTATTTTCACAAAGAAGACGACCCTAATTTAGAATGAGAGGGAAAAGGAGGAGAGAGAGAGAGAAGAGAGAGAAAGCCCATACCCTAAATCGTACCGTGTTTTTCAGTAAATATGTGGAACTTTAAGTTTAAGATCAGTGGATTGGTTATGAAAAGCTTGAAAGCTCCAAATGAAAACAACAAACTTCAAAAAACAAAAGGGAAGAGAGACAGAGAGACTCATTTTTTTGAAGAGATATGATTTTTGAAGATGGCTTTCTTGTTTTTGGTTTCCTGAAGAACAGGTCAAACCAGTACTAAAGTACTGCTGATTTAAATCTCTGAAAACACGATTTGCCTGTGAAGAATCTTCCTCGACAGAAACACAGAGGCTACTGAAATTTGGATTTATGAAACTAAAAACAAAAGAAAAAAGTTGGAGACAGAGAGAGAGAGAGAGCGCTCTTACGGGGTTGGTTTTGAACAGTGGAAGAGTCTTGTCCATCAAAATAAAGAAAAACCGCTTGATCCAGTTCACCTAAATCATAGGCTCCACCCTCTTTGGTCCTGATTATTCAAGAAAAGCAGATAAGCACCAAAAAAAAAAAAAAAGGAACAGTTCTTACTTTGATGAACTGATTGGACAATCGACATAATCGATGAAAAGGATTTGCTTGAAATTGAAAATCTTACATGAAATTTCCGCGGACATACGAGGACGCAGATAATGAGTTCATCGAAATCCCATAAGGAAATTGAGGACTTCCCTGTAAGTGAAGCTGGTGGTCTATCTGGGTAGTATGGTCGTTGATTTTGGTACGGGAAGCCATGACAGCATTCCCTAAAAGCTTGGTTTCTTGTTCTTCCATTTGAACAGCTTCTGGAAACCGCTTTAATGGCGAAATCACCTTCTCCCTTAGATCTTCTGAGATCATTTTCTCACCTCCATATCTGGATACAAACTCTGAGAGGAGAAAGATAAAGAGATGAGTCGGTTATTAATGAACAGTGTTTAGATGGGGGAGATGGTTGTGGGCAAACAAGTAGCCTGAAATTCACTGCAAAGAAAGGAGAGAGAAAAACAAGACCCAGACTTTGGTCTCTCTCTAGACGACTTTTTACAAACCTAATTCACATACAGTCTCTCTCCCCATCCTTCCCATTCTAAGTCCTGCTGCAAACGCTTACAAAGACCCGTGGATTCAGTTCATCTCTAGGGTTTAGATTACTTGAAAATTCTACTCCAAAACGATTCCAAGGTTTAAAAAAATGAACAAATACACGTACCAACAAGGAAGAGTGGCATTGACTTCTACCATACATAGATGCTCCAAAGTATAATCTGAGCCCTTAGGTATGATCAACTTCAAGTGATTAGTTAAGATGGTTCTTTCAGATCGGTTAGATTTTCATATATTAGTTGGATTATGTCTATTTTCTTTTACAGTTTTATGAACTCTCAAAATCTGACTTATCGCAAGTTGAGTTTTATGATGTTTATATTTCCGACTAATCAAGATTATGTTAAGTGAGTGGTATTTGATTCTTGCACAACATTATTTAGATTTAATTGTATATTTTACTACTTTATTTTTATGTTATCGCTACGTGACCCGTTTCATGTGGGATAGAACTCAATTTATGTTTAAATCATCCACCGTAAACCAAGGTTTATGTTCGATGATTGAGTTCTCTTCCAATAATTAAATCGTTTGACTCGGCGTGACAAATCCGAATCAAACCGTATTGTTCGTACTGCTAGTTTTATGTAAGAACTGACTCAATCTATGTAGAATCTTCATCATTTTAATCCAATTGCTATGAGTAGAGTTTTGTATACAAATTATCGTTGTCACGAGGAATGATGATTCAAACTATATACATACATACATACCCCAACATCCGATGACTTCTTAGCCTTGGGAAGTTGGAGAGTGGGACCCGTACACTTGATCGGGCGGTTGAGATTTAATTCTCCCAAACCACGGGACCCACAGTTTGGAAAATTTATCCAACCACTCCCACACCACAGAAAATTGATTGTTTGCTAAAATAATTAAAAAAACTGTTCCGAGTTAATTAAAAATAATACAAGTAAAACAATTCATGTTTATATGTGTAGAGTGGGCTGGGCTTTTAGTGGTCCAACAGCTTCTCCGGTCCAAGTGGCCCAACATCATTCCTTTTGCAAAGGGGGCGGGAGAGTATAAAATGTTACGCCTTCCCCCCTCCACGCACACCCGCTTCCTCGGTCATTTCTGCAACACCTCCCAGATGCTCCCCTCCTTTCCTCTGCCCAAACCCTCGCGATTTCTCTCCCTTCCTCCCCATGGCGGATCCTGTTATGCCCTCCGCATCTTCCGGGCCACCTGACCCCCTCTCTCTCATTCATCCTCGTCGGGAGCTCTTCGACCACGGCCTTCTCCCCATCCCCAGGCTCATTTTCGCCGACCCTTCCCAAACCCTAATTCCCCTCAAGCACAAGCTTCTCCAACTCTGTCCCACTCGCCGAGTCCTCTCGCCCTCCATCTCTGAATCCCTCCAGATCTCCATTGATCACGCTCGACTCGTCCTCGACACCCTCGCCTCCGTTCACCATTCCGAGTCCGACCCCATCGTTAATGCAAAGTCTGCTGACATAGAATCTACTGGGGCCGATGTGTATGATATGCTTCTTTTTTTGTACATTCAATCGTATAAGAGGTTGCTCCCTAGAATGCATAAGGACTCGGCCGCTGTAGCTGATGTTTGGCCCTCCACTTCCGCATTCGATGGCTACTTATCCGCTCTCTCTCCCTTGCAGGTCTTTAATCTATTTCCCTTGGTTCTTTCTGAAGCGTGCAATGCCTATTGTTTTAACTGCGGTCTAGTTTGGGTTGTGCATATAGTGTTTCCTGGATGAACATTTTGAATTCAATGCAAATGTTGTTAGTGCAGGTTGACGTATATCTTGACGAGAGTTGTTGTTTAGCTCCTTTATAGTTGTTTGCTTTATGTCTTCAAGTTTATGAAATTGAGTATGTAAATGTACATTTGGTGTAATTTAGTGAATTAATCTCGTTGGAAAATGGAACGGTATTGCCAACTATTCATCGATTGTATGAATAATTTTGAAAGATAGACTCCTAAATGCATTGTTCAGAGTATCTGTTTTGTTAAATTTATACTTTAATCTCCGTTGTTTCTACTATTAAAAGAGACAGGCAATATTAGGTTGGTTCTATAAACTTTAAATTCTTTGTTGTCATACTTCTTTATTTTTGGCCGTGGATTTGATCATTTGTCTGCTTTCGATTTTTATACACCTAGTACTTTACAGCAGCTTAAAAGGTTCTAATGAAGAATTATTTTCTTTGTTACCCCATGGGTTGGATATTTGAAGTATCATTGACATTTATTAGCGTCTGCATGTTTTTCCTTTTTGAACTGACAAGAATGTATCATAATGTACTTAAATGTTTTTTCAGTATGTGATAAGACTTTAAAGACAAATGAACGAAAGATAGGCTCACAAAGTAATCAAATTCAAGACACAGGCAATACATCTTATCCTATCAGATTTTTTTTTGGCTCTGTAACTTCTGTATCTTGTCCAGACAAACATTCCCATCAAAATTTTCAAATTTCTCTTACTTTTATAATGCACTGAAAAGTAACAATTACTCCAGATTCCATTTAAATTTTTTTTTTTAATTTAGACCAAATATTTTGAAGCTTCTCTAGATGTGAGAATGCAGTTCCAGGTGTGTAGTTAGTGATTTTATTCTTTTGACATATATGTCTTACTTAGGAATTTCTTTACACACATTTAATTTTTTTTTCCACAAGGGAGTTTTCTTTTGAAATTTAGTTCTTGGATATTAAATATCACTGCTTTTGTTACTCTATATCTGACTTGTGTTAACAGTTTTACTTCTCATGTGGCAGCTTGTTCGTAGCAACAGCCGTCGATTTATGCCATCACAGGCTGATGAAGAGGCTCACCAACTCTCATACCTACAAAAGCACATGGCTAATATTCTCTCGCTCTTGGCAGAGCCTGTGGATGGAGAAGTAGAAGAATCTATGGTCTGTATATTTTGCAATATCAAATTTCATGTTGTTATTAGTTAAAATTCACAACTTCTTATATATTGTTGGAGAAGGTAATGATGATATTATTCTTCCTTACTACCATTGTAACCTCCATTGATCAAAGAAATTAACGCATATGTTCTTTTTTCAATCTTTTAGAGCTTGAATTTTGCATATGTATCTAATTTTTCAATATATGCACTTGTTTTTTAATGAAGCATTTGTGCTATTTCAAGTGCTGGACGACTACCCTACAGTGACTAGTTTGTCAATCTATCTTGTTCAAAGACAAAAATAATTGGTTTAATTACATCTATTACAAAAGATACTTAAGTTCCGAAAAATTTCTGTTTCTGTTAGTCCAGATTTAAAGCTAGCTCACTCCCCTACATGTATAAAGTAATGCTCAGCTCCATTAGGTCCTGACTGAACTACTGGTGTTTACTTGTGGAACTGCCTTCACTCACACTTTCTTTCACATTCTCTCTAGAACGTTGTTTTATGTAATCCTTTCCAGTGTATTCATACTCTGTTATAGCTATTCATTTCATTATGGTACTGTACTTTCTTAACTAGCTATTTCATGGTCCTTCAACTTCTTCCCAACTTTTTCATATTTCTTTTTAATGATTCGAGTAACATTTTTTTAGTTGACACTTGCTTAAGTCTTACTTACTCAGGTGCTATTGTTTGTATATAGTTTTTACCTTTCTGTGGCGTTTGTTCATGTCCATCATCATTTCTTTGGCTAATTAAAAGTTGTTTCCTTAGGTTTTGTCGATGGATGGATTTGAGCACCTTGGATTTCTAATTCAATTTGGGGAGAAGGGATCAGAAGTTCAGTTGAGTCAGTTTGCTCCTTTTTTTGCTAACTCAGATCCTGATATGCCTGCTGCTCCTGTTCCAATAGCACTAGTTCATGATTGGATTATGCAGAATATATCTGCTGCCTTAGAACATATTTCAGAGAGAGGTTCCTTGAAAGAAAATGGGCCATCATGTGCATCAGATCAAGACGTTCCTATGACTGATGCCTGCACAAATTCAATCAAGGCGTCCACAAATGCTAGGAGTCCAAGTTTTATTGAAGGGATCTCTAAATCATCACTTGTAAAGCAAGCGTCCGAAGTTAATGGTTCTTCTGTAAAGGTTTGTCTTTGATAATTGTAAAAATTTTTCCAATGCTGGATTGCCAGAATGTCTATGTCTTTGGTTAATATGTGAATTTCATGACTCTTAGTGTAGGTTGTGTTATTTTTTATGTGTTTATTCCAATATACTGCATAAGCTATTGTATCACAAGTACAAATCCCACCTTGCAACAGTTTTGCAAAATTTTGTTGGCTTTTAAGCATGGGTGACTTCTTCACCTAGGCGGGGAAAGCATTCACGGCCCTGGGTCTCTCAGTCTTGTTTTTTTTATGGGCTACATTTGCTGAGTTTGATATTCTGTTATTATTGCAGGTTCTAAACTGCCAAGACTCCATCATTTATATCTTATCGCCATTGAGATATGCCACAATCTATGGATGCTCTGATACTACTATAGTTCTTGGAGCCGTTGGCAAGGTAATAACTTGGTGCATGCTCTCTATGTTATTGTCTCGGTGTCTCACTACATATTTGTTCACATGTAGTATACAAAAAGGTTTATAATTTTCATTCTGAGGCAGAAATATACATGCATTATTTCCTATTGGTATACTGCTTGCTATGGCTACTGTGCTTGTATTATTTGTTGGATTGGCAAAGATTATGAACTTTTTATTAGCAGTCTAGTAGAAAATTTTATAGTGATTTCTGCGGTGACCTAATTATAGTCTCTTGTATGCTAGGAGAGTCTCTTATCGCATTCAAGTCTTTTGACTTCCAAGGTGACATTCACCACACTTGTTGCTTGTTGTCTCTTTTTTTGAAAAAAAAGAAACATTGTTGGGCATACATAACAGTGAATGGATGATTCGGATTTTCTGACTTCTCAGGAAATATTGGAGTTGATCCTGTTGTATCTCTGCACATATTACTTGCATATTCTTGGTCGTCTTAGAATTATTCTGTCTTGTTAAAAAAAATGTTTTTGTTTCAGTTTATTGTTTGACTTTTAAAATTGTCACTATATTGTTATTATAAGTGGGATGGGCATCTTCTACAGGCTGTTAGAATTGAACACTGCGAAAGAGTTCATGTGATTGCTGTTGCAAAACGAGTCTGCATTGCCAACTGTCGTGAATGTTTGTTCTATTTGGGAGTAAACCAGCGACCACTTGTTGTTGGTGATAATCATAAGCTTCAGGTGAGTTACTGTTGGATACACGCACATAATATCCGTTGTAAAATGAGATGTCTGGAAATAGTGTTTGATCTGGTTTCTTCGTAATAATGTGTCTTTTAGGTTATTGTAAACAATTATTCAGTGTGATGTTCTTTGCGTTTTTTTGTTTTATTTTGATAGTCTTAGTTACAGATTTGGTCTCATGGTTATGAATGATTTATCGGTGATATTGACAGATAAAGCATGCTGCAAGCTGCAGTATAATACTTTCTGCATAATTTGTGTATTTAAACTCTTGTTCTTTTTTTAAAAGGAATATGTTAACTGGCCAAAAATTATTTTTTTTCAGTAATTTGGACTTGAAACTTATGATTATATGATTTGTTTACCATAGATTGCTCCATACAATGCATTTTACTCTCAATTGGAGGAGCACATGACTGAAGTTGGCGTTGTGGCAAATATAAATAAATGGGATGAACCTCTTGCACTGGGAGTGGTTGATCCACATGATTCATTGTCCCATCCTGCGGGCACCTCTGATGTCCAAGCTGAGTCTGCTAGTCGGCTAGATCCTGATCAATTTACAAATTTTTTGGTATATCTTGTCTTCTAGCGAATGCTGCATGTTTTATCAGTTTTGTTTGCTTTGGGGGTTTTCTTTTTTGTGTTCCTTCAGTTATCAAGTCCTGTATCAACCTGTTTTTCTCACCTGTGTACCATTCAAATGCATATATTATTTTCTTTTTGCGCCTTTGCTCAGTGCAATAGTTTAAAAGCTGGAGCTTGCCCGTAGGTTAGGTCTTATACTAGACTGGAATGTGGAGAGGAATTAGAGGTTTTGGTGACAGGAATTCTCACACTTGCAGATTCCAAATTGGATTGGAGATGAATGTCCGGGAACCACCAAATGCAATCCTTTCTCAGTACCAGATGTTTATTTAGCATCTCAGGAAAGAAATGTAAGGTTATCACACATTCATTCAAATTTTTATGACAGATATATGTCTGTTTGTGTGCAGATTATTTATTTCATTTTGATTTCTTTTCCAGCTAAGAAATTTAGGGGAGATAAAGCAAATATTGAGGGAGACGCCACTAGAAGAAAATCGCAAACGGGAGTTATCATCAGCGCTGCATCTCTCTTTTAAAGACTGGTTATATGGTAATCCTCCTTGATGATCAGAAAGTAAATTAATGAATAATTTGAATATCATGTGCAGACTATTCAGATAATTAAAGTAAATTAGAATTTTGCCTGGGGCAGCGAATACGTTGTGTTCCTTATTATTCACGCTGCCTATCATTCAGATATAGCTTAATTTTTATAGTCTTTGGCTGTATTTGAAGAAATTATACAAAGTTCAAATAGTTGAGCTTATAACGCATATCGTTATATATGTGGCAGCTTCTGGAAACATCCGCCAGCTTTACTGCCTTCAAGGTGACTGATTGATTCTTTTTGGACTCTGGACAAGGCCTTTTTGACATTTGTCTTTGGTACGGGAGGCTGCATGAGATTGATGAAACCCTATAAAAAAATAGGTAAAAAAAATTGTATTGGTGCATTCACTTGTGCAAATGCCCTTTTCTAATCTTAATTGTAATTTTTTTTATTTTGTGGTATAAAAAGAGAGTAATTCTTGGTGTAATATTTTAGCAACCTTAGGTTCACTGCCATGTGAATTCCTACGTACACCATTTTGTCACTGCTGAGCTTTGCCTATTCTTTTTGAGTTCTTGTTCTAGGATCTCATTATCATTTAATCAATGTAATTTTACTTGTGTTGGTATTTGTCGTTATATCTAAATCAAATGAGTTGGATTTTAAGTGTTTAGGTGAATTAGTTTTTTTATTGGAGACAAAGAGTACGGTGTGAGATGACCTTGATTCTCATAAGATATGTTGTGTATTGAGGAACCATTACCATAAATATGAATATTGTTGTTTTTTGATGTAACTGAAGATAGAAGGGAAACAAGACAAGGAGTAATAGGCATCCCACTTTAATATCAACCCATATTATAATTAAGTGAAAGGCTAGCTTAGCTTGGCCTTGGTGGTGTCATTTGAAGGTTACAAATAGCAATGCACCCACGAGCCAACAGTCCTTTTAAGAGATATATAACACCAAATGTTGTTTGCATCATTTTACTTACTGATGGGTTTCCAACACAGCAGAGAATATTTATTTTACCCACCAAACCAGCTTTTAATTCAAACGGAACTATCCATGGCACCCGCTTATGTTCATGTAAATTTAATCACTAATCTAACCTGGTTTTATAGATAGGAGACCTGATTGATGGCTGATGCGATACAAACGACGTCTCCAGCGTTCTCTAACTAGCAGCTGCCAGCTAAAGACCTTGACAGTACAATATCTGAATACACATTTCTGTCAAATAACTCCAGATTTGCCAAATTAAAATAAACTCAGATTCACAGAATGAGCAAACACATTTTATTAAATCATCCACTCAGCCTCTGAAACTCCTCCTCACAGCAAGAAAAGAGAACAAACATAATATCTGAACACCAAAATATAACAATTGAGTCTCCCATCAATCCCAGTTTCTCCACTTCTGTTTGTAAACATTGTTCATGCATCAGCACTCGACCTTTTCTTAGTCGTATAGGGATAATATTCCTTGCCGTTATCGATTCTTGTCGTTTGACCCCCGATGTCAATCAGTGAAGAAGTCACTGCAAATGCTGCTCCAGCAGAGATTGCAGTCGGAATACTTCTTGCTGAATAAAAAGAGAAATGCGGCATTAAAATAATCCTATTTTGCATAATGTGCCTAAAACGAGACAATAAAACTCAAGGTGACAACAATGACCAATTTGAGGTGCGAAAATCAATCTAAAAAATGCCATGTGCCCTTTTGACCCGAATTTGGGAAGACGGTGCAATTTGTTTAGCCATCCAGTAAATGGATTGTAACTGTGCACCCACCTCCCCTTATCTATAGCATTTTTAGAAAATGAAAATCAACTTTAGAAAGGTAAGAAAAATAATTAAAAGCGAAGAACGGAGAAATCCTGCACAGAGTTAAGAAAGCATCGCATCAAATTGAGAAATGAGCAATCAATAGGTTGAAAGCATGCATATTTTCCTGTGTGATGGCCCTCAAAAACCACATTCATTGCGATTGTTATAGCCATACATAATCAGGGTTGTTCGTTTATCGATAATCAAAATTTGGAAAGAAAAGGAAGTGTCACAAAGATGTATTTTTTCTAGTAGGAAAACTACATGGTGTTCAAAATTTCTCATTCAACTAGTGAAAAATAACCATCATGTCATCCATTAATTTGGGGCCACGCCAAAATTTTATCTTTATCATTGAATCAAACTATTAAAGTTAATCCTATTTCTACAAAGATTAGGTTTCCTGCCTAAAATTTTCAAATGAAAGCCATCATCCACAAACTAGCAAAACAAAAACATGTCTAATTTTAAAAAGACAAGGTCAAACCTCTGTATCCAACTACTGATGCGCCAGCAACAAGACCACCGACAGCTCCATTGACGAAGTCTCTTTTCATTCTATAATTCTGCACCAGCTGCTCTACACCAATGTACACTCCGCCTACGGCAGCAAAAGTCATCCCATAACTACCCATCATTCTAAGGGTTCGTAACAGCCCCGGAAGAGCAATGTTTTTCTCAACTCGGGGTACATCATACCAAGTTGCAACAATCGTCCCATATATTGTCCCAGCTACAAAGCCCGAGATTGCACCCTTCATTGTTTTTGTGACAGGCGTATCTTCATCCTCTAAATACCTACGTTCTGCAGGGTCCATCACAATCTACCAAGTACAACTCAGTGCTAGTCAAAGCTGAAAAATGTAAAGATCAAAATACACAATCATTAGACCTTATTCAACAATTCAAAAGAAAAGAAAAATATGACACTTCTAGGAGGCAATCTTCGATCTCGTAGTAGGAAATACAAGAAAAACGTGTTTAGGATTTACAGAGACTACATTGATTTTATCTGCTGAAACACAAAAAAGAAGACTTTCACAGTAGTCGTTTATTTTTCCACGATTCTAAAAGCTCCGGAAGCATTGGTCATGCCTCACGAGGTGAAGTGAAACACCAACCCAATTATTCATTGAACTTTCGCAAAGAAAACAATGAAAAAAATCAACTTCTCAACTAAATATTGTATGATCAACGCATACTTTTACGATCAAAACGAATCAAGAAAAAGAAAAGCCCAAAAGAATCTAAACAAATCAAACATCATTTCCTTGTATTCCGCTGCAAAAGAAAAGCGAAAAAGAATAAATTAGGCTAGATAAATCCAAAATCCCAGCTCACCAGTAGACAACATAACTATCCCGCGCACAGAAGAAATCATCAAAACTCGTAATCTCACACACATACGAAGCTAAAAGCCCTAAAGAAAACGGGAAAATCACCGATAAAGATGATAAAATTCGTAAAGAAAGAAGAAATAAAAATCATAAATCGACTCAAGAAAAGAAAAAAAAATCAGAAGACCTTGTTCGCGAAATTGGGAGATGCGAGAGGAGTGGAGGAAGCGAGGCAGTGCAATGAAAGAGGAAGCTCTGGGGGTCGGGAAATTCTGCTCCAGGGTACATTATTGTCCTTCTAAAATGCATGTATTTACAATATTAACCTTCCTTATACTATTGGCTTTATTAATATATAATCACGGCATTAGGCGATGATTAATAAAAAAGGCAGAACACAACATCTCTGCCTCAAAATTACTCTCTCGCTTCCTCACTTCGTCCGTCCTTAACGATGGCCGAATCAGCTACCAGGGGAGCTCAAGCAGACGACGACAACGACGACTATATGGGCGACATCTCTCATTTTCTTCCTTCTCAATCGGTCAATTCTTCAAAGCCTGTCTTCAACAAAAAGGTAATACTATATCCTCCGATTTTTCCTTCTGTCATTTCTGGGGGCAAAGCACCCGTTGTTTATCCCGTTCATGTTATTCGACTTGTTTGGCTGCAACAAAATATCAGGAAAAAGAAAAAGGTAGAAGAGGCACGTTGGATTGGGAAATAACTGTCGTCTTTTAACTTTTCGTCCGTCAAAATCCCCAATTCATAGTTTTAATGCTCTTTTCGGTAACTACATTCTTATTACTATTGCGAGGTCAATAAATACATATTATAAAGTAATTTCGATTCCCCTTGGATGAAAACTCTTGAGGCCATGCCTCATAGTAGTAAAACGCCAGCGAATTTCTCTGATTTCGAGGTTCGGGTAACCTGTCTCAGAATCCCATGAACGTAAAGCAATATTATTTGGCCAAGGATCTATGTTTATCTTCTGTCTGGCATTCCCTGTGTTTCTAATTGTTACTGATTGTCTCCTTGTATGTAGTAAGTTTCCCGGATTAAAGGGAAAAAATTTGTGCTCCATATTCAATTTATATGCTTTGTAGATTCCAAGTGGCAAACCATCAAACCTTCAATCCTTCAAGAGGAAGTCTCGAAATCCAAATTGGCAAGAGCAACGAAGACTTGAAAAAGATCAAAAGCAATATGAAGAGGACAAGCAAACGCTGGCTAAAACAGGGGATCCAATTCCGCAATCGAATATTGGGTTCAAACTATTACAACAAATGGGCTACACCCCTGGTTCAGCCCTTGGCAAAGAAGGTTCAGGCCGCACAGAACCAGTTGGTCTTCAAATTCGAAGGTCAAGAGCTGGAATTGGAAGGGAAGATCCAATTAAAGAAAAGAGGAAGAGAGAAGAAACTATAGCTGAGACAAAAAGGATGATGGAGGAGGCACTGATGGAGGAGTTTGGGTCTAGACAGAAATCACAGTGGCGAAGTAGGAGGATTGTATTTAATTTTGAGAAGGCAAAAACAGCTCTTGACCGTTTGGAGAATAAAGAATATGTGGAGCCTGAGAAGAATGACAATGAAGAGGGGGGTGAACAAGTGAATGACGAAGAAGAAGAAGAAGAAGAGATAGCAGAAGAGGTATGTCTCGTTTCCCTCTCTTCACTTCTTCATTAAGATGCCAATTATAGGGTATTTAATTAACTACTTCCTTACCTTGAGCAGTTGAGCGTTGATTTTTTTTTTTTCAGGTGCTTCTAAATATTATACTAGTGAATTCAATTGTTTAGAAGCATTGAAATAATCGAGATGCATTTCTTTAATTACATTTATATTCATTGATCTTTGGATATGTAAACATATTTTTTCATCATCTTGATGAATAATATTTATCAAAAACGTATAACTTTTGAATATGTAAGGTGGTACTTATGCATATGGTACAAAAATTTGAAGTGCATATGCAAAGTTGCTTAAAAAATGATGCTCTAGTCCTCTTACCCTGGGAACTCTTCAGAAAGAGAAGGGAATTGTGTCCAATTAGGCAGTCCTATGTTTCTACTTTTTTCATTTGGTCATCCGACAAATACTTTTGTCGTTTCCCTCGGCCTTCTGCCTATTTGAAGAATAATATCATTGCAAGGGCGTTCTGTCTGAGTGTTTCTCCTAAAATATTTAAGATGATTGGAACTGCATGAAATGTGTCATACATCTTTGATTTGGCCGTGGGGAAAAAATTCGGACAGCCTAAGAGTTTACTATTAATTGTGTTGTTGTTTTGGCTGTTATTATTATGTACTTTTATCGTGATAATAAAATTTATGTGTTATATCAATTAGTGTGTTATCTAATATCATCTTCTATCTATTTTATGAAAGAAAATGCCCAAGACAATTGTTTTCTGGCCATTAATGCTCAAGTCCTAATCTATTTTATAAACTTAAAATATATTCCTTGCTTAGACCCACCAATAACTCTATTATTCCCCACTGGATGCAGGATTTGGTGAACATATTGACAAAGCTGAGAGATGAACATCTATATTGTCTCTTCTGTGGATGCCAGGTGAGTTATGCTTATAATTATTTCAATTTTAAACGCTTAGATTAGTGTCTTGTTATAAGATTTGCCTTTTGTTTCAGTATGAATCAATGGAAGTTCTTCTATCCAGCTGCCCTGGAATTAACGAAGATGACCACTGAGTTAAACTTTCCATCGAAGAGCTTCAGTTGTCTATTTTCTCCACTGCTGATGCTAGAGCTGATCATGTGTAATTGCCCGAGAATCACAAGCTGGCTCCATATTTATTCATCTACGAATGCTTCTGCAATGAAGCTCTGCAGTGAGAGATGTTGGAGGTTGCCAACACAACTCATTGTAAGTTGCTCGGCGAAGTGCAAGGAAGCAGAACAGCGCCCATTTTGGGGAGCATTCTCTGACACAGTTCAAAAGCTGATAGAATTTAGGGGGCATGCAATCAATCCTTGAACGCATGATAACAGACAGGAGTATTGTTATTTATGCCTATGCGAATGGGTAAACGCACAAAGAAATAGAAGTTAAATGACGGGGGTGCTAGAGTGTCACGCCCCTTTTCTCATGGGGCCTAATGGGCTAGGCCCGATGGGAGGCTTCCGGGAGGCCTCCCCAAATGCATGTTGGGCGTGCATTGTGTTCGGACAAATTAGTTCGAACAAAGGATGGTTTTAATCGGGACAAAGTGGCGGCTGGACAAAGCCGTCCGGGCTTCAGACAGCGCGCTGGGCCGCGCCAGCGTTGGGCCGCGAGGATGAGGCTCCAAGTTTGAATTTCAAACTTGGATAAGATCCGATCCAAGAATGATGGATCTCAAGCTTATGTGTCCGCAGCTAAAGCAGCAAATCCATGTGGGGCCAAGATGCACTTGAAGCCAACCAATGGGAGCACGCCACACCCGGGAGATGATGTGTCTTATCCTTTTCGAATTTGAATGTTATCCAGGGGATTCAAACATTCAAATTGGCTTATCCGGGATGACACAACACGGACCAATGGGAGAGAGCCATCGAGGAGGATGATGCAACTCGACCAATGGGAGGAGCCATCGATGAGGATGATGCGACTCGGCCAATGAGAGGAAGCCATCGAGGAGGATGACAAAACTCAGCCAATGAGATGAAGACAAGTCACCATTTTGTAATCTAGGAGATTAGATGGATAACTTAGTCTATAAATAGTGACCTTGAGGCACCAAGCAAAGGGAGTTCGATCCATAATAAAAAGGTGGATCTATCCTTGTGCATTGTGTGGTGTTCCTTGGAGAAAGTGTATTCCTTGGTTCTTTTATTGAGAATAGAAAGAACGGGTTGGGAGTGGGACTCCCGTAAAGCGATCGGATCATTACAAAAAGGCGACAATTGTGGGTGAAGTTCTTGTATTCACAACGAGCAAGAGCTTGGGAAGGCTGGTCGGAGTGGGACTTCGGCGCCATCACACGTTTCGTACCAATTCCGCGGGTCGAAAAATTTGGGTGTGACATAGAGCGATGGCATGTGGATTGTCTATTCAAAGAATTTGATTTAGAAAGCTGGGATATTAAATTACACATTATGCTAATTATTCTCCTTAATTACTCTGAATAAACACTGCTCGTAATCAATGAACACAATATATTAAAGGGCACCTAAATCTGCGATCTTATGAATTTGATTGCCCTGTCTCACTTGAACCATTTTATCTTTTTTGCAGCTGAAAACCGATGAAAGCAGATCTAAGCCCGGAAAACTAGTAGTAAGATTATGCATGCATTTCAAAGACGACACCCGCGACGAATGATGACATCAATGCAAGATTTGGTGCTCAAGGATAGTATCATTACCTTGCTTATTATAGCTTACCAAGCTTTTAAAAACAAAAGGCAATTCACTCAGCAATCCTTAAAACTCACAAAAAGTGTCCTTTTGTGACTGGTGTGGCACCTTCTATAGAGACCAGTGTGTCTGCTGAGTGGACAAGTCAAATGGCCTAGGATGCATCCGCTCGGTGTATTGCCTCCTACCCTGTTGAGGTAACTCCAAGTCCCCAGAGTAAGACGCATTAAAAGGCGCCGACATTTGACAGAGACCAAGATCAGATGTCATCTCATTCGAGCCCTTAATAACCTCATTACCTTTGACGCTCCATGATGTGCTTGAAAAGTGATCAACACTGCTACCATGAGGAGTGGTTTGAGCCATGGGCATCCCTTGATGCTTCATCGACGGATTGACACCAAAACCTGAAGCCTGGCGATTACTAGAAGAACCCCACGGCTGATTTGACAGAAGAGAGAGAGCACAGGTTAAGTCAGTGACTCCTGTGATGCATTCTCCCGAAGGAATTCTAGGACCCAAAAGGCGAGCCCCCCCAATTGAATTTTGACGAAGTTGAGATGAAGTATTTTCAGTGTCATTTTGCCAAGAATGTGGCAGGAGCTTTCCTGTGGTACTGTTTGCTTGGTTTTCATTGTCTCGTCCAGATGGTCTGGACAATGACCATGCTTCTCGCCCTGTTAACCCTGGGTATGCGCTGAAGTCCATCAGAATGCTACCAACTCTGCTCCCATTATCTATCATTTGAAGGATGAAGAAATTATTGTGATCTTAGAAGAAGCATCAGCACATGGAAGAAAACATACAACGTGCTTTCAAAAACAGCTGCTTTGTTTTCTATTCAAATCTTTTGCTCAAATTGTAAAAATTGTTTCAGAAAACATAACTAATTCTTTTTGCTTCAATTAATTCTCTGAATCTCTGGTGTACTCCTTTTCATCAATATATTTTGTTTCTTATCACAGAAAAGAGACTGAAAGGAATTTTTGTAGGCAATATGAGAATGTCTAACCGATAACAGATGGAGAGAGGTGACCATAACGGGTAGAGAATAGTGACCCCGGTGGTGGTTTCCTTCGACGCTTGTTATGACCAGCCAAGCGTCTCCGACAACTTCGTTTACCTTGGTCAAACTCCTGAAGCTGATGAAATCTGGGCACAAACTATCAAACCATTGATTATATGTAATACATGAATGAAAATTAGTCTCCAAAGTTAAAAGTTAGAAGCATTACCTCAAAAGTCAACCAAAAAAACTATTTTTCACCAAAGTTAGATACTTGTGGAGTGAAATCATTCATTAAAAAAATTAACAAAACAAATTCACTTCTTAAACACATTGTTTTGTTTTTACGAGAGTGTTCTGTCAACTTAAAAGGGGATCATAAGCCCATGGACATGTACCCAAACAAACCCTCATATTCTACATTCTCACTGACATACTCAAAAGCCTTTATTTACTTATGCATGTTTTCTTTTTAGGAAAGTTGTTTTTTTTTTTCTTTGAATACTATTCACCATTGCACAAATGCACTTCTAATAATTCTTCTTTACTAATACAAATCATTTTTATAAAAAAAAAAAAAGGTTTTTTCACTCAATGAGGGGCCATAATTAATGAAGATCAGAAAAAATTCAACACACAACTAACCTAAATCAAGATCAGTTTATAAAACAGCCCAAATAAAAGAGCTCCAACAGAATTCCTTTTCAACATTTATTATTAAACAAAACTCAGTTGTTCCATAACCGAGCAAATTTCAAGCTCAAAATTTACGATACTAAAATAATACAAAATTCTATGCACAGACTAATTTACTAAGTTTTATGCACATCTGATTTCAGATTCCAACCAGATGGACATTTAGCCTAATGAAGAGACCATAAAGTAAGAATATTGTCTAAAGCTTTTGGTATGATATGTCCCCCTCCCCCCTCTCCAAACAACCCATCTAGAGAGAGGGAAGGGGGAGATTGAGTGCTGTTCCTCTTTCTCCTAAACAAACACAAAAACCTTGGACTTGATCCAGTATGGTTTACCATGCATCTCTGGGTGTCCAAACTAGTATAAGCGAACCCCAACAAATCATGTGAGACTCTTGCATAATGCCCTCGGAAGCATCTCAATGCACTAGCCCCAAAATTTTGTATCCTTAGGGATTGATTTGAACACTGGACCAGAGCATATTTTCAAGGCCAAAACTTCAGTGACTTGAGTTAATCTTTGGGGTTACAACCTTGGAAACCAACTCGTTTATCATGTCAATGACAATATAAAGCAGAGGCAAAACATCCCAAAGAGACAAGAAACACTACATCTGGTCTAAAGAGATAAAAACTCAACCATTGCACTGACAATTTAACTTATGACTAAGTGCTAAGTAAGTGAATCGCCCCCATTAAAATGGATACAAAGCTTAACTATAAGGATAAATTAAGAGAATATAACATAAGACAACTTACATCTACAAACAATGGAGTGCCCTTAACCTCTACTAGAAAAGAAGAAAATGAGCGAGAGTAAGAAAAACCAAATAATAGAATGCAAACACGGCGTACCTGCTACACTGCTGGCAAAACCTCTGCTCCAAACCAGCAACGATAACCATCGGGAACTTAGAGTGCATCCCACAGACCTTATGCCTCAAATAATAGGCTTTTGCATCACTAAGATCTACATTGCACCCTTTAACCTGGCATCTCGGCGGGTGACCCGAATGAATAACCCCACCCCTCCCCTTCTTGTGAGTCGCGGCCGCAGATGACGAAGACCCACCTCCCGATTTGGCGTCGCCGGTACACATATTCTCAAAGTAGATCTTTTGGCCAAACTTGAGGCCGTTGAGCGAGTCGGTGGGTGGGGACGAGAAGGAGGAGCCCCCGGTCTCCGTTACCGACGTTGAACCCATCTCCATTGCAGAGTTCTAAACTCCATTCATTGAGCTAAAAGGTGGTGAGAGATGGCAGGGAAAGAGCGCAGGGGGAATGGTGGTGATGGTAGTGAAAAGCAGACATCTGACACTGGCACGTGCCAGCTGAAGGTTCCTGGGTATGGAGGTACGATCTGAAAGACTCAAATCAGCCAAAAATAATGGAGGTAAAAAGCACACTACAATACTGAATGCACTACCCAACACAGAGAAAGAGAAAGATGAAGGAAGAAATGAGGTTAGCTGCAGAGCCAGAGCTTTGTCTCACTCACTACAGTCTTCCTCCTCCTCAATTGTGTGGTTTTGCAGAGCTATTGTCTCTCCCCACCTCTCCTTTCTCCAGCCTTATTTTGCTAGGAATAGCATGTTTCGTCCACGAAATGACGAAAATGCCTCTGTTTTTCCTTGACAACCAATGGTTTGTGGCTCATCATCAATCACAACACAAACCTGATTTACTTTTTTTTATTATTCTTTATGACATTGTTTTATCAACTTAAGTAGACAAAAAATGCATGAAAATGGATTAAATTTTGAGATGCAGGAGGTGATGGAGGGGCAACCTAATTCAACGAAGTCATTCCAGCAAGTAAATAAGTTAGTGTTGCTAAAATGACAATTCAGAATTCAATAAAGTTTTGAGGCATCGTGATGTCACACAGAAGTAATTCTAAGCACAATTATCAAAAATAATAGGATAGGATGGATGCAAAATTGCAGAGGTTGGTACTCTACCCTTTCTTCCCATCTCATTGCGCCTGCTGTGACAATTTTCTCAGGTTCGTGTTCATGCATACTCCTTAATTTCCCATCTCTTATAGTGAAAAACTCATTTATGTGTATATATATATTGACTTCTACCGGATATCTTCAATCTGAATTTAGATCAAGAAGGATAAAAGACACAGAAGATCCTTATCATTTAATATAATTCCACACCATTCCTTAATTTATCTGTATACTATCCCCATCATGGTACTATTCAACATTGCTAAAGAAAAAGTTGACTCCAACCAAAACACATCAATGTGCACTAATGCTTTCCAACTACAAGCACTCTAACTCCCAAACTATTCTACCAACAGTTGTAGAAATGTCAAATAGATGGCGTACTTACTTGCATTTACAGCTGCGTAAGCTATCATAAATTTGTCTGCTTAAACATGAGTCCACACCACTGCTTCTCTGAAAAGAAAGAAAAATAATTACTTAATCTCAAGCTTTGTGATTTTGTTTCCTCACAAAGCTCAATATATATTCCATTTCTTATATGTAAGAAAGCATTGGCTTGCGCTAGCATAGAATTCCATTGCTAAAAATCTTACACTAGTGTCTTCTCATTTTCTTCACCATCACCTTGACTAGTTTTTATGGAGTTCATCTTCTCCATGAGCCAGAACACTTTCTTCACCCACACTCTCACAAGGAAAAGTCCACTGTGTTTTGTTGAGCATAAAAACAACAAATGAAAGAAACTCGCAAGAGCATTTCTGTAAATTTTCTCGCTAAAACTAAAGATCTGGGCAATGACATATGCATAAATTTGGAGATTCATAATTTCCATAGTTGAAATGTAAAGAAGAACAAAAAGAAACAGAAAGCCTCTCAACGTTGAATGAAGAATGAAATAAAGCTCAACCATAATACGGAAAAAGAGGATTCATCTTCAGCATCACAAGCATGAAATGGAAGTCATTCGATAAGATAATTATGAACGAACAAATTATTTCAACTGATTACTACCAGAACAAATTGACCAATTCCAACCTTGTGTATTTAAACGAAAATGGTTAGATTAAAAAACTTCTCTTTCATTTAATCCTTAAGATATATAGCTGAAGCTAACTAGCATAAAAATTGCTTCAGTTTACAACATAAGAATCAGTAATGCTCGATAAATTTTGAGCTGAAAGTTAAATTATCAACTCACCAATTTTGTTATAAAATCCTAAGAACTTGCTACAATAAAACTATGAAGTTGTAGATGCTCATTGCCTTGAATGTATATTTCCCTTCAGAGCTTTCCAGACTTGAATCCGGTTAGGATGATGATTGACATATTGCTTCATAAATGCCCTTTCAGAGCATGCGACAATGGTGCTCAAGGCCAATGAGCTATCAGCTATACCTTGCTCTTTAAGCCAATTATACATTGACAATCTAAGCTTTACTCTCTCAGTTGTGTAGGAAAGATATGACGGGAAAGTCACAAGTGACGAGACAGGATAGCCCAAATCATTAACAAGAACGTCGATTTTCAATTCTATTATATCCTTCGATTGGTTGAGAATTTGAGGGGATACTTGGACCATTCGGCGAACATCATCCTCGCTTACACCAGATTTCACAATACAATCAAATCTCTCCTGCAACTCTACCCCTCTACCCCTGAATACCTTGAATGCTTCTTTAAACTTACAAGAATTTTCTTCATACCCCAATCGTAACAAGAAATGCGTCTTCTGTTGCCTGGATATGTCAATCTCTCCTGAGTTTGGAAATGGATGAACTCTTTTTCCAAGAGTCCAAGTCTTTAGTACTTCGGGATCTTCCTGGATTAATTTGTAAATTCTCCTCTTTCCTATATTCAAATTACAAAGCAAGCTGTTAGTTTTCTTTAAAGTACATGAACCGAGTACCAGGGGATGTAAGCGGATGATATTCCCTATCTCTTCTATGTCCATATCGATTTCATTGAGGAACAAAATGGTCCGTCTTAGATTTGAAACAAACTTTCCAATTGGGATTTGGGGAAAATGAAGAAACATTGACAGTATCTGGTTTGCTGAAGATCCAAACTTTATAAAGAATCCAATCAGTAAAAGTGACATATTTCCTGAATGATCAAACAGAAGATCCGTATGTTGGCTGACTAACTCAGCCAATTGATTTACAGAGCAACCTGTTCTTTGAAACCAGAATAGAAGCATGAGGATCTTGCTCCAATTATAGAAATCTTCCTCTATCAAATGCTCATCAATCCAAGTACAATTAAACCCCAAAGTTCTCAAATTATCTAATACCTTGACAAACTCCTCATCAACATCGCTAATCAGAAGATAAGGACTACAAACAATAATCTTAACAATTGAAGCTTGGTTAAGGCCAAGCTCTTCGAATGCCTGAAGCTTAGACTGTAGAACTCCATAATCATATTGGAAAACTTCCGTGGCCTTGGCATAAATTTTTCCTATCTTATTACGGGAAAATCCATAATTGCATAACACATGATAGTTTTCAACAAGCAATTCATTATCACTCAAAAACATCAGTTCACGAGGGAGAAAAGGTACATAGTCAGAAGTTTTCAGACCCATGCTCTCAAAGAAAGGCTCAAATTCATTAATAGGATGATAACGTAAGAACCTGGCCATGGACCTCCCAATTTCCCCTTCATTTTCTACTTTTTCCAACAGCTTTTGGAGGAAAACAGGTGAATTTTTGCTCATATATTCGGCGTCCATAAACTGTACGTTTCTGGTAGAATGCAAATACTCCAACAATGCAGCTTGAGCTACCTTCAAGGTAGCCCGAGAAGCTCTATGTACGTTTTGACCGTTGGCAGTAGATGCTGTATTGCTTGCCGAAGCTTCAGTTGGAGGAGGTTTCTTAGTTCTGTAAAATCTAGGGCTCCCAGCGATGAGAAACGGCCCCGTTCTCCCCAATGAGCGACTGGATGAACTGAGAAGATTTTCACACAAATATGAAGAAACAGAGTTGAAAAGAGATGCAATTCTAAGTTTTCGCAATGGGATCATGACCACAGGGAGGGTTTGGAAGCGCAGGTGCTTCAGCTAGCGCATACCCCCACCCCTTCACTCATCGGAAAGAGAGGGAAACGGTGCTAAAACAAAGAAGTGTGAAGCAAGAGAGGTTCATCTGAAATGTGGAGTGGCTCGGCGGCTAAAGCCCAATCCAGAAGGTTAGAGCAGCAGCAGAGAAGGGAACCCCTTTTCGCCATGTTTTGATAATCATCTCCTTGTATTGGGCTTACCTCTTTACCGCGCAGACGAATCTATAACCCAACCCATTCTGTTATGCGTTTAAAATAGAAACCATAATTGGTCTTAATACACGAGAATACGGAGGAGGTAGACATTATCGTTCTTAATTCACTTTGAATGTTAGGTTCGGTTCCTTACCTCAAACGATTTGATTTCAATTTTATTTTTTAAGAACTGAAAAAAGTCAGTTCTGTTCCAGTTCGATCATAAAACTGAACCAAATCGACTTTTGTGCACTCCTAAGTGATGCACTAGCGGAATTAGTAAAGAAATAACCAGTAAATATATGTTGTTGAAATGTCATTGCAAGTGTTGAAGAAAGAAAAATGTTGGAAAAGTTAGGTGGGCTGCTCCTAGAAGAAACGATCGACCTCAGTTTGGACATAGGCAAAATTAAGTCATTCTAATTGAATTTCCCCAGATGGTGGTCGACCATTGCTTTCTTTCCTTAAATTTCAACAATTTCTAGTATGGAAAGTGAACTTTGAACGCATGTAACTTCTTCGTCTGAAATTTGGACCACTTCTTATTGGATGGAATAAGAAAATAACCCTTCAAGAATTTTGGAAATATCTTTCAAGAATTGCGAGATATGCTGAAAACAAGATAAGCGGTCGGAAATAAAAAGTAGGACAACACGCACTTCCCTTTGGATGACTTTGCGTATGAAGACATGATGGATGATTGCACGCCACTTCACACAACTTTTCTCTGGAGAGTAGGGCTGCAGATGCCACTCAAAAAAGCTCATTTTAAGCCTAAGTGAACTCCGCCTTGTGATATGACTGACACAATAGGAACTTTGGATGTAACTCACCAAAGTGTTTGAAAAGGAAATCTCTTCCAATTTCGAAATTAGTAAAAGTTATTTTGTATTCAAACTTCAATCGTATTAAACATAAACATTAAGTGACTTTATATAGCCTTTTACAAAACATAAAATAATAATAAACTAATTAAGCAATAATAACCCCAATCGACTCATAAAATAAGTTGTCTGATTTTCTACTTAA
Source organism: Begonia loranthoides (assembly GCA_022433065.1). Classification (NCBI taxonomy): domain Eukaryota; kingdom Viridiplantae; phylum Streptophyta; class Magnoliopsida; order Cucurbitales; family Begoniaceae; genus Begonia; species Begonia loranthoides. The sequence continues at coordinate 957,300 of CM039478.1, read as the reverse complement.
TAGAAATTAGGGTAATTAACTAAAAGATTATTTAGTTAATATATTTCTTTCTTCTTCTCAAAGTATAGAGGTCTTTTGTCAGTTACTCTTTATTGAAATCGTTCACTTGGATGGTTTCCATATCTTGATTTGCTTTGCTCTCCAAGTTTGAACAATTGATCTTTTCTTAACTTTTACTCTTTGTTCCATGGGCCTTTATCATAGTAAATAAAGTCCAATTTTAACTATCCAACTTGTTCTAGAAAGCTTAAGACGTTAGCTACAATCTTCATAAAACACTCGTTTTGAAATGACATCATTTTTGAATGCCAATATAGTCAAATACTCGTCGGAGGTCAAAGGAATATAGTTTTTTGAAAGTCTTTTATTTCTCTTTCATTGCTCTTTAACTTCCACTTATGTTTAATCTTGAATAATTCCATGATATTATTGGAAACTTGATTATTAATTGATGAACCTCGTAGTCCATCACTAAGCCTTCCTCGCCGCTTTGAAAAAGATATCATGTAGCTTATTAAATAAACTGTATTTGAGCATGGTTGAATCGACAACTATATGTTCACTCCATCAACTGCATTTTTTTTTTATCCACAATGTATAGTATACATCAGTGCAAAGCTAAGTTATTCTACTAAGACAATAATCTTATTTTATAGTATACTAGGCAGGCTATTATTATATAATTTTAAATTAGATTTATATTTAAATTTTTTTATATATTATATATAACTATATAGTATTATTATATAGTCTATTTTAGACTTTTTTTTTTATTTGTTTATAATATTTTTAGTAGTAATATTTATTACTATATATATACTATTTTTTTATCTTGGTATTATCATTAAAATAGAATTGAAAAAATGGATTGATTATCTTGAAATATATTCAATAGATTTCATTTATATTTATTATTTTCTTTATTTGTTGGGGGACTTTTCTATTGGATTTAGTCGGGATGCATTCACGAGATGTTATTTTATTTGATTATTTATAGTGTTTTGATCAAGGAAGTGCGTTACTTTAGCAGAGTGGCAGATAAATATAATGAAAAATAATGGACATAGATAATAACATCCGTCCTACGGGCAACTGACACATGATATGTCCACTCGGACAAACGCAACCCCGTGGAAAATTATGGCACAAACATTGATTATTTTAGTGACGGAAAACCAAATTATTGGTGACAAGTCAAACAGCAGATCAATTTAAGAGGTGTAAGTTAAGATTATGGTCCATTTCGTGAGTAGCACGATCGTGACTTGCCCTTTACCTGCCCCCATCTCTTTGGAGCCACTCTCCAAATTTTCCTAGATCTTGTCGATTTTCCATCTTGTGTGTCCCACTTTCTTAATTTCCTAATTAATTTAAATTGACTTGCTTTTTTAACCCTGGCTCGTCAATTCTTCGTTTTTCCAAGTCTACGCTTTTACTTTATTTTATTTTCTAGTTTAAACACTAATGACAGATTATAATTAAAAGAATTTCAATCCTTAATCTTCATTTTGCACTATACGATAAATACACGTAACTATGAATATCGTATATGCGCATTAGAGCAGGTGGACCGACGTCACAAAGATTTTCCGACAAAAAAAAAAACACTATATTTGAACACCAATCACATAAAAATCTTATTTTAGATTTGGAGTAGTAGATTAGCTTGCACACTCGTACAAATGCATTCATATTATGTGATAATAACGTTACTCACGTAATTATTATTGTGAAAAAACAAATGATAAAGTATTCGGGATCAACCGACAATTATACGATAATCTTAAAATGTAATTGATAATTAAAAATTAATCTAGATGTGAAGTGTTGAGAATCGAAGAACGCTAAACGGAAAAAGAAAATTACAGAAGCATAGACACCAAGATTTACGTGAACAACCCTAACGGGGAAAAAACCACAAGCATATCAGAAATTCACTAATTTGAAAAATCAAGGTACAATGAGTTTTGCGACTCAAACATCAATATATAGAGAAAATAAATAACCATAATATTGAATATAAAACCGAACCGACCCAACAAGAATCCAGGTCCCACTAAACTCTAACGTTAACCAATTTTATTAAACAAGATTAAACAAAGTCTAGAAATACAAGACTTGAGGTAGCGTGACATCATTACAAGAGGTCATCGTGTGTATGTCAATATGAATTTCACCAAACAATCGAGACAAGTGTTAATTTATTTAATTATTATTCAAATAATTTATTAGCAAGTGGCATGGAGTCATACACTAGAGTTGACCACACGACATGGGGAGCCGAACGAATTGTCTTTTTGTTGGCATTAGGAATTAGGAAAGAGAACATTTGTTAATCTAATTGTACAACATTAAAAATGTCACGACGAAATGATGTTAGTTGCGTTAATTACTTTTAGTTCACACTTCAACGTCTAGTTTAACACATAATTGAGGATTAATGTCACTCATTGCAACTTCAAACACAAAAGTCATTTTCTCTTGGGAAATAACAAATTAATTACTGTACTTTGTAATCAATGATAATTTAACCATTGACGTATTTTCGCTAAGAACTTAACCATTAAACTATGAGAAATTGTTGCTGCAAACATCGTCGTTAACTTTCTAAGAACTCGCAGTGGAAAAAAGTTAATATTCATGGAAAATGGATTTAAGAAAATACTCTATAAGTTGATTTTCGTTTTTTTTTAGTTTTGTAATTTAGAATATTTTGTAAAATAATGTTATTGTTTTAGATTTCATATGATTTATAATTGTTTTACTATCAGGGAGAATCACAGTTTGTCTGTATTTTTCTATGAAGAAAACAATGATTTTTTTTTTTATGTTTGCAGATTTTTCTCTATGGAACGACAACTTTCCTCTGCAAAACGTTGTTTTTCGCAGTGAAAAGTCATATTTTCTCAGTGGAAAGTTAACCTTCTGCAGAGTAAAGTTGTCTTTCATTTGCGGAAAGGCAATTTTCCTCTGCAGAAAATTATTTTTCTATAGAGTAAAGTTGTATTTCCTTTGCGAAAAAGACGAGTTTTCTCTGCGGAAAGTAGACTTTTTTATTTCTATTTTAATGACTCACTTTCTATAATGTAAATAAAACGTTCTACTGCGGAAAGCCAACGTTTCGTTGACGTTCTGCATAAGAACGACAACACTATTTAATAGAAAACATAATCGCGGTGTCTACTCAGTCAATTTTTCATAGTTTAATGTTTAAGTTATTAGGAAAAATTGTTCAGTGATTGACTTATCATTGATATCAAAGTACAATGGTTGATTTGTTAATTTCCCTTTTCTTTTTAATTATATTTAGAATTTAAAAATAAAATGATATAATTTACTTGGGATATGGTTGACCAAATCCGTGCCTGGGTCCATTTATATGGTTATGAGAAGGAAGCTCAAACACACCTCCTTTTTTTGCCTGCAACGATGTTTCCGATGAAGTTGCTTCCGTTTATCGTTCCTTCAATCACCTCCAAGAAGATCAAAACCCACTTCAATAACCTAATTTGCGACCAGGTCAAACCATTGCTGCGCAAAGCCAAAACAGGTTTAGTCAAGATTCTGATAAAGAAACAGTCCACACCAGTCACTCACCTCAGACTGATCCTCTCTCAGAAGAAGAAGACTAAGAAGAAGAAGAAGAGTAAAAAGATAACGAACGACAAATCCCCATTCGGATCTTTTAGACTTCATTACAACTGGTGTTCTACTTCTTCCTCCCATGTCATGCCGGTTTCGGCCTACATGATTAAAGAAGCTCGGTCGAACCGAGATTCGAACTTTTCCGTCCAGACATGGGCTGACGAGGAAGGCGGTGACAATTCGGAAGATTCGTCAAAATACACTGACTTAGTTGATGAGGATAAAGTTGTAAATTCTGAGGCGTGGAATTCTTTTAACGAGATTGATAAGCAAGCAGAAATGTTTATCGCCCAGAACCATGCAAAGTTTAAGTTCGATAAGCAGCATTCATACAACAAATACAAGGCCATGCTGGCTAGAAGCTGCTGATTCCAAAACTTAAAAAAAGGTTCTTCTTTTCTTTAAGCAAAAAAACCATGACCTATTCAGATGGGTCGAGTATTATTGTTCTAAATACATATTGTAATATTTTTTTGCAGGAGTTGATGCGTTGAAACATATACAGATTGATGTTGATGATAATGGCGATGATGATGATATGGTGGTGTAAATTTATATATATATATATGTGCATGTTGTAAGTGATGATGCATGTGTATGTATTGTATTTATTGTAATCTAGATATCATGTGTAAATATTTTTTCTGCCTTCCTCTTTGTTCGGAACAGTGCAGTTGTGAATCTGGTGCCCATTAATACAGACATCCATTAGACTTTTGCTTGCTTTACTTCTTCAGAAATTTCTTTACCTAGCTTCCTCGTTTTTCGATAATCTGTTCATATTCATGGCTTATGATAATGTTTAGGTCAAATGACTAGTGAATAAGTAATCACTGGTTTTGATTATGATTATCATAAAACCTGCGCTGGAACAACACTTGTTCTTCATCCCATTCGTTCTGCGTAGGATTCTTCGCTGTAACTTTTATGGTTGTTCATTAAACTAAGCATATATGAGGACGTACGAAGATATTTGACCCACTCAAAGAGACTAACCAAAGCTTTAAGCTTGTCCTTAGGTGCATCAGTGTTAGACAATTTTTTAGTGTTCCTTGAAAGACTTGCTTTTCCTCGGGCCTTCTTCCACAGCCTCTTTCATGGCTCGTCTGGAGCTTCGGAGTAATGGGAACTAGATGCCTTCTTTCACACGGGGATAGAAAACCCTAGAAATATATGAACAGGAGTCAATGCTCCATCAATTCAGCATCTCGTACTCATCGCCCTTGTAAAATCCCAGATTTTAAAAATGATTTTTAAAATTCCACGTGTAAATTTTTCGCCAATTTTTGATCAATCGTTGAAAGGTTGACTCGTTTTGTCGCGTAGCGGTGACGTGTGATTTTTCGTCAAATGGTCAAAATGATCAAATCAAATTTTTACTGAGTGGTAATTAAATTTTATAAATGATTTTGGTAAATTATTTCTACTAAGGGATTAATAATATTATTTTACTATTTATTATTGATTCTTTTGTTAGTGTTACCTACATTCATAAAATTTTAATTTAATTTATTAAATATCTTATTATATATATTATATTATTAAAAAATAAAGTAAATTGTTTTAATTAAAATAAAAGAAGAAGACATTAGGTCTTCATCTTTTTCTCTATGATGATAAAAGGCAGAGGGCGACGGAGAGAGGAGAGGAGAAATTCTGACCGTGACCGTTTCAAAATCCGACTATAGATCTGTGTTCCCGTCGTCCAAAGGAGTAATATTTGTTAAGGTATTTTTCGAAATCTTAAGTTTTTCCATCCAAGTTAAGGTTTGAAATTTTAGAAATCTTTGGTTTCGGATTCGAGGTTGGAAACTCGAATCCGGGAGACAATTCTGGTTTATATTGATAGAATAAAAGTTTATGTAATGTTATTTGTCGTTAGAAATCAAAATCGGACGAAAATGGAGAATTTTTATCGTCCGGTCGGTGGCGCAGTACTGTTCACCGGCGGTGACACTGTTCACCGCGGCGATGTACTGTTCACGCCGGACCGGACACTGTTCACTGTGTACTGTTCACCGACACTGTTCACGCCGGTACTGTTCATGCCGGAATTCACTATTTACTTCGGTCAGAAATTTTGGAAAATTATTCCGGTTATGTCTTGAGTTGTCCTAATCGATTATTAGACGATTATTGAGATTTAGATAGTTGTAATCATATCATTTTGACCGTTAGAGATTCTTGGTTGACCGTCGAAACAAAAAGGTCTCAATTAATTATTGTTGAATTTGGTCGGCATTGCGAGGTCCCGGTTGGCCTTCGTTTTATCTCGATGACCTTAAGCTTGGTTTCTAGTTTCAGATAATTGTTGTCTACCTAGTTTAGTTCCGTTTTGAACTAGAGATTATCCTTAGAAACTATTTTGGATTATAGTCTGGTTTAAGACTTAATTGTTATCCCTTAGTTGATTGTTGGGATTTTGTTTTCGACCTTGTTATAGGTTTTGGAGATGTTAAGATACGATTTTCATTCCCGATAGTGCCTGTTTGCTGGCTACTCGGTAAGAGTATCATGGTCGCCTATGAGGTAGGGATTTTTATACTTTATGCACTGCATTTCATCACGGTTTTCAAACTATTATTTTGTGGGTTGCCACATATAAAAATCTGACGGGGACTGTTCGATAGCACGTCTGTTTTTACGTATATGTACGTATGTTTTCTCACGTTTAATTTATCGTACATGGTATTCTGCTATTTCTATTCTCTCTATACTTTGTGGGTGAATCTTCTTGATATGAACATCTTCTGCAGCGTGAAGGTAAATTTCTTGTATCTTTTAATTTATTTAAAGGGGATTTCTTTTAAAATGTCCTTGGGTTTTAATCCCTAAAGTGCAAATAGGTAATAGGACAGCTGTATGTGCCGTGTCCTTAGGTTGCGAATCCTTAAACCTGATCAGGGTCTTTTGGCTTTTGCGATCGCCTGAGTATCGCCTTTATTAAATTCTGTTATTTAATTTATTGCTCATCATTATCTGTTATATGTTGCCTCTTTTCTTCAAACTCATGAGGTGTTGTTTTTGTCGCCTTTTGTGGTATGTATCGGATGCGTCCTTGAGTGACCATTCTTTTTCACTAATGACGTTTTCATACTGAAAACGATGTTGGCATATTTTACGATATAGCTGTCTACGTATATAGCAGATTTTGATATAGCCACATCGAGGGCCATTGGCCAATTTTAATAAACTGATGAAGAGTTTTCAGTTAAAAATCCATGTACGGTAAAATGAGAAAAATGATATGTTTTTCAAAAGTTATGACAAAAACAGTTTTTATGTATTGCATTTAGTATCGATTTCCCTACTGAGCTTGTCACTCACCCCTTCGACTACATTTTTTTTCCAGGTTAGGGTATAAGTTTTGTGCACTGGATTAGTACGAGTAGTTGTGAGATGGTTCCAGTATTCTCTAATGGATGGTCCTTGTTCAATCCCTCAGTTATTGCTATATATTGGATTTATTGGAGTTCCTGCAGTACCTTTCTTGTTTATATTTTTACTATCTTCTCATGTTGATCACTCTGTGGACCCAACCCATGTTATTTGGCTTTGGGCTTAGATGTTCGTTAAGTCTTCCGCTGTATCATTAAGTTTTCTATTGTATTCTCATTAAGTCTTTCAAATTAATTTACGCCTTGGGCTAGGTAACCGGGTTCTCTATGAGAATCGGGTCGCCTGACCCGGCGGTTCTGTTGGGCCCCCCTTTGGGTCGTGACAGCCCTTGCCTGTCAGCAACGAACAGTAACTGCGTGCCAACTCACACATATAATATTGAATTGTTTATGAGAAATATTAAGTTGGAAGCCACTGACCTTGGGAGTTGACTCTTATCAATCTCTGACTTGATGCAAGTATTTAATTAAGAAAATTAACAAAATAAACCCCGAAATTAAATTTCATTACCTACCTATCTGCTAACTCCTTCATTTTTCTCCAGCTAATATTAATCAAGCTAATACAAGGTTATTTAGTTTTCTCTAATCCAGTCTTAATCAAGGCAAGTGCTTCCACGAGCCAATAATTGAGTCAACTATGCATCTGTATCAATCTTGGCCCCTCGTCATCAATTCAAAGAGAAATTCGGTAGCGCGCGTCGAGTGTCCAAACAAGCGGTAAGAACACCGCTTGCCTGCGTATTTCGATGAAAGATCGGAGGGAAATTAGACTAGGTTGGGGGGAGGGTCTCATATTCTTCTTTCCGGCGAAGGTATGAGATCACGTGTTCTATCATCGGGTCTCATATTCTTTCCGGCGAAGGTATGAGATGACGTGTTCTATTATCGGTTTGCTCGAATTTCTTCTTATCGTTTCAACTGACCCGGATGATGCTTTCTTTTTAGTTTGGTAAGCGCATTGCAATAGAAATATCTCCTCGACAATCTCACCTGAATCGGAAAGAATCCATTTAGGAAAGTCTTCTTTTTTTGTCGGTTAGTCAGACGCAATAATGTTCTCCCTGAATTTGGATCAGGATTTTTGTTTTTACTTTTACTGGAATAACTTGTTTCGATGAATGTTTAATGCTTTCATTACTCAATGCCCAGATTGCAGAGGGCTTCGTCATAAATACTGCCTCCAAATCATGGAATCTAAGGTCCCCGGTCGAAGCTTCGTCTTTTAGACAAAAACTAAACGTCAGAAGGTTAGTTTATTCAGGTGTTTATTATGCATATTCTTCCCCACTCTGTTGATCTGAGGACTTAAAGCCACTGCCTATCACTCCGCAGTCCACGAGTTGCCTGGTTGTGTCTTCACAGGTTTTCTTGTTTTGGTTGCCCACAAATTTTTAGAGTAAATAGTGAGTGGTGAACAACTTTTAACTTCATTTTGAGCAGGCATGTTTGATTTGTCATCACAGGGACACTTGTTTTTCACAGTATTCAAGTATGCTCGAACCAAGCAATGGCACATTTCTTAAGGTAGTTACATGATTAGATTGATAAAAGATTTGGATCATTTGCTGTTCAACCATAACCACTGGTTAGCAGGATTTTGAGTTTCTTTTGGGGGGCAAGGGAGATGTAATAGTCTCTCTTTTTGGACTCATGATGGAGGCGTGGAAGTCGAATGATAATTTTGGTCAATAATGTGTACGTGCAAAACAGCAGGTGGACTGAAACTGGAGTTGTCTTTGCTGTATTTGTAGGTATTGGAGTACAAAATGACATAGGTGTTGGGACGGAAGAAGAAATGAGAGAGACATGGTATGACGTCGGTTCTTCTAGTATAATATTGTCTGATCTAGATCGAATATCGCATGATTTTGTTCTTGGAGTTAACGCAAAATGCGTTATATTAGGTAGAGAGAAGATCCATAGTTATAAACCATATATTTTCTACTCTTCAAAGTGATATTTGATTGTGCATTCACACTGATATAAACTAGACCCTCACATAGGTCATCATAACTTCATAGGGCAGACTACCACAGTAAATCACATGAAAATTCTGACTCGACAAAAGTTGGCTCTAGAACCAGTGCAAATATGCGTCTTATTTTATGTTAAACCGAGCACAAAACGCAAAGAATGGCATAGGAGCAAAATGAAAGTGAAGTATATGAAAGGTTGAATACAGAGCAATATTGCCTCTACCTCTGCCCTCAATTAATAATAATATTTTAATTATCCATCCTTAATAGCTTGGGATTCAAATTAAAAGGCTGAGCTGCTAGTGATTAATTATATTAATTTAATAATACGCTAATTAAACTAGGATTATTATATATTTAAAATAAGAAATGTTATTATTTTGTTCGTGTCATCGGTATTTTTAGCGATAAATAATTATCGTTTATTTATTTATTCCGCCGAGTCCACTCCACTCTCCCTCCGAAACCCTCCTCGCTTCCCTAGGTTTCGGCTCCGGCTTCTATTTCCCGCCTTCTCCAAATCCTCGCCTTCTTAGCTCCTCCTTCTCTCTTCAATTCTCCTCCCCTTCGGATCGATTCCGCATTCATGGATTTGCGTAAGAGAGGAAAGCCTGAAGCTGGCTTCAATTCTAACGGCGGTTTTAAGAAGCAAAAGCCAGGTTCACTTCTTCCTGCTCTCTTTTCTTTTTCTTTCTTCCTTTCTCTGTCTTCTCTTTCTTAATCTTCTGTTTATAGTGGGAAGTTATGCCTGCAGCCACGGACGATTGTTTTGGTTTCTTTTTTAAGCTCAGCTCTAGCTTATATTTTCGGGATCCCTGTTTATTTTTGTTTTTTTATGCGATTAGAAATATAATGTGACTTAGTTTTGGGGTAGTTTTGTGTATTAGTTTAGTTCGTTTGGAGTGCTTTCTGCCTGGATTTTGGATTGTTTTTCAGATGTTCCTCTTGCGTTCTTACTTCAATATCATTGCAAGTTAGGATCGATTTAAAAAGCTCGCAGGATTTTCTTACTCCGAGTTTTCAGTCTTTAATTAAATGTATCTTCCTTACTAATGTTATTATGGACTTTCAAATGGAGAAACTTCTTCTCTGTTGATCGAATGTCTTAACTGTTTAATATACATAATGTACAATATTTTTAGTCAGTTAGAGTAATAATAATATTATTAAAAAAAATCGAACTGAATAAGAGCAATCAATTTTTTGTAACAGAATTGGAGTCAACTGGTGTAGGAAGCAAATCAAAGCCGTGTACCAAGTTTTTCAGGTTCAAATCTTCACCTATCTAAATTAATAATGTGAACTATCTTTTATATGTACAAGGTCGACAAACAATACAATGATATCTAGTGGCAAGATTGTGGTTGTAAGATAATGTCATGTGAGTTTGCTCTTGAAACTGAAATATTCATATAGAGTTAAAAATTTTGCTTTGATTTATTTAACTGACCAATTTTTTTTCAGAATAGTCATTATTAAGGAAATTGAAAAAGTTATTGCTTTTGTATTGTATTTTTTTTTAATTTTTTGCCCTTTCCCTTTAATTTGTTTTTTCTTTTTTATGAGAAATTGTGAAATTAAAATTAGTGACTTTTTGTTTGATGAATAAACATCTAAAGGTATCCTCTTTCACGTTGCACTGGTTTGAAAATATTTCCTATAAGCAAGTTACAGTTAAATAATTAGTTAAAGAGTGAAGTTTCCATCACATAAAATGCATGTGTAAATAAGGTTTTCATCGGATGCCTAATCATTCTCAATGTTAAGCTCAATTTGCACTTTTCAACTTTTGCCATAACCTTTTTGGAATGTCGATCATATTCTATTTTTGTTGCCCTCAATTGTTTTCTCTTATCTGTTTAATGAGAATTGGCAGCACGGTCAATGTATGTTGTTCCTATTTTACAAACTTGCGTGCTGCTGCTATTTATTTGTTTCGTAAATATATGCTCTGTTTTTTCTTTGCCTATTTCTTTGCCAGTCTCTGCTACCTACTTGTATTTTAGTCAATAAAGGGTAGCGACAGTAGACCCATATAATTCACACCAAACATTGAAATGATGATGGGAGGAAATGGAAATAAGTTTTCCCAATATCAGACAGGGTTGTGATGAAGATCATTTTTAGATTTTGATAAATCTTGAATTTGAATTCTTAATTAATTTGGGCGCGTGACTATTAGATTCTCAATTACTGATTCGGTGGAACAATGTTGTGACTGGAGAAAAGGAATTCCGTTGGTGTTATGGAATTTTTGGACCTCGTTCGTTATTTTCTGTAACTGTGGTGATTGTTATTTTGGTTTTTAAATTTTATATGAAGCCACGGAAGTCTAAACTAATTTGTATCGGAGTCTGGACTTATAAGAGTTAGGATTTGGAGAAAACAAAATTTATTACTCATGCAAGAATATATTTGTGTGTTAGTGTGATAAGTATTTATAAGAAGCGCAGCTGTACTAAATTTTTTTTTATCTTTAATTAAGTCAGATAACTGTTAGCCGAGAATCAATCATATAAGTTTGTGAAAATCAAAGTGTGACAAGTTATGATATTATAGATACATTGTTTCCTCATTTACGTTGGGCCTTTCTTTCAATAACTCATAACATCTCACAACTTGAGAGATACGGTGGTAGAATTATCTGAATGAGTTTGGTGCGTGAAGAAGTGAACCTTGTTTATGAGTTTGAGTAACTATTATTGTCTGTGATTTTGTTTGAAAATTCCATATTGGCAGTTGAAATAATGGAGGTTTTTGGTTTGAACTGCAGTACTGCGGGCTGTCCATTTGGTGAGGGATGCCATTTCTTGCACTATTTTCCTGGTGGTTACAATGCGGTTGCCCAAATGATGAATCTATCCCCTATAGTTCCTCCTCCAGCTAGAAATGCGGTGGCCCCTTCTCCTATTCCTAATGGCTCCTCTACCAGTGCAGTTAAAACTCGAATGTGTAACAAATACAATACTGGCGAAGGCTGCAAATTTGGTGACAAATGTCATTTTGCTCATGGGGAATGGGAACTTGGAAAGCCTATAGCCCCCTTCCAGGACGACCCTCGACCAGTGGGTCATATACCAGGTCGACCCAGAATGGACCCACCGCATGCAGGCCCTGCCTCAAGCTTTGGTGCCTCTGCCACTGCAAAGATCAGTGTTGATGCCTCTCTTGCAGGAGCCATCATAGGAAAGGGTGGTGTGAATTCAAAGCAGATTTGTCGCCAAACTGGAGCCAAGCTTTCCATTCGTGAGCATGAGTCAGATCCGAATCTGAAGAACATTGAACTTGAAGGAACTTTTGAGCAGATCAAGGAAGCAAGTGCCTTGGTGGGGGAGCTAATTGTGACAGTTTCTTCTGTACACGGGCCTATGAAAGTAGCTGGAATCTCAGGTGGGCCTCCTCCCCCTTCAGGTAACCACTTCAAAACAAAGCTTTGTGATAATTTTGCCAAAGGGTCTTGCACTTTTGGTGAAAGATGTCACTTTGCCCATGGGGCGTCCGAGCTGCGAAAATCTGGTTTTTGAAGGAATTCTCTTGCCTTGTTTTTCTGGGTTTTAGTGAGGGGGGTCAGATTTGTGCATTATTGTGTTAATGGAATGATAAATTATGTTAGTTATTGAGTAACACAAAGTTAATTAGACTAAACATTTCTGATATTAGGTTATTTTATTTTATTTTTTCCTCTTTTTCAACCATGTAGAATTTGGGTTTAAATTATGGTCTTGTTTTCATTGAACATCATAGTTTTGATTGTGGTCTTGACTTGAGATCTCTGCTCAATTTATAGCTCATTCGTGTGTTGTGGTTGTCTGTGAAAGTTTTATTTTGATTTGGAAGATCCACATTAATTGGTTAGAGAGGCATTAGCAGCCATTACTTTTTGAGGGTCAAAAAGATGATACTCATGGCTGGTGGGCGGGGTTGTTGTGATTTGGCGTCTTCTTCCCCCGCTCGGCCTGTGCGTGTCTCTTGTGGGTGGGCCCTTGGTCTTCAATTGACCCACCTGTTCACAACGTGCCTCATTTATTTCAGTTAGTGTGGCTTGAACTGGTACAGTGAGTTGAAAATGGGTAATTTTTAATTATCAGAGAGATGGAGAAGAAAGGTCTTTTCCACTTGTTATATTATAATTAATAAGTATTATATTATGTATGATGATCCTGACTCTTTTAGACATTTCGTGTAGTCACAATGTTAGGTCGGGTCTCATAATCCCGTGACCAATTTTGGTGGATGTGGATGTGAATGTGAATGCGACGGAATCCATTTTACATTTCTAGGCCGCCATTGATTGCATGATGATGGCCCAGGGCTCTTGATACTACTTCATCTCTCGCCTTTGTTTATATTATTATTAATCAGAATAGGATTATAGTGATTTTAAATGTGGGCTTAATTAAAAGTAACATTACGTCTTTTATTCATCCTACCTAACTTTCATAGAATCCCCACTCTTCAAAGAATCTACTTTTCAACTCCCACTTTTTCTTAATCCAACCTCCTAATTGCATCCCTAATAAATACTCCTTCCTTTAATCTCCCTCTTTTTTCTTAATATAGCCTGACATTTGGAAGTAATTGTCACATCATGTGCCCTTCAATTAATTCTCTCTACCTCACTCTTCCTTCAATCCACGGGATCCCTCTCCCTTCCAATCCATCCTCGCCGTCCAATTTTTTGTGAACCAGAGCCTCTGCTCCTCATATCTGACGGTTATAATTGGCGCTCTTCCGTTTTAGTCCAGAGGCCGAGCGTCGATAAGGAAACGGAAAAGGGGGCAATTACAGTAACCAATGAATGGTGGACACGTGGAGCGAATACTGCACGTTGCCAACAGCATGTGGTGGCGGTGGGCCTAGGCTTCGGGGAGAGAGACGTTAAATAATGGCGATCCACTGGAAGCCACACTTGAGAATAGAGACGGAAAGCTAGAGAGGGAGGGAGGGACTCTGTCCGAGTTGAACAGCCTGTTCCTCTATTTTCTGGTATTTTTTCTTCCTTCCTTCCTTCCTTCCTTTTGGTACCGGTTCGCTGTTTCTGTGTGATTTGATTTGTGTATTTCGCTTCAGATCTGCGGCTGAGTAGTTTTATTTCGACATGCATGTGCGGTCAATATTTTTACCTCTCTTCCTTTCTTGTTTTGCATGCCTGATTTTGAGGTCAGATTTGGACTTTCGTCTGTAAAGCGGCTGATATTTTATGTGTTCAGCTGGAGATAGTTGTGCTTTGTTTCATTTTAGATTGAAAACTATGTCTGATCTGTTTCAAAATGAAGACGCCATAGCTGTAACTTGTTCTTGAGGCGTTAATGCTTTTTATGGTATACTTCTTACCTTGTAAATCTTCTTCATTGGTAAATAGCTTTCATTTTTAGTTAAAAATCCGAGCTCTGATTTTGCTTTTTTAATTTTTTCCAGTCGGTATGCTACCCAAATATATTCTTCTGACATGCATTGAATTTTATTTCCAAGTTGTCTATGACTCCAATTTTTCGTCTAACTTATTAGTTTTAATTTTATGGGCCACTGTTATTTTTATTATAAATATATACGAAAAAAATTGAGTATTTGACCAAGTAAATTTGCCTAATCATAGAAAAGGTCTAAGTTTTGTCATTATTTGGCGTGCGAATTAAAGTTGATTTTTAAATTTTGTCTGGTGCGTTCACCAAAGTTTATTTTAATTATGATTATAATAATTTGCAAGTCCGCCCAGATTTATAATTTGATTTTTATATTTTGGTGTCGTGCTAGAATTATTCCGTGAAAGATGCCTGGCCTCAATCACCTTGATCTATCCATTTTATATTCGTCCCTTAGAAAACAGAGCACAGAAGTTGGCTTGGCAAAATATTAAGAATATTAACGACTTTTGTATTCATTCAATTTCAACATCATACACATCTTAGGAATTGGCCCTTTTTTGATGGACCCAATTTTTTCAATGAAGGCTTTTATTCCTGTACTTTTCGCCAAGTTGTGTTTTGATGAGGGACCAACTTGTGCATTTACATGCACAGTTCTTTGGTTTTTTTGGTTCTGAATATTAGCCACATACTCAAGAGTTCTGGTATCTGTTGATGAAGAAGACATTCTAATTTTTATAAAAGTGCAGTATGTAGAGTCGAACTAGTATTTTTCTGTTCCTAAAGACAATTCCTTTATATCATTGGCTGGATTTAATACTTGGTCTGATTCTTCTACTCAATATGTACCAGACAGACCTTTGGCCATTTTTCGTCTGAAAGATTTAGGCATTATTGAACAGCCATTGCCACCTTGTCGCTTCTTCATACTTCTAATTTATTAGGATCCTTCACTTGAGATTGAAGTAGCCTGAAAGTTGGTAATATCTAATTTGGGTTGTTCTCTTGTAATAGGAAAACTGATAGTCTTACTTTCTGTACAGAACAATGGGCGCTGGTGGTAGGATGACTGTTCCCCCCTCCCACAAGAAGTCAAACTCGGATAACCTGAAGCGAGTTCCATACTCCAAGCCCCCATTTACTGTTGGTGAAATCAAGAAAGCCATCCCACCCCACTGTTTTCAGCGCTCAGTCATCCGCTCTTTCTCTTATGTTGTCTATGATTTAATCATAGCCTCCATCTTCTATTACATTGCCACCAATTACTTTGATCAACTTCCTTATTCTCTCTCCTACCTTGCCTGGCCAATCTACTGGGCATGCCAGGGCTGTGTCCTCACTGGTGTTTGGGTCATTGCCCATGAGTGTGGCCATCACGCCTTCAGTGATTACCAATGGCTCGATGACACGGTTGGCTTAGTTCTACACTCTTCCCTTCTTGTCCCTTACTTTTCATGGAAATATAGTCATCGGAGGCATCATTCTAACACTGGTTCGCTTGAGAGAGATGAAGTGTTTGTCCCGAAGCAAAAATCTGCTATCAAATGGTACTCTCAGTACCTGAATAACCCAGTTGGTCGAGTTTTTACTCTAATTGTCCAACTCACCCTAGGCTGGCCATTGTACCTTGCTTTCAATGTCTCTGGGCGTCCATATGATCGATTTGCCTGCCATTATGACCCCAATGGTCCTATCTACTCAGACCGTGAGAGGGCTCAAATCTATATTTCGGATGCTGGAGTTCTCACAGTTTCTTATGTGCTCTACCGCTTCATCATGGCAAAAGGCCTAGCGTGGGTTGTGTGTGTGTATGGAGGCCCGTTATTGGTGGTTAATGGTTTTCTGGTATTGATTACATATTTGCAGCACACTCACCCTTCATTGCCGCACTACAATTCTTCTGAATGGGACTGGCTGAGAGGGGCTCTTGCTACGGTTGATAGAGACTATGGAATCTTGAACAAGGTGTTCCACAACATCACGGACACTCACGTGGCTCACCATCTATTCTCAACCATGCCTCATTACCATGCCATGGAGGCTACCAAGGCGATAAAGCCAATTCTAGGGGAGTATTATCGGAAAGATTCAACTCCAGTTGTAAGTGCAATGTGGAGAGAAGCGAAAGAGTGTATTTATGTAGAGCCGGACCAAGGGGAGGGTAACAACAAAGGTGTCTTCTGGTACAAGAACAAGCTATGAGATGATGCACACTGTTTTTTTTTGTGAGAAGTCCACGTTTGTGCGTTATGTCTTCCCCCTCTGTTAGGCTGTTTGTAGTCGAACCTCTGAGCTTAGCGTAGCTGCGTTCCTTTGTGGCATAAACTACATGTTTGGATCTCTATTTTCATCCAGGTGGTTGAAATAAAAGCTCCTGTTTGTGTTTGTTGTGGGTCACCTTAGAAGCTTAAACAATCACCAAAATATATTAATTTAAAGATAGATTTGCTATTTAGGAAAGACAAAAACTCAATTATTTGTGTATTAATTAATTCACTACATCACCCACCGCCGTCCGCCATCGACACCTCCTCCCATGCCCATGCGCATCCCAAGTTCTGTCTTGCGCGCTGCTTCTCACCCGCTTTTACTATTATAACTCTGGTTTGGCAGGATAGCGCCGGCTTTTTGGAATCCGGTTAGAAGATATGGCCGAGGGAGCAAGGATGTTTTAAAGATCGGAAGACTCTCTCTTATGCCGCTCACTACCTACCAGATAAGCATTTCCTTGGTGACTCCAGAGCTGCGATTGGTATGGTAGGTAGACTATTCTTGGATGCATACACCCACGCAACATATTTACTTTTTGACCCCTACATTATGTTAATATAAACAATTTGCCCAAATATTTACTCAATTTTGTTTTTGCCTTTTTTTCTTTTGGGGACAAATAGCTTCGCTTTCCCTGACCCCCCGTTCCTTCGGAATGGCCTGAACCTCGCCATCTTCTTCCTTGCTCTCTTGCCACATCTGACATTGAGTCGCAGAAATGTATTGCGGCGTTAAAACTGCCCTGGAAACCTCGAAAGGACTTTCCTTTCGATCGGGGGCTGCTCTCTTTCATTCCTCTCCCGTCCTCGAACGCAAAAGACACTCTTTCTGGGAATCGGTCAGTCTCTCTCTCCATATAGATAAGCATAAACTTAATATGTTATCGTATACAATAGCATAGAGGGGAATTTGTGTACTTGATGTCTTATATCTTCTGGAAATATAAAATCTGAATCCTTCTGAAGATTGTTGGTCGGATTAGAATGGATTTCTGGATAAAGTAAGCTGTAAATAATAAAATGAGCTTGACTGAGATAATGAAAGAGATGGATGGACAACGATTCTAGTACTGGCAAAGGCTGATGGAGTCTAAATTCTTTTCAGAGGTCCAACAATTATTCTAAGCGGGCAAGAAGGTTACACATGAAACAAACACTTCTACGCAACGTCAGTGCATATGCCGATTTCCTATTTCAGGTTTCCACCCTAATCTGACTTCCATTCATAATCTGCTTCTTTTTCCTTTTTCTATTCTGTATTCATCTTTTTGTTTCCCTTAAAGATATCTTGCATTGCATTGTTTGTTGTTGGTCATGTTATTCTCTTGTAAATTGCTTCAAAGGTTCTCTTGTTTTTGACATGCTCCTTAGGAGAATGTGAATGTTACAATCCACTATCATTGAAGTTTTTGAGATGCTGCACCATGACACGGATGGCTTCTTCTCAGAGAATGATTTATTTCCTTCGGTCTTTGAATATACCATATCTAAAAAAAATCATATCAATATCTAGAATGAATAAGATAAAATGTTTCCCAGATGGCGCGTTCATTTTGTGCAAATAAGAATTTGTTTGAGTCAGTGGTACCACTTAACTGTAAACAGATGCTTGAGATGGTGAACTTATGCCCGAATCCACTTATTTTCTTATAATATTTTTGAGCTTTAGAGTTGCCAGGATGAGCGTCAAGAGGATCCTTCTTCCAGTAAAGGCAGTTCTTGGTTTAAAAGGCAGTATTCTCCCAAAGGATCTAGAAGAAGCGCCAATTTCGACCAGGGACCTCAAAGCTGGGGCAGAAGTAAGAGAGCTTTAATTAACGTCTTAAAGAATGTGGGATCAAATAGGAAAATCTATATTATAAATAATTGTTAAACAAATAATATTTCTGCATATTATAGAAACTGGGATCACTTTGATGTTAGTTTATATCGGTCTCTTGTGGAAATCGATTCAGTAGTGGGTAAACATTTGACATGATCTTATAATATACAATGGGTGAACGTTAGTTTAGTGGAGACATTGACCTTGTTTTAGGTGTTTTCTCATTTAAAAGTCTTTATAAACCATGCATGTATTCCTCATGTATTCAATCTTATCTCAGTTTATTTCTACCAAATACCAATATGTTTTTGACTCATGCTCAGGAGGTTTTCAGTTTACGGAAGACGATGTGGATGTTGAGACCATTTTTCGATCCGCGTTTGGCGGTGGTCGAAGTTTTTATTTTTCTTTTGTCAATGAAGAGAATCCTCAATGGAGCAGAAGCTCAAACAGCTACTCTCATAACTTTGGAAGGTCTTGGAACTCGAGATTTCGATTTGAAGACGATCCATATGACTCTTCTACCGACTCTGAGAGTTCAGAATCAGATTTGATTTCTAAGAGACGGGTCCTGGGATTAAATGCTTATGGACCTCTAAAACTCAAAGACGTTAAAAATGCGTGAGTTTCCACTCTGATATCTCAAACTCTGTCAGTGTTTTCTGCAGCTGAAATATATATTCATTGCTATGATCATCAAAATGGCTTGTGGTTTCCTCATTTTATGATTATCTCAATTTCAGATATCGAGTTTGTGCACTTAAATGGCACCCGGACCGCCATCAGGGTTCTTCCAAGGTGACAACCCATTCTCCTATCACACCCTCTTGATTTGTTCAAACAAATATGTTGGTCTTAATGACAACACATTCAGTTTCCGTTGAGCTTAGATTAATGATTTCATCTTCTCCACGCACTGTAATTTGGGCTGGAACATATTTGTGTGGTTGACAAACAGGATGCTGCTGAGGAAAAGTTCAAGCTATGCAGCGCGGCGTATCAATCTTTATGTGAGAAGTTGGAAGTAAACTAGAAAACAACTGGTCAAGTCTTTCTGAATTCATTTGTCGTTCAACTTCAACACCGTGGGGTTGCTTTAGATTTGCTGGACAAGTTTTGACATAAAGCTCCAATTTTTATTAGCTTATATTACTAATTTAATTATTGAAAATTGCTTCAAGCTTTTCCAAATTCTTTATAAATTGAATGGGATACTAATGTTAAATGTGCTTCTAATGTTTCAAAGTTTAAATCTTGTAATCTTGGGTATAGTTTATATTAATTAATAAATACCAAGAAACTGAAATTCTGTGTTCTTTCTTAGAAATTCCAGAGAGGGAGGTTGGGTTCCCATAAAGAACATATCTTGGTCGCCCAAATTGAAAACCTGATTTGCACAATTAATGAAGGCCCAGCAATAACTGTGTTTCCATGGCCATGTTGAGGTCAGTGCGTTTCCCTCAACCAGCCGGAGAAGTGAGAAACCTCCTCCACCCTCGCTGCTCTGACTGCGAATCCGTTTCACACGCAAATCCAAACCAGTTACAGCTGGTTCAGACGCTTACTCCTTGGGATATTTAATTCCTTTCCCACCAATCTTTGCGGACGCGAGGAAGGTCAACTTCGTATCTTCGAAATATATATGATAATTAGAAGCTCCTCGGTCCTCCCCCGTATTCATCTCAAAAGCAGGTTTTTCACTCCATTCTTCTTGCATTTTTGAACCTGCTCAACCCCTTGATTCTTGAGAGCATAGAGCCTTGAATTCGATGTCGCCACAACTGCGAAAGAATCTTGGGATTTTGGTTGGGGAATTCTTTTTTTTTTTTTAAATAATTTGGATTGTTTGTATTCACTGCACCATGAGATTTTGAAGATTGAGGCCTAATTACTTGCTGTTGTTGAAAATTTCGGATAAATTTCAGTAAAGAAATTGGGGTTTTTGGAATTACCAATGGAGTTAGGGTTATGAGTTGGGATATGTGGTAAAGTTGTGTTTTTTTTTTTTTAAATTTTCATGTCTGTTGGTTTATGATGGATGGAGAAATATCAGACACCATGAACCTCGACTTGAATCTTGGTCCTGCTCCAGAGCCAGCTTCCTCGTCAGCACCGAACGAATCTGTACATTTTGATGACTGGGTTGAAGAACCTAGGCATAGACTCAGAGAAGCTTACAGGCTTGGAACTCGACAGCGATGGCGGTGGAGACAAGTCCAAATCCCGGCCGAAACTGGGAACATCTCAATGAGTTTTAATCAATTGTTAGTCATGGCGAATGCAGTAGAAGGAAGCTCATTACAAGCAGGCGAAGGCAGTGTTACTGCCGAGGACAGAACAAGAACAAGCGAAGAGCCTAAATCGTGTGATATAAATAACACTACTTTGGTGGACAAGGAGGCAGAGAATAAAGACGATTTCGAAAAGGTTAATGGAAGTGATGGAAGCTTCTTTGATTGCAATATTTGTTTAGACTTGGCTAGAGATCCCGTGGTGACTTGTTGTGGCCATTTATTTTGTTGGCCATGCCTTTACTGTTGGCTACATTTGTACTCAGATGCTAAGGAATGTCCGGTCTGTAAGGGAGAGGTGACGATTAAAACCGTAACTCCAATTTACGGCCGTGGGAATAATGGTCGAGAGTCGGAGGAGGGTTCGACGCTTAAGGTTCCTCAAAGGCCTCAAGCTCGACGGATGGAGAGTTTGAGGCAAACAATTCAGAGGGCTGCCTTTAATTTTCCTGTGGAGGAAATGCTTCGTCGGATTGGGACTAGATTTGAGTTGAATCGGGAAATTGTTCCACCTTTGGAGCCTGATGGGATTCTTGCATCTAACAGACTGCGTAGAGAACAAACTCCTATTCTTCCTGCTGAAGAAGTGGATTTAATACAGAGTGATGTACATGGCCCCCCAGCCAGAGGTAACCCAATTTTACTTCGGGGGCGGGAAGCTTTCAGAATAGCAGTGCCATCGGTTACGTCTTCTGGGTTAAGTCTTGCTGAGAGATTTTCTGATGCATACGCCCGAGGAAGTAGAAATATTGAGCAGGGTCAACCTGTCGACAACAGGGATTCTGTCTCGAGCATTGCAGCTGTTATCAATTCAGGGAGTCAAATGGATGCGAACATGGAAATTGATTCCATTGTCTCCCTTTCGACCTCGACATCATCCAGAAGAAGAAACCATGCGTCTCGACTTTCGGATGTGGATAGTGGAGAGTCTCACGCCCACAGAAGGAGGCGATTGAACTAAATCAGACAATAGGAAACTTGGAAGTGAAAATAAGATAGGCTTCGTCTTTCCTTCATTTGCAAAAAACAGCTTTGCTCCTTCAATGGTCTCTTCCACAGAGTTGGCTCAGCCCCCCTTCAGAGGGTGATTTAATGCATTATCTTTTTCTAGAGGCAAACTAGAGAAGACTCCATTAGATATCAAACTCTTCTCCAAGCATCTTACCTGTTGGGTCTCTGCTTTATAATGTTGTTGAGTTCCCTTCTGCTGTTGATGTCTCTTCTGGTTCTCTCTTCTTAAAAGCTGCTCGCATTGAATCTCATTCCATGGCAACAGCAGGGCACCAATGGCTTAACCGCACAATCAAAGCTGTAATCTAATGCCTCGCACTCATGAAAAGACTAAATATTAGCATCCAAGTTGTTGCCTTGTCTAAATCTTCCTCACAAGTCATCAATCATAAACAGAAAGATAAACCACAAATGGTAACATGTAATCCAGTAATTTCATGAATGAGAAAATTAACAATGGTCAGACATGACAATAGTAATGTCAATTACCGACGACATACAGGACAGATGAAACGTACAGAGCATGCTAATTAGACTCCTAGATCTCAAAGTACGAAGAGCATCTCTCAATTTATGTCCAACTTCCAAGCTTAGAAAGATAAGCATTCAATAGTTCGAATGGAGTAAATAACATGAAAATCACTTTCGTCGGTAAAAAGAAACAAAATGATATAATAAGCACTGTTCACTTGGTTCACATTCCGAAACCAAAGGCGGCTCGTATCTTGTGGAATATAAGATCCCGCCATCCCCTCTCAGTATTCTCCACCACAGTTGCATTCCCATATCTGCAAGAAGCTAAAAGTGATTAGTCTACCGACCACGGTAAGTTTATCTAAGAATGGTTAGCTGCAAATTTAGTATAATGCAACTGGTAAACACTCTAAATGTCATATTGAGCAGCAGGTATCAGACTACTAAAGAATTCACTGACCTATCTTCCTCTGGAATATCTGTCTGTGTCAATTTCACCACGGCTACTCCAGCTTCAGGCTCATCAAAACTAAGTCTTACCTGAAATTTACAACTAATTTTAGATTAACGCACAAAAATGCTGAAGAGACCCTTCAAACTAGAAGAATGTAGTACTAAGAAAAACATAACAAGGTTCACCTTGGAGTACATCCCGTCGGGCCAACTCCCAAATCTCCATTTCTGCACAATCAACTTTCCCTCCTGCAACTCCAAATTTTTCCCCGTCACAGAGCCATCAAATATACTAAATTCCCCATCAACGACCTTGCTTATCTTCGCATTACTCTGCGTAAAACCTTTCCATCTATTCTCATCCATCATTATCTCGTATAAATTACTAGCCCTGCAACTAAATTTCTCTGTCAGAGTTATTGTCTTGAACCCCTTCTTAACCTCCTTCTTCGCCTCCTTATTGACGACCACCCCATCCTTTTTAACAGCCGCCAGAGTTGCAGTAGCCTCCGATGCTGAAGTACGGTTCTTCTGCCCCACCTTCTTAACCTCCAACTCCTCTTTCGCAGGCCCACCCTTTGCCATACTTTCTACAAAGACTTTAACCTTGTCCAAAATAATTGGTTTTCCCTTGGACGCCATAGCCTCCTTCAATCTTCTTCCCACTGATCCCTCGTCCTTCACCGAAATCCTAACTTCCGGATCCTCACCAGCGTTTTCATCCGCAATGTACGGAATTTCAACGAGTCCGTCGACTTTAAACAACGATTTTCCATCGGAATCCTTAGCTTCGCCTTCCCAAGGAATCGTCACACTAATTTCGTAACCAGGTATAATCTTACCCTTCCGAACATTAACGTAAGCCTCCCCATCGACCTTCTCCACCTTGTTCGTCTTGAGGAAGAGATCGCCTTCGCCAGTAAGAATCGGAAGCTCGGAAAGAAGACTGTTCAAAAGGTTTCGCGACCATTCGAGACAATCAGTCTCCGCCCAATGCCAGTTGTGAACATTCGCACCGTCTGGTCTGTCTTCAACAATCCATCGCTTGTCGCCTTCTCCATACTTAGCCATCGTTGAGCGCACTCTCCCAACGAAGAATCAAAAGGAAAAAAGAGAAGATCGGAGACCGGAACAAGAGAGGATGAGAGAGAGAGAGAGAGAGAGGGAGATGGGAAGGTAGAGAGAATAGAAATAGTAGAAGAGGGATACGGCTCTGGAGGCTTCGATCATGGAAGTGTCTAGAATTTAGGTTTGCGAACCTCCGCTGCAAATAGCTCTTTTCAGTTTTTGGAAGCGTCTAGAAGAATGGCTCCCTACAATTATAAATATAACAGATGATACAATCAATCCAATTCACTGCTATTTTGTTCTAGCAGCTATCAACTGTTGTAGAGCTGATTGCATATTGCTTGGAGGCAAATAATAGACTCTTGGTGTGTATCAGTTGATGTACTCCATGTTATTCTCGTACATATCATTTCCACACTCTTAGTGTTTTATCAAAATTGGCCATATTTCTTACTAAATTATGATGCAGGAAGGAAGGAAGGAAGAGGGGTAGAAGGAGCTGAACCTGGTCCAGTTTGAAGTTGGAACCAGAGAGTCAAAGTTGGCTTCGGTGCAGCCAAAGGGCTTGAATATCTGCATGAAAAAGGTTCAACCTCCAATACTGCACCGTGAATGTTCTACTCTTTGATGACTTCTTTACCAAAATTGCGGATTTCAATTTAGCAAATCAATCACCAGACACGACAGCTCGACTCCATTCAACTAGAGTTTTGGGAACATTTGGATATCATGCTCCTGAGTAAGCCATTTTTTCTTTAATTCTAGTAGTAACTTTGAATCTCTCCATTACTATCCAAAAGTTCATCTTGAACTTTTGACAGGAAGAAAACCCCAGCAGATCATACAATGCCTGAAGGACAACAGAGTCTTGTTACATGGGTACGATGAGCTCTCTTCCTCAGTTTTAAATCACTAATTTATATAACTTAACTCGAGAGTGCGTCACAGGCAACTCCAAGATTAAGTGAGGACAAGGTGAAGCAATGTGTAGATCCCAAACTAAGTAGTGACTACCCACCAAAAGCAGCTGCCAAGGTATTTTCTATCATCCTCCGACTCCGTGTTAATATCATCTTTCCATGTACTTCAAAAATTCGAGCACAGTCACTGTAATACAAGGTAAAAGTTTTTTTTTTTCTAAACTCTGATATTCATTATAATTTGACAACCCTCTTAGATCTTTTGGAAAGAAGAGTAAAATGAGTTCACAATTGACAATTCTAATGTTTCAGCTGGGAGCAGTTGCAGCACTTTGTGTTCAATTCGAAGTAGACTTCAGGCCGAATATGACAATTGTCGTCAAGGCATTGCAGCCCCTACTTAATTCAAAACCTGCAGGAACAGATGGTCATGCATAACCCAGTAGAGTTTACATTAACTCCTTGTTCGAGGTTTTCATCCTGTTCTCTGTAACCTTATAAGAATCAAAGATTTTATTTACCCCTCAATTGTGGTTCAACAATTCTAGTTTCACGACTTGTTTGGGTCAGAGAAAACATAAACTTCACTATTGTTCATATCTTTCTTCACGGGATGTGTCAATGGGAATGACCCAAGTTTTGCTTTTCAGCTCTGAAAACTATATTGTGATAATTTAACCATCAAGGAAACCCGAAGTGCAGCGTTTGAAGAGTGAGCTATCAAAGCTGCCTAGAGTTGAGGAGAGCAAACAAAGGATCTACAAGTTGTAGAAAGAATTTTTGTTAGCTTATTCGCTTACACCCCAAGGCAGCAGCTTATTGAGTTAAGCTTGAATGTTTAAGCTAAAGTTTGTAGGTCATGCTTGGCATGTAAGCTTATAACCTGCACTAGTTTAGTTTAACACAGTAGAATTGTCATTATATCTCAACCTATTAAAAGGAATAACAAGCTAAGCAAAATCACAGACCCTTCACTCGAATGGCTAACACTAGCCACTAAAGTGGTTCAACAATCGATATGCTCAATGAGATGATTAATGACAGTTGAAAACTAAACAACGTTGTTGATAGAATTCACAAGATACTTCTGAAATAGAAAATATTCTAGTATCAATTACTACCTCTTTTCCCACTAATATCCAAACAAACCAATTATCTACGGTGGTTAACCTATCGAGATTTCGAATCATGCAAACAATTCTGCTCAATACGTACTCTGTTCCGTGCTTCCACATATTTTGATTTGTTGTAAGAGAAGGACTACTGCATTTATCAAAGCAAATCAAGTTGATCCAAAAAAATTACTTCCCATAAAGTTCTGATTTTCTAAAATAGAAAAAACACAATAATCTAAAAGATTAGCAGATCTTCACCTGAAACACAACTCGATCAATTGGTTTTGGGGTCCGGCAGAGGGAATAATCCCCCACTAGTACCCCTCGGCGGTGCGAACCCTAAGAACTTCTGCAAATTTGTCCGAATGCTAATCGAGCAGAGGAAGTACAAAAACGCCATCGCACAATCGGTGTAATCATCACCTTGCAACCCTCTGTGGCTCATCTTCGCCACAAGCGCAAACGGTTTAAAAGGTAGTTTCGCCACGACCTTGCCTTCAAATAGAGAATTCAACAATCCGAAAACAACGAAGAGAACGAGGGCGACGACGGCGCCAGATTTGAACTTAAACAAGGAGAGATCGCGGCTGGATTCCTTGAGGCTAGTCTCGACGCGATCAATCTTCTTGTTCTTGGACTTTTTAGCTGCGATCTTGGATGATTCGGTCTTCATAGTCTCGAGCTTCTTAGAGGCCTTGTCAATGGAGGATCTGAGGGATTTGTAGGAATTAGTGCGGTAGATGAGAATCCATGAGATGGCCTCGCAGACAATGGCGGTGCCGAGGGAGATGGCGACGACAGTCAGGCTGTCTGAATATCTGAAGGAAGAGAAGAGAGGGATCGTCGCCATTCGTGGGAAAATGCGAGAAAATTAGAGGGAACCGAGGTTGGAGTTTCAGGGGGATGAGAAGAATATGAAGCCGCCAACACCAAAGGACGTAATCGTAATTTACTACACCCCTGATTGATTAGCAACCTCGGTCTAATTATCTTCTTGTGTTTTGGTCGCATGATTACTTAACCTTCCTTAAACTCAACTATTAATCCAAATTTAATGAATTAAAAGCAAATTATGCAACAAATATGATGGTATTAAGCTAATTAATTACACAACATTAAACTTGAAGAATACGATGCACTCTCTAATTTCTACTGAGTTTAATGATTGAAGAATGCCTCATTTCTTTTACACACAAAACCCCCATAATTACAAACTCTCTCTCTCTCTCTCTCTCTCTCTCTACACACAAACCTAAGCAGCAAGCTGGGCAAAGCAGCTACAGAAAATCAAATCCCAAGCCCTGCAGTGGACTGATCAGAAACATCACCTTCATTGCCATGTGATTTCTTCAACTTGGCAACAAGAACCCACATATTGGCAAGCTCATTTTCCAGGTACCCTTCTCTCTGCTTCGCTTCTTCCATTTTTCGTTCAAGTGCTGCCTCCTTTCCATCTTTTTCTAAAAGAGCAGCTTCGTAGGACACTTCTCTCTCCTTGCTCAATGCCAGTTCTCTCTTCATATCTGAGGCCGCACTCGCTGCCTCGTTCCTTTTAATCATACCGAGACCATCTCTTCGCCCATTACGGACTCCAACGCTTGTTCGTCGCTGGAGAGTAGAGTTCTTTGACGCAGCTAGTTCAGCACCCAATCTCTCGTTATGGCTCATAAGTTTCGCAACTTCTTCGGATAACGCCTTGAGCTCAACGGCTGCAGCAGAGGCTAACCCTTTGGCGTATGAACTCTCGTCTGCCAATTTCTGGTTCCTTACTTCTAATTGTTCTTTTGATTCTGTTAGTTCAACCAGCTTCTGTTTCAGTTCCTCAATCTGTGTTACCTGCCAAACAAAATTGCAAAATGCTGCTGTAATTGACTTTTGACACTTTCGAATATTATCTTCTTTTATAAGAAATGTATTTGTGTTTATGTAGCAAATTTACAAGATAAGGAGGGTAAGATCTCTCTACTTAAGAAGGAAACAATTTCAGTTCAAGAGATTACAATATCTTCCCAACTACAAAGAACTAAAAATAAACCAATATGCTCATAGGCTACAAGGAAATCAATATTATCACACAAAACACAAGAAATAAGTCGTTAACACACTCTTTTAAAATTTTCCTTCTTTAATAATTAAAAAAGTAAATTGACGCATAGAATATATAAAAGGGTGTGAAAAGTGCCTGATTATGTTGAAGCGAAAGAACCTCAAACGTAGACATTAACACAGTCCACCAAAGAATCTGAACTTTGCGGTGAGCTATTATTTATCCTCAATAGGAGCTAAATTGTTTTAAAATGTTTGACATGGTTCATGGAGTATAAAATATGACTTTGGTAATTAAAGTAAGACCGTATAACATGGTGTGAAGAGTAGTATAAAAAAAACTAGTCAATTAGCAATTTCTTTGGTTAAGATAAGGTCTTCATAAAGCACACAAAAAAAAGTTTATTAATTGTTTTGACTGACCATTGGGACATGTGTCTGATCTAATGCATCCGCCAACTGTTTTTTTAAGGAGGCAATGCTTTCCTGCAGTCCTTCAACCTCACAGTTCTGATGATGGAAATTACAGCAAGTGAAAACAAGTTCCAACAAAAATGATGTTTATGGAATCACTTCTAAACACTAATGAAATAGGCATTTTACCTTTTGGCTCAATTGCTCTTGAATTATACGATTGTCAGCAGCTTTAACCTATAAGTTGAACAGGAAAGAAGGAAATTTTCATAAACTTCGGACAAAAGACCTAAACTAAGCAGACAACTCTGGCCAAAGCCTGGGAAAGACTATAATTGTTGATCAGTGAATCTCATTTACAGTCTCTTTCACTAACATATTAATCTACGAAGACTTCTATCATACCCACAAATCTGGCAACAAGATAGACTCTAAAATACCCCTAGCAGAACATGGATATCAATTCATTATCAAAAGTGTCTCTTCCTTCCTCCCTCCTACATTTATACCTCCTCTCCTATTCCACCCATACATTTCTCACGTCCTCTGTTGCATAGCAAACTTGTCATATCAGCAAGATACAATTTCTCAAATTATCCCACTAAATTCAATTCTCAATAGTACCGTCCTAAATGTAAATGAATTTATGTCAAACAAATTTCCACCGAGATGATACAACAAGGACAAGTAGAGTATCAACCATGCTAAGAGATTTTATAGTTGGTACAGATCAGACTCTTTTCCCAGATACTCGTGGCATTTGACATTCCATCCCATATCATTAACTTTACATGATAGCATTTGGCATTCCATCACGTGAAAATTACTTAACATCAAGCGATCATGTTGTCAATATATTTGTCATATCATGGTATTGGCTTCAAAGAGCCAATCAATAAACAGAACACTTGGCAGAACACTCAGATTCATTTCAAGATGACAAAAAATTATCACCTCAAGTTCAAAAGATTTCTCGTTCAACTGTGCCATTAGTTCTGCAATTTCCTGCAAGTATGAAACAACAAAAAATTGTATTTGCATCCAAAATAAAGAAGCCCAACAAGTAGAAGTTAAAGCTATACCGATGACATTTCTAATTTATCCATCTTATTCAGTGAAGCATCGCCAATTTTCTTCTCCAGTAAAGTTATTTGTTCATTCTTGACCTTGATTTCAACATTTAACTTTTTCAACTCCATCTGAATCATGAAAAAAAAACATATGAGCGAAGCTCTCTAAAAATTTATATCAGATAACGAAATCAAACTGTTAGAGAGAGACTCCTACATGAATATGGTCCTTTTGAGGCTTGCCAGCAGCCTCCTCAGACAACCGTTTGAAAGCACTTGAATGAAGTGCCACCTCTCCAAACAAAATCTTTTGTTGTTCCCTTAGAAGATCAATCTGATCAATTGATTTTATGCTAGTCTGGAAGAAAATGAATGGATGAATAGAAGGAAATTTTAAAAAATTCATGATGAAACTAACCTACGTCGTGGTATCTAACAAAGCAAAATGCAACTACTGAGAATATTTACTATTAACAAATAACATTAACTGGTCAAGAGATGCTGAAATATTAAGGAAGAAATTTCTATTCCCAAGGCCATAACATAACAAAGCTAGATTCTTATGTTATTGCAATTGATAAAGAAAAGAAAATGATCTAGAAGAAACACAAACGTTTCAAGAAGAAAGGTCCATGGACTGCTTGGAACATTCAAGTCATTTTTTGAGCTTACAGGAAAAAAAAGGAAAATATATTGACAGTATATAGTCAAGCAAGGGCAAACATAAAAAATGACAGCTGACGAGTAATTTTCCCACATTCAAGTCATTTTTTGAGCTTACAGGAAAAAAAGGAAAATACATTGACAGTGTATAGTCAAGCAAGGGCAAACATAAAAAATGACAACTGACGAGTAATTTTCCCATTTTTTCTTCTCCGATATACTGACAGACTTGAGTTTAAATATTGGCTCAGGAACAGAGTACTCTTATAAGTTACATGTAATCAAATACATACCAATGGCGTCTCTTCACCCAATAAACTATTATCAAGCCCTTCTCTATCTTCTATAGCTTCAGATAAAAGATCCCCAGGAGAGCCTTCCATTAGAAAAGAAGGGGACATTCTGGATTCAGCAGGATGATAACTCTGATCTGCTTTAGGAGTTGAAGGTGTACTAATAGATTTTACTCCACTTGACTTATCACTAGGACTTGTCAAAGCCCCCGTGCCACTCTCTCGTTTCTGATAAAAAAAATTACATAGAAAAGTTTCAAGAGATAGAAACAAAATCAACATGGACAAAATAAAAATAAAAATAAAAAACATAACTATGGAAAAAAACCCACCCAAGAACTTCATGATTTATAAACTATTATAATTCTATCTTTAGCCACTGCTACTCATGAAATGAAGGTCGTTTTCATACAGTGAAATTATTGCCAAGGAAAATTTTCTATTGGAAAACGAGCCAACAATGCAGTTTCCAAACGATTAAGCATAAGTTTCCTGTTAGGAGAGAAATACCTCCTATTTATTTCTTATATAATAGGAATAAAAAAGCAAGAAAAGCAAGAAACAGAGTTTAGGTATTGAAAGTAATTAGTTCCCATCCTATATATGTTAACATGTTCAATAGATTTCAGATCAGCCTAATTCCAACGACACAAGTCCATTATAAATACTTGATTTGTCAATCAAACTCTCTGGTTATTATATCTGCAATAACTTTGATAACCAATGCGGGAAACATAGATTGACCAGAAATACCCAAGAGCTAATGATAACCAAAGATTTAATTACAACATACCCGCAACTTCAACCAGTTTAGTATACCGTGTTTCTTCATCTTTTTCTCCTCCTTAATCGTATCATCAATCTGTTCATCGTTTCCCTCGAGAGACGCATACATGTCAATGTTTTCATCATCTAAGATCCGGTCTCGCCTTTTGTAAGGAAGGTATGCAAGCTACACATTTACGAAATATTCCAGTTATATGAGGCAGAAAACAAAACAAATAATTGCAGACAAACTTACTACATCTGGGGGCCTTATTAGATATATTCTAGTATGAGCTCTAAATTAATTTTTCAAACACTGATAAAAATTAATGAAAAATTAATAAGCAAGATACAAAAAAAAAAAAGAGAAATCACACTTCTTCTTCCCCAAAAGAATGTCTTCTCCTAGGACCAGGTCTGTGGGGAAGTCTTGATGATGGAGATGCTTTTGTTGAAACCAAAATCAATTTCGTCAATCGTTGAATTCTGCCCAACAATGCAGCTTTAGCATCTTCCTCTTCTTCAAGTCTTGACTGTAACCTGATTTGTCCATCTTCCAACTTCACACATGACATGAAATTAATTTAGTCAATACACTACTAAAGGATAGGACAAAAGATTATTAGAAGTCAATCTGTCAGTAATATGATTTTTATACAATTACGCAAATGATAAAGAGAACATATCATGTAAAGAACTTTGAACATCATGTGAATGTGAATATAATTTTTAGGCCATGGCACAAAAATATTCACAATCAAAGTCCAATAATTGATTAAGAATGTTAACTTTTTCTGGTGGCATAATAGAAATGTTTGAAATTAAGAAAAGCGCTTTTAATTACACTTAAGCGCAAGAAACATAAATATACCAGTATCATAAGCGCGGTAATATTTAATTACTCATAAGTGTAGTAACAAGAAGAGCTAGATTATTTTCATTAGTTGAAGATGAAACGTTACAGGATCTAGATGTATCATTTAAATTATCAAATTTTCTACATCTGCATAGAAAAGTATCATATGCCAAAAAAAATTTAGTAGATAAATTTCATTTGTGAATTATTCTATGACGACGCAAAACTAAATATTCAAGAAAAAATATATCTTAGAGACACAAGCAAATTTAATACTCTAATAAACCCTACCTTTTGTTTCAGGAGAACAATGTTACTTTCTCCAGAATCCACCAGCTTAGGAACAGTCCCAATGCCTCTCTTTAGTTGTTCTAACTCTTCCTTTAAACTTCTGATCTCGTTTTGATATTTCTTAATAAGTGATTTCTCATCAATAATCTGCAAAATTGAATATTTGGCTAGGCAGCATTAACTGTTTCAATATTGACTTAATAGACTCAAAAAAACACCTCGTTGACAAACTTACCTTGTTTTGTGCTGCTTGAATTTCAATGTGTTTTGCCCGATGTGCAAATTTTAAAGTATTATGGGTCTCTTCGGAGCTGCTTGAGGATGGAGTGACCGTGCAAATAAGCTATGATATCAGAAAATTGTGAAGTGAATGAAATTTCCAATTGCATCCAGTGTGTCTCTCATATTGTCTATCAAAAATAAAAAGTTTAATTAAGAATCAAAACACATCTTGAAAGCCTTACAGATACCCGACCATGACCACTGAGAGAATACTGCAGGAGTCTGGTAAGTTTTGAATCTCTGTATGGAATATGACTAGTCCGTCCATCTGTTAACTTTGATATTACCTAGAAGATGACAAATTATCAACTATGGTAAGAGTATCAACTACAGCCATGAGCAAAAACCTAAGGAAGAGCACAGACATCAGTACAACAACAAAAGCACGTAGCCTCAGCTCCAAAAATAGAAGTATCTGCTTCTAACATTATAAATAATGACATTATTAATGAAAAATTTATTAGATGGCTTAAAGAGGAGACATTCCTATCTGAAGCTGCAGATAATGCTATAGTATTCAATAGTTATAGAGTTCAAGAAAGTATGTCAAGGTGAAGATCTCCTCCCAAAATTAAGAAAACAAAATGCATAATATGTTTTTCCTGACATTGATGTAATTGGACCTAATTATTGGAGCCAAAGTAACCTATTCTTGCCTCCCATAATGCCTCCACGGCTACCAAGCTTAATTGAATGCTTCCTGAATTAACGCTTACAGGAAGCACGTCTATAATCCTTTCTTCTGCAAATTTATTTACTCAAGTGATATAAAAAATCAAGAAAATAGATGAAGAAATACAAGGATTTTCGTCATTATTTGGTAGGTATCATTTCAAACATTAACGGTATCACCACATCACATTGATTTAACTTTAGTTGAAATACTGTTTGATAGCCCAATGGTTGTATGTCTTTAGTTAAACAATTTTAGTGGTTATGATAGGAGTTTTGGATCAGTCTTCCATGCCTTGAACTTCTGTTTTGTTTTTCATAAAAATGAACAATGGAGGAACAAGAAAGGAGCTTTGAACCAAAGGAAGGACTAAATCAATACAATACAAGAGCAAAAGAGCATGTCAGCCAATTACATAGAGATCAAAGGATATAAATATACAAAAGCATACAGTACTTCGGGCTCAGTGACTTTTTATCCTCAGATCTGAATCACATACGGTGACATTAAAGACATTGGTCTCCTCCCTAAAATCAAAAGAAAACTGATGGAAACAAGTTCTTTTATACCCTAATTTGGTAAGAATGGAATAGGGCTTACTTTGTGAGAAAATTTGTATATAGTCTATCACGCCATTTTAATGATTCTAATGTGCCTTCTCATAGAATTTATAATGGAGAATGGTAAGAGCTTGCAGATCATACTCAGAAGTGAAGATACAAAACATTCCATTAGATATATGAACCACTCAAAGCAAACAGATACCAACTAAAAGTTCAGACAAGAAAATGTACAAAGCCTCACAGTTCCAAGGGTTAGCAGACTTTTATTAATATAGGATCCTTCTTTTCGCCTTATGCCTGTAGTTTCTGCTTTTGAACTCTCAGAACCAGCCAGATCGATGAGGTTCTGCAGATATAAGTGAACAGACAAAACAGTTATATAAAACCAGAGATGCTTGACATACAAATTCAAATATTGGAACTTAAATTCCCATTACAACTTTATAAAATAAGATAATATTTTATTCTGTAATACCAATTGTGAAAGGTTTACAGCTCCTTCAGTATCTTCTCCGCAAGGACTACTCTCTATTGTCTGTTGACAAGTAGGAAGATAGAAAACATATTAAAAAGGCCAAATAATGAATATATAAGTAAATAGCGGACAGTGACCTCTGATTCTCAAATCATTCAAAAGATGGTGAGGTGACAAGCATTAAAATTGCGGTTAAAAACAACAAACCTTGTTTAGAAACTAAAGATATTCATTCAGACAAGACATGGTCAAGTAAACATAGATGGCAGAATTGTTGACTTCACAAGATTCAATACAAAAAAATAAACTCTAATTTTGTATAAAAAATGATTAGCATTAAGAAAGTGAATGTACAAGAAAGCGAAAGGGAATAAGAACAAAGTGTTAAAGGCTGCACTTAGTGTACAAAAATTTTCCTTCAATTGGACTGAATCAAATTAAGCAAATATCCTATTTGAATACCATATTTCAATCCCATAGAAGCAATTATTTTTCTGGAGTTAGAATATTTTGAAGTTTTTATTGTAGTAAAGAAAATTAGTATGAGAACTTATAAACTAGCATCCCAAACAGAAAGGTAGTACAGGTAAACTAAAATTTAATGAAGAGACAAATATACCAATGTAAAAATTGTATGGCTTCTGCTGCTTTGTAAATTGAAATTTGTGGACCCAACGTGTCTATGCTCTGTTGGGAAGACCAAATATTAGCATATAAAGAAAGGAGCAACTATCATGAATACTAATAAAGTTTGGGTGTAAAGTGGAACGACACCCAAAGTTTTTGCACAATTTATTTAATCAGTCTAGAAAATCTAAGATAGATTTTATTCCGTATTACAGCTTTGATGTAAGAATATAAACTAAAATTTGTCAAATAACTTTTCCCACGTACACAAATCCGAAACATGTAGAACCAATTCAAGGAAGGGAATGAGTAATATATCAATCAAAACATTTGGTCAACATTTTTACCTTCTCCAGCAGCTATAAGCGAAAGTGCATGTGCTGGGGATAACACAACTTCTTCCTTTATTCCTTCAACAAAGGTTCCCTGCAGAAAGAAAAGTTAACACCAAAAAACAAAATGAAACAAATATGCAAACACGGTGCATATTTCAAAATTCAAATAAGCATGTTGTTTTTCAATTTGTATTCGTCACATTATTGGAAGACAAATTGTAAGATTCAGTCCTTCTGTAATTGAAATGACATTTCAACAAAGGTATTATTGAAGGTACAGAACAAATATTCTAGTTCTAAAGTTATCTGATGCAAATAAAATCTTAGTCAAGGAAGAGTGTAGACAATGTGCATACCTGAGAGTCCTCTCTAATCCTTAAGTTTTGTCCAGCTGGATTCAACAAGTCATTAACTACCTACATTGAAAGAAAGCTTAAAGCATATTAAATCGTTAAAATTTTTAATCAGACATTTATTTGAACACAACACATCAAATTATAAGGATTACAACTTGGATTGATTGTAAAATCTAGAAACAAGAGATAAGAGATAAAAGAAATTTTCTCACCTCATTATAGATTTCCAGATATGAAACGCGAAGAAGAAACTCCCGTGTTGGAGTCTAAAACATAGATATATAAGAAATCGCAAAGTTGTTAAGATATCAAGATAAATTTAGAAGTTGGAAGTTACATAAAAAGCTAATATTTCTTTTAAACTACCTCTTGGATGATGCTAAATGCATCCTTCACTGCCAGAGGTATAATTCCAGGGGACCTTTGATCACCCTGCAAATTAGAGAATGGCTATAAAAAATTTCTTAACATTATCCAACTAAATAGGTTCCTAAACACCTGCTTAGTTTCTTTTATGAAGAACGCCATCATTTGGCAAAATTAGTCAACAGCAAGCGGAAAATGCAAAGTTTATAAATACGTTTCTAAACACTTGTTCAGTGTGCCAGAGGTATAATTCCAGGGGACCTTTGATCACCATGCAAATTAGAGTACGGCTATAAAAAAAATTTCCTACCATTATCCAACTAAATAGGTTCCTAAACACTTGTTCAGTTTTTTATTAAGAATGCCATCATATGGCAAAATTAGCCCACAGCATGCGGAAAATACAAAGTTTATAAAAGGATAGTAGGCTTATGATCTGTTTTTTTTTTTTTACTTTGATTTGGTCAGTAGAATTACTCTATTTTTTCGACAAATCACAATGCACTCTTTTACAAGCTTATAAGGTAGGATGAAGTGCTTTAAAACAAAGCAAAGCTTAAAGGTCTGAAAGCTAATAAACACAACAATAGTATGCCAGAAGAAGTGTGAAATCTGGCATAGGCCACTTCTAAGAACTTTTTAAATTAGCTAAGAAAGATGGTAGATAATGTTTCAATCAATTATTGAAGACTCTTTTCTGGAATATTCATAAGGTTTTTTCATATTTGAGTAGTAATCTTCTTTTCAACTTTGACTATTGATTTTTAATTGATCCAAAAATAATAATGATGAAGTTAAAAAAAGGTGCTCAAAGATTCATCTCACATGCATGGTGTGGGTCTTCCCACTACTTGTGACCCCATAAGCAAATATTGTACCTGAAACAATAAAGAGGAACAGACTTGATTCTCTAAACTGCAAATATGCCTATAAAAACAATCTTGTAGTACTTTGAAATCAAAAAGTAATGGTACTTAACTGAAAAATTACTATGGACAGAGAATAGTAACCACCCTGTTAAATAATCCTTTATCCACAGTATTAGACTGTAACTCAATGCAGAACATACCCATTTTGATTCCTATCTTCAAACGAGAAATTGTCCCTTTTTCTACAACAAGCACTTTACAGCTTGCCAAGTAAAACTATTTCATAGTTGCAGGTAATGTACTGATGAATGGCTGCATTTTCCCTAGATGGGGGCAAGACAAGACCAATGAAAGATAGGTTTGTGTCACAATTGAGGATTGACAGATAATGCCATTTAATGTTCCAATGATTATATTTTATCTGCTGTCTCCCATGAATCAGAACTAAGATCTTTGCAACGTACATTGTTTTACTTTTTATTTTGTTTCTTTGAATAAATCCATATACCCTAACATGGATGATCTCAAAATATATTCACCATCTTTACCTAGCACAAAAAGGATTTCTATGGCTGTAGAGGCTCAAAAAAGAGAAACCATTATAGCTGATACAAAGAACTAAGAGATCCAAATAACTATCAAGTTACTTGTAGGAACATTCATGTACAATGAAGATAATACACAGCATAATTCATCAGCCAAGAGATCAACATTGTTTACCGTTAATGCCCTCCATTGCACCGCTAACAACATGTGCAGCAAAATCATAGACATGGCGGGTGGTGGTTGTAGGACCAAAAACCCGATCTAGAGAAATGGAAAAGAAAAAAAAAGGGTTGGAGATTTGAAATACCCAACTAACGAACATTAAGAATGCTACCTTATGAAACATTTGGGCAAATTTAAATGTGATGATATAGATAACTTTACATAATTGAATGAAAAATAAGCATATTAGTTCAATATATACAATTGAATAAGAGATTCAATACAAATTACACTGAGAAGGAATGAAGAGTTTTAAAGGAATTTCATATAGAATAGAGTAAAAACTTAGCAGAAAAATCAAGAGTAACATTACTGAATGCATCTCATCATTACATGTAAAAGGATAAAATCTTCTTTACAATCCTATGGAAAATATTGAAGATATATAAGAATGTAGTAAACGTTCTGGCAGATAAAATCTAGGCTTGAGTAAATAATACAAAAATTTCAACCCATAACAAGGTACAAGAAAGATCAATACCATATGCATATGCTATAGTTGGATTATGCTCATTCCGGACAATAGTTTCTCCATCCGCATACCATGCAATCTCTTCACCTTGACGAATTTCCCTCGGACTGCCAAAACAGAATTGAGTGTCCAATTTGCTACCGCCAATAAATAAAAGGGCATACATGAAATGCTTTGTGAGTTTGAAAAATTCACCTGAGTGGACGAAAACGTACAGTGACAGTGACATTTTCTTTGGATCTTTCAGCATCTGAGGGCAAAGCTTCTGAACAATAATACTGAGGTTTGCTTCGAGTTGATGATGATGCAGGGGAGCTCTGACCATCAATCGACGTTTCTAAATATTGTTTTGATGATGATGTCGTTGAAGATGAAGGGGAATTAGCAGCCTTTGAACTAAATTTTCCTGGCCTGCCTCCTTGTTTTGACGCCATTGCCTCTTAAATTTAATCCTTCAACACCATTAACTAAATGATTTAGAACATATTGCTGCACATGACTTTTAATTTGAGTTCTCCAAGGAGCCAACAGTTTGTAAGTGTATATGAATAATAAGCACGAGGGAAGAAAAATTAATAAAATCTTCAACTAAAATTTTTCTTTTTCAACTTAGCCTTCTACGATGACAACTTCGGAGTTAAACAGGATAATGTCGACAGCCCAAATCCAGGAACTGAACAGCGCGCCTCTTTGACGTTTGCGAGAATATTTGAGGGAAGTTACAGCCGATAATTCTCATCGGAAAGGGAAGTAGGAAAACACCAAAGGTTTTTCGAATCGCGGGAAAAAATATGAGAAACTATCGTCAAAATGTCAGTTGATTTTGGCATTGCCGCGAAATAGAGTAGAAAAGAGTAGAGAAAGGAAAGGAAA
The DNA here is from genome assembly GCA_022433065.1 of Begonia loranthoides. Taxonomy (NCBI): domain Eukaryota; kingdom Viridiplantae; phylum Streptophyta; class Magnoliopsida; order Cucurbitales; family Begoniaceae; genus Begonia; species Begonia loranthoides. The sequence goes on along the minus strand of CM039478.1, from coordinate 918,431 downwards.
ACCAAAACAGGAAAACATCAGAGATCCCAATGCATCCACTTCCACATTAATTATTGAACATATAAGTTGAAGCATTACTTCTCTATCCTTCCATTTCCACAATTATTCAGAGCAAAACAGAGCAAGATTAGAGAGAGAAATACCTTGGAACAAATCAGAGAGGCAATGCCGAAAAATGGAGCCAGAAGCAGATAAAACGAGTATCGCACAGATCTAAAAGCGAGAGAATGACCGAGCACGAGCCAAAAAAAAGAGAATCATCATGATAATCAAGCATCGGTCAGGTGATGAGAGAGAGAGAGAGAGATAGAAGGCCAACGTTGATTAATAAATTCCAACATCAATTTCTCCTTCCTTGTCTCGGAAGCGATACCCTACGTCAAAGGCAGTCCGCATTTGCCAATCAACCTTTTAGAGACAGAGAAAGAGAAGCCATCAAAGCTAGCTTCCAGCTACAGAATAGTGAAGAGAGAGAAAGAGAGAGAGAGATGGTAGGGCAAGGGCAGTGTGATATTTTGTCAAGAGTGTAATAAGTATTATTCAGTGACGCAACGCATCCTTAAACCGCTTCGAAAAGTTTATACAAAATAAATAATTAATAATTTATTTATTACATATTATATGTAATTGTTATTTAATAAAAATTTTAATTATTTATAATTATCTAATTATGACCTAATAATAAATAAATAAAAGACAAAAAAGGTAACCCCTTTCATTATTACTTGGAATTCTGGACCCTTTATTCTTTAATCTTAAGACAATTTAGGTTAAGTTAGGACTTAATCCCGAGAAATTTGTGCATGCATTTTGTTATCGCGGGTATGGGCATAAACTTTTTGGGCCCATTTGGTAATATTGGTGTACAAACATTTTGATGGAGTCTAATTCAACTGCACAAAACTTGCTTCAATTATTATAATTCTTAGGGAATGATGTATGGGACATTTTGTGGTACATGGGTTAGTGATGTTACATTAAATTGCTACTAAAAGACAAAAGAGAGTGATGGGGAGTTGTTTTATCCACTCCCACTAATGACTAAACTAAAACACATAAGCTGTCACTTTAACCATTCCTTTGCTTATAGTCTCATAAAGTTTTAATTAATTAAATAATATATAATTTTATTTATTCTCATGCATGAACTATTATTATAATGACAGTAGGCATATGATTGGGCTTGTTAGTGGGCCGGGGCAGGGCCCATCTTGCACTGCCGAAGAAGAGGACGAAGCAAGGGTGGTAAAGTCTCCTCACGTAAAGCTGGATGTGGTCTCTGCGTTTGATTTGCATCAAGGGGAGTTTAGTCTTCTAGAGCTTTTCTTCCGTCTTCCTGTTTAAGCGGACTTGGTTTTGTTTTGATTGCCATGGCTTTTGGACTGATTTTATCTGTCGCCAACTGGAAACATGATTGATTGCAGATGAGATGATGCTTTGTCATTCTACCTGTAATGCAAGTAAATGATCTGGAATTGGAAAAGATGCGTCATGTAATTACGACAAACTATCACAAGAAGCGTGGAGGGGCTGGGCATAGCGATGCTCCAATGTTGATGGATAAAGATGGCTGGGAGATAGGACAGGATCAACGCCGCCGACCCAGGGGATGAGGAATGATGTTAGCCGTTTGGAAGCATTGCATAGTAGGATTGTTGGATGTCAAACACAGTGGGAAGCAAAACTCCAACTTGAGTGGGAAGATCTTCCAAGGGGAAAAGAGGGTTGGATTGCGAGCAGTCTCTAGACGCTCGCCAACAACAAGAGTTGCATTTCAGCCTTGCGGTGATCATGCCTTTGCTTATCTCTATCAGAATTATTCTAACCATAGAATAGGAGTGAAAAATAGAAAGCATGGCGCTTAGCTCTACACCTGGTTGGATTGAGTGCTCAAGGATGACGACAACTAACTGGGTACAATCATTTCCACCCTTTCCATATTTTAGTCTGCACTTTCCTAGGCAACCTGACATGTTTGAAGAGATGACTAAGAGGAGTGATGTGGTCTAGAATTAAAGAGGCGGGCCAGATGTTTGCAGGCGTAGGAGTAAATAGGGGGAGGGCTACATTTTACCTTGTTCATGAATCATCTCAACATTTTTAACTTTGCAACTACCAAAATGCAGGTGCTATTCTTCTCCTACTCTAAATGTTGAACTCAAACATAATGGCTCTGCACTATCAATTGTAAATTAGTCAGGACCATAAGAGAGGCAACTAAGCTTGACCCAGAATGTTAGGCAGGAGCTACAGGAAGATGGCAAATGAAGATGGTGGAACTGCAGGCCGTCGTGAACCCCTGGTCCAGTCGTTAGAGTGGGGCCGAGATTGTCGTCCAACGAGCTCGGTTAGGCTGCAACGGATAAGAATTGTCGAGGAAATGTTTGGGTAAAGCTTTCTGAGAAATTAATGTTACCTTGGATTGAGTAGATTTGAAGCTAAAACAATTAATTCCCCCAACAGGTAGAACTGCTGTCTAGAGATGAAATTATGCTGCATTGATATATATGTGTGTCTATATATTTCCTTTCTCCCACATTTTACAGACCCATACGACCATAAACGGAAAAAACTTCTCTTTTTTCATGGAGAAGGCTGAGGGAGACACCCGGGATTTCTTGAACGTGGATTCTTTCTCTCAGCTGCAATCACTCAGACCAACCGCTGCAAAAGAAAACGGCATTCGGCTCTTCGGTAAAAAATTATGTTGCAGAGATGGAATTACGGAAGAGGAAGTTAAAGAACACACCAAAAGCAACGCCCAATCTCGCCGGAAATTCGAATGCCACTACTGTTCCAGAGACTTCCCGACGTCTCAAGCTTTGGGCGGCCATCAAAACGCGCACAAGAGAGAGCGTCGACACGCCAAACGAGCGCAACTTCTCTTCACCATACCCAACGGGCGCCTCGCCGACGGTCATTTTTATAGGTTTCCGGATTACCGCCATCAGGGTTCAAGTTCTGCTAGGTTCTACGAAAGCCCGTGGGCAATGTGGCAAATTCCAGCCTTTCATTCTAAGCCCAGTTTTAACTGGGAACGTCGGTGGCATCCAATTCCTCAGACTTTCGCCGGAGATGAGGTAAAGGTATCACCGCCAGGCGGAGTTGGTGGTTCAAGTTTCACTCGTCCGAGCACCAACGATCCCGTGAGTTTGGATCTTGGTCTGTAATGAATTCAATAATTTTTGTACAGTGCCGTGAAAAAGGATTTGCCAAAAATCATAATCAATACGGGGCTGTAATTTTCTAACATTTTTTCACAGGCATTCTAGAGAGAGAGAGAGCTGTTCTAGGTCTTGAGATAATGGGTTAGCCCCAGTGAGTTTCTTTTTTCAAGTGGTCATGGATGGAGGGCTCTCCTCTACTTAAAATGTTCCTCACTTAATCATCCAAACACTTTTACTCTGTCGTAACAACTACAAGCTTAACACTGTATGTCCTCATCTGAATTGGCACCATTAACAGCCCGATTACTGTCTGCGACGCCGCCGAAGAAATACTCTGTGCTTTTCCCACCATTTTCGAGCTCGGTTGCGGCCCAACAGTCAACGGATCGTCCATCACTGATACCATCCCCAAATCCCGTCGACGAAGCGTAGGTCGGTAACGGGGTGGTCGTCGGCTCCGACAGCGGCGGAGAGGCTGAAAATGGGGAGGGAAAGTAAAAGAACGGAACATGATTTTGTACAAAACATTTTGAATAATTTATCTTCTCCCCCTTATTTAGTACAGATAAACTCAATTTGAGGAGACTCCACTTTCGTCCACCACAATGACTCAAAATCAAACCCGCAAGTCTCCTGAATAAAAAGACCAACGAAAGCTTCGCCGCTCCCATTCTTCCAACTTTCCCATATTTCTGCAAACAAAACCAAACCTTCCCACCCGACGGAAAAAAGGCAATACCATGCAGTCTAATAACTCAGAGCTTTACAGGTCCACGCCGGGACGACATGGTTTTCAGTCTCTGCAAAGCTTTTGCAGTTCTTCTTCGTATTACCCTCTTCCTGTTTCTGCAATTTCAGACACCACTCATTCTCAATCTCCCCATGAGCGAGCTGTTGCTGCTCTTAGGAATCACAAGGAGGCTGAGAGGAGGAGGAGAGAGAAGATCAACTCGCATCTCAATGAGCTTCGTAATCTTCTTCCCTGTGATTCCAAGGTAATCTCAGTCTTGCTGAATGAATTACTCTTGATGTTTCTCGTACTTTCCACAGTGATAGAGATTTTGTTTTTTCTTCCAATTTCGTACATTCAGTACAATAATTACTCCAACTATTTCAAATTGTTGACTTCAATTTTGTCGGGAACAAATAATCGAATTCTCATTGGTCTCCGGTGATTTCTGGGTTTTCTCCAAATTTTGTCCAGTTGACAAGTATGAGAAATCGATTATATTTCAGCTGCTTTATATGCTAAATGTAGACGATGTTCTTCGAGTTCATACTCTCAGAAATATTGATTGACCAAACAAGTTCTTTTCTGAAGCAATTTTCGTGTTCAAACTCCAAACTGCTTTACTGAGAGTCTGAAAAAGAAAAAGAGATCGAAGACTTTCTAGTCTCTACAAATGTTTTGTTCGGGAAAGTCGCCAAGCTTTTCAGAATTAGGGTTCTTGATTAACCTTTTTTTAAAGTAGTTTTGGAATTTTCTCAGACCGACAAAGCTTCTCTCCTTGCAAAAGTTGTTCAACGCGTGAAAGAGTTAAAGCAGCAAGCTTCTGAAATCGCTGGGATCGAGAGTTTCCCTTCAGACACCGACGAAATCTCTGTGTCGTCCGGCTATTTTTCCGGCGACGGGAGATTGATTTTTAAAGCCTCGTTGTGCTGTGACGATCGTTCAGACCTAATACCGGACCTCGTCGGAATCCTAAACTCTCTCCACTTAAAAACTCTCAGAGCTGAAATGGCAACTCTCGGAGGGAGAACACGAAACGTTCTCGTTGTTGCTGCCGATAAAGATCACAGCATTGAATCCATTAATTTCCTTCAAAGTGCACTAAAGTCTTTGCTCGAACCCTCAGATTCCACCTACAGATCGAAGAGAAGACGGTGTTTCGATCGCAACGCAACCTCTAATAATTGAAAATTTCTGCTCGTTCTTTTTCCATCAGTTTTGCAGTGTGATCTATTACTTGTTTCTTGTTTCTAGAGTTGTTTATGAGACTTGCCCATCATCCAAAAAAGAAGCAAAATTCTTCATTTTTCTGCAAGAACGTTTTTTTCCCCGAGTTCTAGGGGTGTCTGAACCTTCTGCATGGGAAGTCAGGCTGACGAAGAAGTGAGAGAATATAAAAGTGTGTTACAATGGAGAAGAAGGGCTGTTTCTGAATATTACAATTAACCCACACCTTCAATGTAATTCTTATTGTATGCTTTACTTATTTGTGATAATGTTTGTCACACTTTTTTATAAAAAAAATTTAATATTATGAACTATAGAAAATAAATAAATCAAACTTTATAGTCACGTTTTTTTTTAATGGTTATCCGCCTGCATCATTCATCCGAACATTATTTTGCAAACTTCTGCACCAATTTCTAAGTGTACCTATGGATGTTCGATAATTAATGTGCGGACGTTTATGGGTTAGTGTGATCGTGTATATTCGAAATATGTTTTTTCAATGAAAAACTTGTAGATCATAATTTTCTTGTTTAATGAAATTAATTTAAGATTTAGGTATTGTGTATCTTAATTCAGTGTTTTTATTTATTAAATATCCAAAAAAAGTAAGGGTAAATAACACTGCAGACTCTATAGTTTGCGATCAACGACAAGTCAAACCTTGGAGATTATTTTTTAACAACTAAAACGGATCGACGGCCAGGATTGAATCCGCCAGGCGAAGACGGACGTCGATCCTTGTCCGTTGGATCCTCGTCTGGAACGAACGATCAGTATTGACTCCAAATTAATTGGGTCACGTGCGGGTTACATGTGATCTTAAATTGCCAGAATTCCCCATTATGACGGACGTCCCTGGGAAGACCACGGACGTCCGTTGTTCAATAACACGTCATCAGCCTTTGGACGACGTCCGTCTTAACATGACGGACGTCCGTCATAACCAAAACGACCGCGTTTTCATCCTGATGGATGACAAAACACTGCTTATACTCGCGAAGGGTGTCCAAGCCCTAGAAATCGCCCTGTACTTCAAATCGCGAGAGAATTCCCCATTTCCCCCGACGAATTCCCGAACTCCCGATTAACTATCGATTAACCCCCGAGTTTTGAATCTGAAAATGGCCCCGAGGAATAGTCAAGTGTCGAAGAAGCGTAAGGTGGTGGCTCCCACCGAGACGATGGGTCCAGTGCAGTCTGTAGAACCTGGCTTGTTCAGCTCAGCCTCCGTCCATGTACGGTACGAGAAGGACATTGTACCCCGTGCAATAATCACATCCAAGAAGGTAAATTTCAATTCATTTGTTGATTTTGGATTGAAGGCAATGTTTGAACGAATTGGATTGGATAAACTGTGCACAATGGGACGTTATTTCTATGAGAGAGCTGTCAAACTGTTTTATGCCAATTTGAAGTTGGACAAATCAAGTGATAGAGAGTTTAGGAGTTTTCTGTTTGGAAAACAGATTGGGATAACTCTAGGAAAATTAAATGAGCTCATTGGATGCTCCACGGAGGAGCCGTTGGAGGAGTATTACCATGCGACAAAGGACCCTGAATTTGTCCAAAAAGGAGAAGGTCTTGCATTGCTGAAGCAATTGGTTCGCAATCCTACAGCCGTTGAGTCTTTCTTCCGGCCTAAATCAAAAGTCCTCGATGCCAAAGCAAAGGTCATCCATCACATGATCACGCACACATTTATGCCTCGTGATGGACATAGAGACCTTGTCACAGCCATGGATTTGTACGTAATGGAGAAGCTATACAATGGGAAGAGGTTCAACCTTGCATACGTCATTATGCAGCAAATGAAAGCAACTCTGAATAGTGGAAGGAAGAATCTCCCATATAATTGGCTCATTCAGCGCATTATTGACAGCAGCGGGTTGGTTGTCCCTCACACAGAGTGGGTGGGGTTGCAAAAAGTACGAGGGGAGTGGGTATTCAGAGGAGATGTGGCAGCTGCACCTCCTGCACATCTTGTACCTCCTGCACCTCATCCTTCCACTTCAGCTGCTCCACCGCCATCCACGTCAGCTCCACCACCGCCATCCTCGTTAGCTCCACCACCGCCATCCACGTCAGCTCCACCTGCTCCTTCCATGTGCACTGACATAATTCTGTGGACAGCAAACGCACAATCGACATATCACGTGGAGGTGGATGACGATTTTGTGCGTCCTATGGATGACGATTTTGTGCGTCTTATGGCGGACGATTTTGTGCGTCCTATGGCGGATGATGCACCTCCCCCACCCCAGTCCTCATCGTCGCCCTCCGTACTCAGCAGCGAAGAGAGGTGGGAGTGGCTTGTCACCCAACTTGGCGAGATTCAAGCCAAGTTGGATAGACAGGAGAGTCAACTTGGACAGCTTCAAGCCACCGTACTACAGATGCAAGAAGTACAAACGCATATGGCAACCGCTCGCACAACCGCCCAGCCATCTCATCCATCAGCATCTCCTACATCTTCCGATGCCGATCTAGATGGATGCCAGTATGTCATTGAATTTACATGTAATTTCCTTATATGCATTAGTATCGTTGATTAACAATGTGTTACAATTATGCAAGTCTCCGATCATCAGGCAACTGTCCCCTCCTCCAACCCACGCTAAAGTTCAAAAGATTTTGGCCCCAGGTCCTTCAGTGATGGGTCCTACCACGGGTCAGAGGATGACAGCGCAAGTGGTATGGCTTCTATTTGGTTTTATACAATGTGTAGAATTTACACTTATACTGAATTTCCATTGCAGCCTGTGAATTTGATGGACGAGTTCATGGCACTTGCACGGGTCAATACGAAGAATGACAAGGAGACGTGTGCTCTCCTTTGCTGCTCCAAGGTAAGAAGCAACATCATTTGAAATTTATTATCAGTTGTGAGTAGAAAATTAATGTTGTGCGTCGTGTTGTTGATTTACAAGGTGACAAGATATATTCAATCACAACTCTCCTTGTGCCAAAGCAATCGGGCACTCCTGACTATGTGAGAATGATTAACCAACTTATAATATATTGTTACAAAAAATAACTACATAAATCGTGTTCTTTAAATGCAGTGCGTGATGACAAATGAGGAGGACACCGCTGCTTTTCAAATAAGGGAGGGTTTGTTGACGATTGGCTGGATCCATGTAAGCCACTTGTATTCATTCATGAAATCATACATGGTTTAATATTTCTTCCACCTACAGTGCCACCCGGAGATGGATTGTTTCATGTCATCGATTGACATTCACACGCAGTATGCGTACGAACAATTAATGCCGGATTCAATTGCAATTGTCATGGCACCTGTGGACACAAAACGGTATGTTTTTCCACTCTGCGCTTTGAATGACGTGACAAACTAATTTGCAGTTCCAATTGCAGCCAACACGGCATATTTCAAGTCTCCCGCCCTTTAGGGTAGTCGGTGATGTCCAAATGCAAGGGGCAGGGCTTCCATCTCCACGATCCGTAAGATCGAGATGAACTCTACGAGGAGTGCACGAGTGTGGAGATGAGCTCCGATTTGCACTTCAACATCATCGACATCCAGGACGCAGAGCCTTCCATTTTTTATGAGGCACCACCTGTTCAGCCATTCCCAAAGGCCCCACCTGTTCAACCACTCCCAGAGGCCCCACCTGTTCAGCCACTCCCAAAGGCACCACCTGTAACGTATTTTAGATATACAAGAAACGCAGGACATGCAAGAGGTGCACGACGCGCAAGAGGTGCAGCAAGTGAAAGAGTTGAAAGAATAGAAAAAACCTTGAACAACGACTACATGTCATAGGGATATGTCTCCTACTGAGTATGGTGCTGCTACGGGGCTCGTCTGCATCTCGCACTCTTCGTTTTCAAGGCCAACCTGGGAGTCTCTTAACTGGTGGTGGCAAAATTGGAGGCTGGTTCGTTGCAGGCCACATGTGGTGGCCACTGACAGGTCAGGTAAAATGAGAATACATCCTCATAAATGTATCCCGATGGTACCATGCATGCACATAATCCTCCGCTGAAGTCCGCATAAAATGATGCAAGGGATGGCATGCACGCATGGGATTCCAGTAAGCTCCCATCTGTTACAATTACAGGTACGCGTGTCCAAATAGACTGTGTACCGTTCGTTACCATCGCTTACCTCAAACCGATTACATCCTGAAGGTGTTGGACACCAATTCCGAGCCGCATGTTTCAGTTTGGCAAGCTTCTTTGTGGTCTTAGGACACAAAAGATCTGTTGATTCAGCCAGCTGCTTATGTTTCTTAACGATCCTAGTCATTATGCCCGTTCTAATCATCTCGAACATAGTGAGGATTGGTTTGTCCGCTGCTGGCAGGAGGCAGGCATTGTGGCACTCGCTCAAATTATTAAGACCCATGTCGCACTTTGGGACAGGACTGAATGCATGTTTTGACCAACACCTCGGGTTAATTTTCTGCATATATGCATGCGCTGTATGGTCGAGCGCAAGTAGTTTACTCATCTCTTTCTGAAAGTTCGGTGATGTTGTGGCTCTTGCTGCCTTCCCCATGTTATCTTTGTATTGTATTCCTGGAAATTGCTTTTTGAAATTGGCATACAAATGTTTTAAGTAGAATCGATGCTCAGCTGCTGGTGCATATTGTTCAATAGCAGACACCAACCCCTTCTGTCGATCGGAAATGAGTGTCCATCCTCTGCCTATGTCACTGTCTAAGTCCATCAGCAAGCAACACAAAAATCAGGTCCAGGAGTCTCTGCATTCTGATTCAACAAGTGCCACAGCAACTGGATAAATCCCATCATTGGCATCAATGCTGACAGCTGTGAGCAATTGGCCTAGGCACGACCCCTTCAAGAGACAGCCATCAAGACAAATAATGGGTCTACCAAACTCCTTCGGACCCCTCTTGCACGCATCCAAACACATGTACATTCTTTTAAATATTGGACTTGACGGGCCATAAAATCTGGAAAATCTACCACCAACAACAGTGTGCTACCTGGATTGGATCTTCAAATCTCTTCTGCGTAGGATCAAAGTAGCTTGTACTGTTCGTCACCATCCCCTTTGTTTAAAGTCTGTGTTAAATTCCTTGCCCTTCTAGCAAGACTCAGAGTAATATTGACATTAAAGTCCTTCCTTACAGTCTCAATTATGGAAGCAAGGTCCCACCTGGGTTAACTTTTGAATCTATCCAAATATTGGTTTGCCACCCATTTGTAGGAAGCGTGTCGGCTTTCCATTTGTCGTGCACATGTGTGCTCCTCATTATAGCTCTTAATTTGAAAGGTCAGCACACCTTTCATTTTTGAAGCGTGAAGCCGCCAACTGCATCCATCACTGCACATAGCAGTTATCCGATATCGTTCGCTTTTAACAAACCTGATCCCGTGCCCATTTTTCAAAGCATAATTAACCACTTCATCTCTATATATCCTTCAACGCACTATACTTCTTACCCAGACAGAGCTCCGAGGACGAATATTCAATTTGGGGATGCATACTCTCTGCCCAATCATCATCCTCTGAGTCACATATTGAACGTAGCTCCGATTCTAGGGATCCCAAGATTGAACGCAATTTTATACCGGCTTCGTGGTAGAACCACCGATTCTCATTGGTCTCTACGGCCGAATAGGATTAGGACCCACCTCCATTCCACAGTCAATTGATTCTTCAACCATGTATGATGAAGAAGCACACCTTGACGACTCCATGTGATGTGCAACACTCTTGTTCGTTCGATTACGTTGAGGGAGTTGGTCAGGGGAAGACAAGTTCTCTCTCTCAAATATCTATGGCAATGGTCGGACTTTTTGTGTTCGACTCTGTTAGGGTTTTAGTATAAAATCCGAGAGTGACGGACGCCCGTAATTTTCATACGGACGTCCGTCATGTTAAGACGGACGTCGTCCAGAGGCTGATGACGTGTTATTGAACGACGGACGTCCATGGTCTTCCCAGGGACGTCTGTCATAATGGGGAATTTTGGCAATTTAAGATCGCATATGACCAGCACGTGACCCAATTATTTTGGAGTCAATACTGACCGTTCGATCCAAACGAGGATCCAATGGACAAGGATTGACGTCCGTCTTCGCCTGGTGGATTCAATCCTGGCCGTCGATCCGAGGCACGTCCCTCGCTCGATCCAACGGCCAAGGATCGACGTCCGTCATCGCGTTTGGCAAGGACGCCAGATTCAATCCTGGCCGTCGATCCAGACGAGGGACATTCCTCGTCGATCCAACGGCCAGCGAATGTCGTCCTTCCGTCAGCTCTGGACGATTCGAGCGTCGTCTCTGCCATCGCCCCCCACTCGACCTCATCTTTCTTCGAACTGCAGGGAAGGAAGAACGGGGTACAAACGTTTGACGTCCGTCTCTGCCATCGTCCTTCGACTCCGTTCGACGCCGCTAAACAGGGTACAAATGGGGCGTTAACCTCGACGGTCTTGGACGAAAATCGTGACTGCAAGGTCGCCGGGGACATTTTTCTATAGTTCAAGATTTTAGTTGTTAAAAAATAATTTCCAAAGTTTGACTTGTTGTTAATCACAAACTATAGAGTCTGCAATGTTATTTACCCAAAAAGTAATGATTTAGTTGATATTTGAAGTAATGATCATAACTTAATCTATTCTTTTTACTAAATAAAATATAATTAAGCTCTTTTAGACGTCGTGTTTCCAAGGTTGACTATTGACTTTTACTCTTTTCTTTTCATCTCTGCACCTCCCGTCTCCGCTCTCAACTAATTTTCTCTCCGACTGCCACCTCTGGACTATTACTCTCGGTACATTGGATCAGACCTTCCTATGGCGAGTGAGCAAGTATCTATCCACTTGGAGCCGTGGCGTTTCCTACCCGGCAAAGTTGTTATGGTCACAGGCGCGTCATCGGGCCTTGGCCGACAATTTTGTCTCGATCTGGCTGGAGCAGGGTGCAGGATCATTGCGGCGGCTCGGCGCGTCGATCGCCTCCACTCCCTCTGTGATGAAATCAACCAGCTCAAGCTTCTGATTTCTTCTTCTTCTTCTTCAGCTGCTGCTGCCGCTGTTGAAGCAGGAGGGCTTCGCGCTGTGGCTGTCGAGCTCGATGTGAGCGCCGATGGTCCTACTATTGAAAAGTCCGTACAGAAAGCCTGGGAAGCGTTTGGGGTTATCGATGCATTGATCAACAACGCCGGTGTCAGAGGTAATTGGGTTTTTGAAATTCTGACTCTTCTGTTTCTACGGACTCATCCATTCAGTTGCCAAATTCAATCAGTCAATGCTATGAGACCTTATCATCTTAGAAAATTTTATCCATATTCCATGTTTTATAATTCCCTAACCCGAATTCTATTTGGCTCTTCGTGTAAAACTAAATTATGAGGGAGGGGATTAACTTTTTGCAATAAAAAATCTAAATTTATGCTGCATATAAACCAATGGAATTCCAGAAAGTCTTGCCCAGAGAATTCAACGGATAGAAGGTGCCTCCTCTTAAATTTGTAGTCTTCATGAGATCTTAATGCATGATATAATCACTTTTCATTTCATTTTTCTTCAGAAGCTTAGGCTCATTGGGAATCATTTCAGAAAAGAGAAGAGAAAGATGCCAAGTGAAAGATTTCTTCTCACCCTTTTTGTATTATTTTAGGTAATGTCTTCTCCTCTCTAGAATTGCCTGAAGAGGAATGGGACCATGTTTTTAGAACAAACCTGAAAGGCTCCTGGTTGGTATCCAAGTATGTAGGCAGACACATGAGTAAGGCAAATATGGGAGGATCAATTATTAATATTTCATCAATCTCTGGCATTAACCGAGGGGAGCTGCCAGGAGGTGTTGCTTATTGTTCATCAAAGAACGGTGTAAACACCATGACAAAGGTAATTTGTTTTGTTTTCACAATGAATGATTGTGAGTTAAAAATGCAAACTGGTTATCATAGTGGAGAATGGTCGAATTCTGTTTCGTGTGGGGATTGTTCTAGCCTTAGAAGTAGTAGTAATAATGCAAAAGAATTAATAGAGGGGAAAGCCGGGAAAATGCTAGAACCACGGACAACCTCGAGAGGTTGAACGAGGTATTTTATCGAGAAATATACAAGCAAGGTTAATCCAAGCACCATAGGAGGTGAAAACTTGACTCTTTTTCATAATTCAATTTGATTTTTCTCATGTACTGCCCATACATTTGGACTTTGATTAAGAAATATACAGACTTGAACATTTCATCTCTTGGTTGTTTGATGATAAATAAGATTTGAAGGAAGGTCAGTTGAATTAGGAAGCCAGGAAAGACAATTCTAGAACATGGTGAATGATTTCATTAAACTTTTCGAAATTTGGTTTTGCATTGTATTAAACTTTGATGGCTGATACATGATAACAGTTGATGGCTGTGGAGCTGGGAGTATACAATGTCAGAGTAAATACGATTGCTCCCGGACTATTTAAATCAGAAATCACAGAGCAACTTATGAAGAAAGATTGGCTCAACAATGTGGCAATGAAAACGGTTCCATTGCGGACATTCGGTTCATCGGATCCAGCTCTGACTTCCCTCGTTCGATACTTGATTCACGACTCTTCTGAGTATGTCTCGGGCAACATTTTCATCTCCGATGCCGGTGCTACCTTGCCGGGTATCCCTATCTACTCTTCTCTCTGAATAGTCAGATGCCATTTTTTCCCAGGTCGTGGTAATAAATCTCGTCTTTGGATTTGGAGACGTGTTCTTTATGCCTTTTTCAATTTCCTTAGTTTTCTGTTTGAGTAGTTTGCTATGTTTGGCTGTGGAAACTGAAACTCCATCTTCATCCTTGACTCTCTGCATAATCCACTTCAAAAATGAAAATGGAGTACTGGGTTTTTCAAGAAATGCCTTAAAAAAGAAGTCTTTGACAAGTGGACGTGTAGACAAGTTCAATGAAATTAAGAGGAAAAGATTGAAAGCTTTTATGAATGTGAAAATGGGTCACATTGTGTGGTTGACTTTGACTCTGATATTGAAAGCTTTCGCACTCAATACTAATTACAGGCCTGGACCTGAGCCTCCCCTTGCAAATCTGGAAATGGGTCGATGGCCTCAGCCTCCCACATTTTACAGACCCATACGAACATAAAAGGAAAAACTTCTTTTTTTTTCATGGAGAAGGCTGAGTGAGACACCCCGGATTTCATGAACTTGGATTCTTTCTCTCAGCTGCAATCACTCAGACCAACCCCTGCAAAAGAAAATGGCCTTCGGCTCTTCGGTAAAAAATTCTGTTGCAGAGACTTCCCGACGTCTCAAGCTTTGGGCGGCAATCAAAGCGCGCACAAGAGAGAGCGTCGACACGCCAAACGAGCGCAACTTCTCTTCGCCATACCCAACGACCGCCTCGCCGACGGTCATTTTTATAGGTTTCCTGATTACCGCCATCTGGGTTCAAGTTCTGCTATGTTCTACGAAAGTCCGTGGGCAATGTGGCAAATTCCAGCCTTTCATTCTAAGCCCAGTTTTAACTGGGAACGTCGGTGGCACCCATTTCCTCAGACTTTCGCCGGAGATGAGGTAAAAGGTATCACCGCCAGGCGGTGGTTCAAGTTTCACTCGTCGGAGCACCAACGATCCCGTGAGTTTGGATCTTGGACTGTAATGAATTCAATAATCTCTGTACAGTGCCGTGAAAAAGGATTTGCCAAACATCATGATCAATACGGGACTGTAATTTTGTAACATTTTTTCGCAGGCATTCTAGAGAGAGAGAGAGAGAGAGCTGTTGTAGGTCTTGAGATAATGGGTTAGCCCCATTGAGTTTCTTTTTTCAAGTGGTCTTGGATGGAGGGCTCTCTTCTACTTGAACTGTTCCTCACTTTATCATCCAAACACTTTTGCCCCTATAATTTCTAATAAAGAATTTTATAATATCAATCTTAATTTATGATAAAAATTTTTGTTAATAATTTTGATATCGAATTTTTTTGTTGTCTTGATTCTTTCTCTGTTGATGATCAAAAGAGGCTATATGTTTGGAGGTAGATGTAATCTTTTTGATTATCTCAGCTTTTTTTTTTTTTAACTATTTACCAGTTTTTCTATTTAAGAAGCAATTTTCGTGTTCAAACTCAGAAACTGCTTTACAGAGAGTCTCAAAAAGACTTTCTTGGCTCTAGAAAGGTTTTGTTGGGGAAAGTTGATTAACCTTTTTCTAAGGTAGTTTTGGAGTTTTCTCAGACCGACAAAGCTTCTGTCTTCTTGCAAAAGTTGTTCAACGCGTGAAAAGAGTTAAAGCAACAAGCTTCTGAAATCGCTGGGATCCAGAGTTTCCCTTCAGACACCGACGAAATCTCTGTGTCGTCCGGCTATTTTTCCGGAGACGGGAGATTGATTTTTAAAGCCTCGTTGTGCTGTGACGATCGTTCAGACCTAATACCGGACCTCGTCGAAATCCTAACCTCTCTCCACTTAAAAACTCTCAGAGCAGCAATGGCAACTCGCGGAGGGAGAACACGAAACGTTCTCGTTGTTGCTGCCGATAAAGATCACAGCATTGAATCCACTAATTTCCTTCAAAATGCACTAAAGTCTTTGCTCGAACCCTCAGATTCCACCTACAGATCGAAGAGAAGACGGTGTTTCGATCGCATCGCAGCCTCTAATAATTAAAAATTTCTGCTTGCTCTTTTTCCATCAGTTTTACAGTGTGATTTATTACTTGTTTCTTGTTTCTACAGTGTTTATGAGACTTACCCATCTTCCAAAAAAGAAGAAAAAGTCTTCATTTTTTTGCAAGAATGTTTTTCTCCCCAAGTTCTAGGGTTGTCCGTACCTTCTGCATGGGAAGTCAGACTGACGAAGAAGAGACGGAACATAATATAAGAGTGTGGTTACGATGGAGAAGAAGGGTTGTTTCCGAATATTACAATTAACCCAGACCTTAAATGTAATTCTTAATGTAAGGTTGATAATGGCGGATGTGATCCTCACTGTATACTTTAATGTAATGTTTAAACAACGTGACCACTTTCGTGTCACGTTTGAATATACGTTCCACAATGGATTTTGATCTTTTAAACCTCGACAAAATCGTGACTAATAAAATATAATTAGGCTCTTTTAGACGGCATCTTGATCATCCATGCACCTCACGTCTCCGCTCTCTACTAATTTTATCTCCGACTCCCATCTCTGGACTATTACTCTCCTTACATCGGATCAGACCTTCCTATGGCGAGCCAGCAAGTATCTTTCCACTTGGAGCCGTGGCGTTTCCTACCCGGCAAAGTGGTTATGGTCACAGGCGCATCATCCGGCCTTGCCCGGCAATTTTGTCTCGATCTGGCTGGAGCAGGTTGCAAGATCATTGCGGCCGCTCGGCGCGTCGATCTCCTCCACTCCCTCTGTGAAGAAATCAACCAGCTTAAGCTTCCGATTTCTTCTTCTTCTTCTGCCGCCGCTGTTGAAGCAGGAGAGCTTCGAGCTGTGGCATTGGAGCTGGATGTGAGCGCCGATGGTCCTCCTACTATTGAAAAGTCCGTACAGAAAGCCTGGGAAGCGTTTGGGTTTATCGATGCATTGATCAACAACGCCGGTGTCAGAGGTAACTGGGTTATTGATATTCTGACTCTTCTGTTGCTACGGATCTCATCCATTCAGTTGCCAAATTCAATCAGTCAATGCTATGAGACCTTATCATCTTAGAAAATAGTATCCATAACACGAATTCTATTTGGGTCTTCGTGTAAAACTAAATTATGAGGGAGGGGATTAACTTTTGCTATAAAAATCTAAGTTTATGCTGCATATAAACCATTGGAATTCCCAGGAAGGAAGGAAGGCGCCTCCTCTTAAATTTGTAGTCTTGATTAGATCTTAATGCATGATATGATTACTCTTCATCAGAATCTTATGCTCAGAAAAGAGAGCAGAAAGATAGCACGTGAAAGATTTCTTCTCACACCTTTTTGAATTGTTTTAGGCAATGTCTTCTCGTCCCTAGAATTGCCTGAAGAGGAATGGGACCAGGTTCTTAGAACAAACCTGAAAGGCTCCTGGTTGGTATCCAAGTATGTAGGGAGACACATGAGTAAGACAAGTTGCGGAGGATCAATTATTAATATTTCATCAATCGCTGGCATTGACAGAGGGGAGACGCCAGGAGGTGTTGCTTATAGTTCATCAAAGAGCGGTGTAAACACCATGACAAAGGTAATATGTTTTGTTTTTACAGTGAATGATTGTGAGTTAAAACTGCACACTGGTTATCATAGTGGAGAATGGTCGACTTCTTTTTCGTGTGGGGATCGTTCTAGGCTTAGAGGTAGTATCTGGTTGATACATGATAACAGGTGATGGCTGTGGAGCTGGGAGTACACAATATCAGAGTAAATACGATTGCTCCCGGACTCAGAAATCACAGAGGAGCTTATGAAGAAAGATTGGCTCAACAATGTGCCAATGAAAGCCGTTCCATTGCCGACATTTGGTTCATCGGATCCCGCACTGACTTCCCTCGTTCGATACTTGATTCACGACTCTTCTGAATATGTCTCCGGCAACATTTTCATCTCCGATGCCGGGTGTCCCTATCTACTCTTCTCTCTAAATAGTCAGATGCCATATATTGTCTCAGGTCATGGTACTAATAAATCTCGTCTTTGGATTTGGAGATGTGTTCTTTATGCCTTTCAATTTAACTCCATCTTCATCCTTGACTCTCTGCATAATCCACTTCAAAAATGAGAACTCAGTCCTGGGTTTTTCAAGAAATGCCTTCAAAAATACAAGTCTTTGACAAGTGGACTGTAGACTGGAAAATCCGAGTCTTTGACAAGTGGACTGTAGACTGGAAAATCCGAGAATTTTCAAGAGTAAATTTTTTTTTTTTTTTGTTAATATTTGGTCTTAATGTTGGAAAATCGACTTGAATTGTGGCATAGTGACCACAAATGAAATTTTGGTCAATTAGTTAAATCGGTGAAATTGAATATTACTGAGCGATTAAATAAATTGAGAAATGAAGTAAAAAAAAAAATAAACGATCATTGTTGGTTGCGTTTGGAGCGAATCAAAATTAAATACGAACTAGATGAATTTAATTAATGATATATAATATTATATATTATTATTATTATTGTTGTTTGAAATTAGAGAAAGGAGAAGACAAAGTACGCTGCCTTAATGTTAAAAAGGGGTAATCTTGGAATAAAAGAAGATTGAAGTAAGAGAAAGAGGAAAAATGATTAAAAGAATTACAAAAAGGAAGAGAAAAAAAAATTAAAGCGGAGGGAAGAAGAGGACGCAGCAGTTTTGAAGGGGGAAATAGGTTTTTTCTTCCCTCATTGTCTCTGTTCTCCTTCGGCCGCCAGACGATTCGCGAGAGAGGGATCGATCCCAGCGACGACATCTGACCAAAGCAACGGTGACCAACGAGTTCTAACCGTGAGCGAACGAGCGTTTCGAGCTGAAATCTTCGATTTCGGCTGAAGACAGGCACGAGTGAGTACGGGCCGAGAGCAGGGACTCGACATTCGGTTTCTTCAAGCGAGGTGCGACGGAAGCTCGAGTCCTTCCAGCCGTCTGGACAACGATTGATCGACCTGTGGAGCTCCATTTTGCCGTTCCTCTGATTTTGGGTAAGAAGATGTTGAATGCTATGTTTTGTCTTCGTTCTGGTCGGATTTTTTCTGATTTCACTATGGATGTTCCTGCTTTGATAATGATAGCAGTAGATTTGAAATATTCTGTTTCATGGAAAATGCAATAATCTGCCCTATTTTGGTTACAGTCCACTGATGAAGTTGTTTTGGGAGCATTTACTAATGGGTTGTGCATGTTTTACAATCTCGGTTGATTAATGAAAGAATAAATTTTAGCTCTCTGTTTGGTGCTTTGGATATTGAAATTGGGATTCTGTTTGAGTGATGAGATTTAGGGAAAATAGTTATTTGATTGATTCCATTATACTCTCTGTTTAATTCAGACATATAGAATGGGGAACTGTGCTTTGTTGATTTGTTTGAGAATTTGTTGGTTTATGTAACTAATGAATCGAGGGATAAAGTTAGGAGATTATTAAATTGTTGGCTGTTTGGTTATAATTGTATTGAAGAGGATTGTTGGGAGTTGGTTCCTTGATTGAACTTACATTCTTCTTTTGGTTATAGTTCCTATATGGTGTTTGTTAAAAATCGAGGGCTGTAGTTTTGGCTTATGTTCTAAATGGGATTTCAAATAGCTGATTGTTCATTTTTGCTCTCTGTTTTGGATATTAGTTCACCGTTGATTGTTGAGGATTTAAGATTGAAGTTGGTTTATGTTTGGTTAATATCATCTAAGGATTTGTAACCTTGGTTACTCTTTGATTATAATTGTTGAATCCTGAGGAATTGTGCATAGTTGGCACTGACAAACATATTTGATACAATTTGGATAATTACTAAGTGATGAAGTTGGGAGATTATGTTGTAGATTTAGATGAGTTTATTTACAAAAATAAGCATGAGAGTAGAGGTTAAGCTTAAATCCAGTATAGGATCTTCCATCATTTCTTAGCATGTGTTTATGAGATTGTTTTTCTATATGTGACGTATTGTAGGCTCGGATGGGTTTGAGAACTTCGAGCCGACACATGAGATAGTTGCTCCTTCGCGTGCGAGGAAGGACCGCCATCGAGGTAGGGGTTTTATACTTAGTTGCTTGCATCGCATTGCATAGTTTTCAAAATAAAACCTATTTTGTGGAATACCACACATGAAAAACCTGATGGGGACTGTTCGACAGCACGTCAGCTTTTTATACTATATATGTACGAAAGTTTTACACGTTTATTTTCGTGCGTTGGGTTTCATGTTTTTATATGATGATTATAACCTGTTTGGGCTGCATCCTCTCGGCACTTTGTACGGTATCGACGTCAGAGTATCAAGGGGACACCCCCTATACATCTCCTGCTGCGTGGAGATGTTTTGTTTGCGCGCTGTGTGAAAATAGGAGACATTGGGAAGGTGCTGACGCTTCCGTGGGTTGCAAATCCCTAAACCTGATCAGGGTGTATCACAGGTGTGTCGTTGACGGAATTTGCTCATGACTCGCTGGAATCATGGGTGTGTCGTTGACGGAATTTGCTCATGACACCCCGGAAGACGGGTCGGGTCTACGGACCCCCGTCATTTTTCTTCCTCCTGCCTCATGAGGTGTTGCTTGCGTTAAAGGGCGCCTTTCTATGCGTTTGTTCGGAGGAGTACTTGAGTGACCCTCCTTTTTCACGGACTACGATTTCCGGTATAAAACACGACGAGAGTATTTAAACCTATAGTTGTCTATATATACAACCATGTTTTCTTAAACCTCGTCGGAGGCCTTGGGCCTGATTTCCTTGAGACGGAAATGTTTTAAACGTTTTATTAAAATGTGCATGATTCCCCGAAACACATGGTTTTCAAGAAAAGGTAAAATAAGTTTTACTCATGCATAGTATTTAGTATAAATTCCATACTGAGCTAGTCACTCACCCCACGACTCCCACCACTCCAGGTAAAGGAAAGAGTAGCAAAGCTTGCACGGATTAGTTGTAGGCCTTGTTCCATTTCTTCCTGTTTTCTTTAGTTGAACCTTTATTTATTGGTAAGCGTAACATTGGATGACTCTAACTTTTAATTTGGATGATTGTAAAAGAAATACTTAATTTGGTTGTTGAATACCCTGGATTGTATGCACAGTACTTACTTGGACTCATAAGTTATTATTTCTGCATTATTTTTACTCTCGCAATCACTATATGGACCGTGACTCATTACAAGTGGGTCGCGGATAGGTATTTATACAAGTCTTTCGCAACAATTTAACTAGCCTTGGGCTGGGCGATCGGGTCTTCTACGAAGATTGGGTCGTTTGGCCCGACGTTTCTGTTCTGCCCCCTTTCGGGTCGTGACATAGACAAACGGACACGGGTCACTTCAATGATTATAAATGTGAGAATGGACGACATTGTATGGTTGGTTGACTATCAAGTTGTGAAGACATCCAAAGCTTTGCCACTCAGCACTAATAACGGGCTGGGCCTGGGGCTGGGCCCATTTCAAATCTATAAATAGGCCGATAATCTTAGTTTTGGATGTCCCTGTCCAATCTGAGTAGCCCGATTATTTAAGGAAGTCTATAACCCGACAAATTGGATTATGTTTTGGGTAGTGAGAAAAACATAATCACGGTTCATACTTTGTTTTGGATTAAGGTTAATTCTTGGTTTTGGTTTAATTAAAAGAAGCTAATTAAGTGTTATCAAGTGTGAAAATTTGAATGAAATAATCAAAGACATGAAGTTGAAAGCTTAAATTTGGCTAAAATGAATTACAGAGACAGAATTGAATTGAGTCACATGATAAATATGCTAATTTTTGCGAAGAAGAAGAGGTCATACGCGGGTGGCCCACATTTCCCAAGTGTAAATGATTTATTTTGGGCAGGAATCCCCCCTCCCTCTTTCTCTCTCTCACTGCCTCCCTCTCTCTCTAAACCCGCCTTTCCATATATATTTAAACCTCTATAATCCAAACGGTGAAAGAGGGGGGCACCGATTCCTATCCGTCTAACACCCTCTCTATAAATTTCCATTCCTCTCTCTAAAAACCAACTGCAGTTCTTCATATCTTTACTCACCGAATTACTGTACTTGATCCATCTAGGTTCTATGGAGGACGAAGACCCAGTTACCCTTTTCATGACTCTTGACGATTGGCAAGAGCTACCATTTGACCCAGATATGGATTTCTCCTCTCAACCCTCTCAATCACCCCCTTCCTCCTCTGAATCTTACATGGTGGGTTTCGTTCTGGCTAACATAGTTGGGATACAGTACTATTCCGGCACCATCAGCGGCCGGGAAATGGTGGGTCTGCTCCGAGAGCCACTTAACCCCAACGACGGCAACGCTATCAAGGTCCTTAATACTAGGACTGTTCAGGTCGGTCATATTGAAAGGTCGGTGGCTGCTGTTTTATCTCCATTGATAGACGATAATTTGATTGCTGTAGAAGGCATTGTGCCTAATACTCGTACTTCAGGGAACCGTTTTAGAGTTCCTTGTCAAATTCATATTTTTGCCAGAATTGAGGCATTTTCAAGTGTGAAAGCTGCTATTTCGGGAGGCGGGTTGCAGTTGATTTCGAATTTGGACTTTTCATTTTCACTGTCAGAAGCGGTGGTGGTGAAGGAGAAGAAGGGTGAGAAAGAAGTTAGAAGTGTGGATGAGATTTTTAATTTGGTTGATGAAAATGTCAGCAAAAGGGGGGTCTTGGAGCCTTTGGAGCCTCCTAAGGAAGTGATCAAATCCGAACTTTTTGCTCACCAAAAAGAAGGACTTGGTTGGTTAGTTCATAGGGAGAATTTTGATGAACTACCTCCTTTTTGGGAAGAGAAAGAGGGTTCTTATGTAAACGTGTTAACAAATTATCACAGCGACAAGCGTCCTGAGCCTCTGCGTGGTGGGATTTTCGCTGATGATATGGGATTGGGTAAGACTCTAACTTTGCTTTCTTTGATTGCTTTTGATAAATGTGGTAGTGCGTTTTCTTCTTCAACGTCTGATAGTGTAGATGTAGAAAAATTAGAAGACATAGGCGAGGACAATAAGGGTCTATCTATTTCTACTGGTAGGAAAGGCAACAGGGCAAAGAATAATAAAAAACGCTCAGGATCGAAAAGAAAATGTAAAACTGAAAATTTTCAGGAGGAGAGCAATCTTAAAGGGAAATCTGTCGGAGAAATTGATGAGTCCTGCAAAACAACTTTAGTAGTTTGTCCTCCTACTGTGTTCTCGACGTGGGTTACACAGCTAGGAGAGCACACTAGGCCGGGAAAATTGAAGGTGTATATGTATTATGGTGATAGAACTGCTGATGCTGACAATCTGAAAAAGTATGACATAGTGATGACGACATATAGTACTTTAGCTGCTGAATATTCTCAAGCAGACTCTCCTGTGAAAAAGATTGAATGGTGGAGGGTGATTTTGGATGAAGCACACATGATTAAGAATGTGAATACTCTTCAAAGTCATGCCGTTACAGATTTGAAAGCAAAGCGAAGGTGGGTTGTTACTGGAACACCCATCCAGAATGGCTCATTTGATCTCTTTTCATTAATGGCATTTTTGCGGTTTGAACCATTTTCCATCAAGAGCTATTGGCAGAGCTTGGTGCAACGGCCCCTTGGCCAGGGAAACAAGAATGGGCTATCACGTCTGCAGGTAACTTCGAGTGAAACATTCTTCAGTCTATGTAATTACATTAGCTAAAGTATTAACAGATTGGCTAATTATTTATTGTGCAAACTTCTCTGCTGTTTGCTTGGAGCAAAACTATATTGCTAGTTTCTATTTGATTATTGCCTCCTGATTAACACTATGATCATTCATCGAGGGAGAGAGACCACAGCATGTATACAATTTGGATTAAGTAGTGATTGCATGTGAAACTTATAACTTAGAACAATCCAATTTTGTGAACTGTCAGGAGGGAAGGGGTATGGAAAGGGAAGATTTATTGTTTTTTCCTTCTTTTTGGATGTCCTAGTTTCTGTTGTTTAGAAGAGATTTATCTTTCATGTAATCTTTATTACTAGAAACACATTTTATGCCAGTGAATATGGTTTCAGGTTCTAATGGCAACCATTTCTTTACGAAGAACGAAAGACAAAGGAGTGATTGGGTTGCCACCTAAAATTATTGAGACGTGTTATGTGGAACTCTCTTGTGAAGAAAGGGAGCTCTATGATCAGATGGAAGGAGAAGCCAAAAGTGTTGTTAGGCAATATATTGATGCTGGTAGTTTCATGCGTAACTATTCAACTGTTCTTAGTATTATCCTGAGGCTTCGGCAAATATGCACTGATCTGGCCTTGTGCCCATCAGATCTCAAATCACTTCTTCCTTCCAATAATATTGAAGGTAATGCATATGACTATATTGATGATCTGTTTCAAGTTTTTATGTTTAAATGATAAGAGATTCAAATGTTGTCCCATTCCTTGAAGTTCTACCTTTATTCGATAGCTTTAATAAATAAGATTTAAAATTTTTCATTTTTCATTAATTCTTTAGGCTGGACATATGTTATTATATATGGTCTATTATCTTACATATATTCAGTTCAACCATCGTCATGTTTTCCATTTGATGGCCTGGGATTCTATCAATTAAAAATGAATAATTCATTACTGTTTTAAAGGGTTTGCATCAGCTATGTCCCATCAGGGATATTGAGTTGCTTCTGTAATTCTCTGGCATTTTTCTCTTTTTTGTTTTTTAGCATCTTGGGTCTCTGGGCATCTTATTAATACTTTGACCAATATCATGGGGGTTTGGGAGCAGTGCCCGGGTAAGTTAAAGTGGCTTCTTGTTTAAATTAAACAGCTAGTTTAGATCAGGCCTCATGCTTGTATGTGCTAGAGTTGTGTAATATGACATAAGCCACAAATTTAATCCCTTTTTAGTCGTTGAATTTAGTGTTCTTCTTGTTTTAATTTAATCCTTGTTTAAGCCTTGTGGGCTTATGATTTTATATTTGTGATTTTGTAAATTTGTTGTGCCTCGAAGAATAAAACCTTTTGTCGGTGCTTAAGCCAATATTTCCGGCTTTCTAGTTGTTTAAAGTTTCGAATTGGAAAGAAATGTTCCACATTGAGAGCACGTTGGAAGTTCATTTGATTTTCAATGTATGTTATACTCTTTCATCTGAATGGCCTGGTGTTGGTAAATTTGTTCAATAGATTTCTTGTTTGATTTGCAGATGTATCAAATAATCCCAAATTATTGAACAAGATGGTGGAGATGTTACAAGACAGTGAAGATTTCGACTGCCCCATTTGCATATCTCCTCCTACCAACGTAGTTATAACAAGATGCGCCCATATTTTTTGCCAATCTTGTATTTTGAAAACGCTTCAGCGAACTAAACCGTGCTGCCCTCTCTGTCGCTGTTCTTTGTCACAAGCCGACCTCTTCTCGGCCCCACCTAAACCGTCTGACCATGAGGATGCCGGAACATCTTGTTCAACACAAAACACTTCATCCAAAGTTTCTGCTCTACTAAAACTCCTCCTCTCATCTCGCGACCAATATCCTGGCTCTAAATCTGTAGTATTCTCCCAATTCCGAAAGATGCTAATACGGCTCGAGGAGCCGTTAAAATCTGCTGGTTTTAAGATTTTACGGTTAGATGGATCGATGAATGCAAAGAAAAGAGCTCAAGTTATAGCAGAGTTTGGAGCGAGTGTAAATGTGGATGGAGAATCCTCCACTGTTCTCCTTGCAAGCCTCAAGGCTTCCGGAACAGGTATAAATCTCACGGCTGCATCGAGAGTGTACTTATTGGAGCCATGGTGGAACCCGGCGGTCGAGGAACAGGCAATGGATAGGGTCCACAGGATCGGACAGAAAGAGCAAGTGAAAATCATCAGATTGATTGCTCAAAACAGCATAGAAGAGCGAATACTGGAGTTGCAGGAGGGGAAGAAGAAACTGGCGAGAGAAGCGTTCGGAAGGCGCAGCCCGAGGGATCGAAAAGAGGTTAGTATCAACGATCTCCGAACCTTGATGTCGCTCTAGCCTGAGATAGCTGGACAGGTTTTGATTCTGTAAATTCTCTGCTGTCTTTTTTTTGGGTTGTGTATTGGAAAACCAAAAAACATGTGTTTGGGGGACAGGCACATAATAGATATTGATAATGATAAACATTGGAAAGCTGCCATCAAAGCTTTACTCAACTCTGCGTCCTATGATTATGGTGTCTACTTCTCTTACTCAATCCTGAGTCTTTTTGTATGATCCCATTTTGAATTGATGGACTTGAAGATTCAATCTCCAATTGGATTAGTCGATATTAGGGATGAGATTATGCTTAACAACAATGATCTCCACCCCTGGACTACTTCCAACCGCCTCCTTCAATGCTCTACTTACTCTGCGGGGTAAGGCTTTGACTTTGACCATTTAATCTTTTTGTTAAATATAATTAAGAGTTGAGTACGGCTGGACTACTAGTATTTGTCTGTCGATTGGGCGACCAATCAAATGCAGCAAAGATAATTTCAAGTTAAAATTGGATAAAATGAACAACAGGTGGGCATTTTCTATTGGTTGGGTGCGTTACAGGTGGAATTCCTATCGCCAATTCTATCGGCATCAATTTTGTAACGTAACGACGATAAGATCTCGTCGGCGTCGTGTAGCCACGTGTACAGCTCTCTTCTGGGATTGGCTAAACACGTGGCTGTCTTTTAAACGTGTTGTATTTTTTGGCCTGTCGGGTCCACTCTCACGGTTAGACAACGTTGGTAATATGCTACTAAGTCCTGTACGGGAGATTATGGATGGGAATGTCACAATTTGAATTGCTATAATCAACTCTTAATCATCATATTAATTATGGTTAGTATGACGACCTAATCATAAGGTATTGAGTGAAGGTTGAAGAGAATGGGAATATTGTGTGGTTAGTTTAATGTAATACATTTAAATTAGATTCTAGATAAATATTTTCAATATATAGAGGGAATCTTTCTAAGAAAGTGCAGCATCTCCCATATTGCATCCATACAAGTGCTCGGACTTGCAACGTATCATAGTTCAAAATTGTTAGAGATCAGACGAAAACCTAAAAAATAAAATGATAAATTTATTATGAAGATTGAAATACAATAGTACGTTTTGAGATCTACAATGCAGGTTCACTGTCCTAGTACAATAAAATTTGCGTCAGATTAAAATCTAACGAAAATAATAATAAAATAAATAAATAAAGAATCTTAAAAAACAAAGGAAAAAAGGGGATGTTTCTTCCATTTGGTTAAATCTTTTACTTTTATTTGATTCTTTCTCTTTAAAGAAAAGGACTTTGTTTCCTTTCTCAAATGAAAACCAGAGAAACTATGTGTTGAAAAAACAAACAAATATTAAGACTGTAATTATTAATTAAAATGATGATGTTTTGAGTGGATAAAGGAGGGAGCTTTGATGGGAATTAGTTGAGTAGGGTTGAATGAAATTCAGGCGATAAGGATGAAGAAAGAAAATGGAGAGAAATTCATTCTCTCTCCCCCTCTCTCTCTCTGAAACTGTGACCCATCGAGTCAAAACGCAGCCAAGAAAGATTGTTGAAACCTCTCTCTTTCAATTTGCTGTTCAACACTAGAAAAAAGTTGTTTTTTATTTTCCCCCCTTGGATCAAGAACTGGTCTTGTTTTAGATTTTACCATTTTCTCTGCTGTTTTTTGGGGGGTGGAAGAGCCCAGAAAAGTCTCCCCATTTCAGCCTACCTTATTTCATCCCCAAAGAGTGCGTCCTTTTTCTCCACAAACTCCCGAGGTTTTCCGGGAAGGTCTTTTTGCGTTACCCATAGCAGAATCGGAGGAAAGCTCATCCTTGATTTTGTCCGATTTCATTGGTCCCTTAAATTTAATAATACGAGTTGGGAGAGAAGAAGAAACGATAACGTAATATTTCACGATTTTTCCCCCTAATTTCTTCCTCCGCCTTTATTTTCGGATTTTGGGTTTTCAATTCTATCGCATGATCGCTATTTCAAATCTGGGTGTCGTGAAAATCACTTGCGATTACGGTTTTTCATTATCTGGGTATTTCCAAATCAAATTGTAATAAATTTTCTGCCATTGAATCGAATCCAATGACCATGGGTCTCTGATTTCTGGGGTTGTCTGCAATTAAAGCTAAGAGTCGATTTCAATCATGGTCCTGAAGTCTTCTTCCTCGCTCGATTACTGGAGGAACTACTTTCGGACTGCTAATTCTGATATCTTCAACATAATCGATCGCGCGATTTTGGTCGCAGCTTCCGATTGTCCAAAAGAGTTCCGATTGCGGAGGGATGGAATCGCTGAGAGGTTGTTTTGTAGTCTCTTGAGTCGATGCTCAGGCTGCGAGCGGATAGAGCTAAGAGAGACAGATGATGGCGAAGAAGATGACGATGCGGATAGAGACCATAAAAACAGATTCAACAGGGATGAATACGAAATTGAGGGTGTTGGAAGTAAAGAAAGTAAGGTTAATAGCAGTAGAGACGACCGAGGAGAATTGCATATGAACCAGGTTAGCAATTATAGCTTTGGAGATGCCGAGGCTCTGACTGATGAGATTGAAGAAGAATCTCAGAATTTCGAAGAGGCGATGAGGATCAAACTGATCCTAGAAAATAAATCCGAAGAGGTAGATAAAATTGTCTGTTTTCTATAAAAATTTTCATGGATTTTGCTGTTTCTTCGTCTGGATTTAGTTATTTTGGATTTGATTGATTTCTAAAGTGTTGCATTGATCTATGTTTTGGTTTGCAGTCTGATTCTGCCATACTTGATTCATTGAGGAGGCTTCAACTGATGGCTCTAACAGTAGATATTTTAAAGGTTTCCATCCATTAAACGATAATCATCTAAGTAAACTAGAGCTTTTTTTTCAGTCTGGAGTGATGAGTTTTTCTGTGCAGGCAACTGAGATTGGAAAAGCTGTTAATAGTATCAGAAGACACCGGTCGAAACAGATTAGTCGACTTGCTCAGACGCTCATCGAGTATGAATTCTTGCCTTGGTTTACTACTTTTATTTAGGTTTGTGAATCTACACTAGAAAATTGAAGCTTCTATGAAGAAATCAAGCTTTTTTAAGTCACATTTACGTAACGATCTATCAAGAACATATTAGCTGTTCGTTGAGAGGATTCGGGAACATTCAGATATAAAAAGGCTTCTAATCCACCCATGATGTAATCTCAGATCTTTTCGACCGATCTGTTGCACTGTCTTTACGAATGGCTTCAACACTGTCTTTACAAATGACTTGATTGATATTTCGATAAGTTCTTCGGTCCAGAATATTACATCTTACAGTTATCGGCATTTCAAACATGCAGTGAATGGAAAGAACTGGTAGATGATTGGTACAGCACTGCTGCCGTTGAGGGTATGAATTTATTTTGGCAAATACGAACTGTTTGTGTTCGGGTCTTTACGAATTCAGGCTTTCTCGAAGTGAATATTGTATTTTAAATCAGTTGTAGGTGCTGAAGATACACCGGATTCTAAAAACCCGTCCATTGTCGATGATGAAGTAGGGCTTCCTTCTCCTCCTATGGATGAAGCTTTCTTTGCTACCCAACCGACATCGATGGAGCTTTCACAAGTATACCTTTTTCACTTTCATTTGCTTCAGTTATTGAGAAGAACAATTAGTCATTTCTGTTTACAATGCGTAAAATCTGATCGGAGTTTACTTATTTTCTGCATTTAACGACTTTGCTGGATCAAGTTCTTCGATGGGATGGATGACGATGGAAGTGAGTTCGATTTGGAGTGTCTTGTTCTTGTCTTAGATAAAATCCTTTGCTATTCGGTTCTTTATTTGAATTCCCCACTCCTTAGTTTCATGATTATGAACCGGGGATTGTTGTTTCAGATCCTCGAAACTGTGGGGAATTCATCAGGAACCGAGAAAATGGAAGAAAGCCATCAATGGAGGATCCAACTTTCGCCAGACGGAAACAGCAAGTTGAGAAATCTGAAAATGTGGTGGCCAAGGTGCAGGAAAATAAGCCGATGAGAAGAGAAGAAGCTGCCTTGAAGCCTCCAAGCATTAGAGGCGGCCACGAGAGGCTGGAAAAATGTAATCCGGAGCAGGAGTCAAGCAAGGAAACGAATCGCCAACAAAACCCCGACAGGCCTAGGATCCAAAAAAGGCCTGTGGTTGGGGAAAAAGAAGTATGTTCACAAAACTTGCTTATTTAGTTTTTGATGACAGAGCTTCTAAACGGTTGTTTTGGGTTAAAAATATAGAAAATGAAGTGCTCGGATGAGGTATCAGTCCAAGTGAAATTGGAAGCCACAAAGAGGAAACTCCAAGAAAGCTACCAACAAGCTGAGAAGGGTAGCTCAGCTCTTCCAATATCAGCATTGTTTATGTTTTGATGAAATTGAAAGGTCATTGAGTTGATGTGATTGATTTGCAGCAAAAAAGCAGCGGACGATCCAAGTGATGGAGTTGCGCGATCTTCCGAAGCAGGGAGTTGGTGATCGGACTATGCAGGGAAGGGCGGGGAGTCATAATCGGCATTGGGGAAATGGGCGGAAGGGGTGAGAGTCCCTGATGCACAGAGATTGAAGAGGGTTTGTGCATGTTCAAAAGGGGGAGGGAGGAGAGGAGACAAATGTTGTGCAAAAGGGATGAAAAGTTGCACCCATTTTACCCGAGAGAGGTTCTTCCCAATTAGAAGAATAGGTTTAACATTATTATTATTATGAAAATAAACATTTTTACTTGAATAATAACATGATATGTTTATTTTATTAAATAAAAAAAAAGGGTTAATATATTGTGTAAAAGTAGACAATGGGGCATGTGCTAATTTTATAAAAGAATTTATTATTTATTCCAATTGGATAGGGATTGGGGTGGGGGGTCGGCCTTTGATTTCAGGCAGCAGCCAATTTTGACTTCTTTTTTCACGTGTCTTTTTATTTCAAATTTAATAAATAATTTTTATTTATTACTTTTCTGGTTGAAAAAATTAAAATAATCTTTTTACTAAACAACTAAAATGACAATAATAATAATAATAATAACGAGTTGAGGCTTTGGACCCTCCAGTTGACCGACCCGACGCGGCTTGCACGTGCCTACTCTTCTAGTGTTGTATATATTTATTATTGAAGATTGGTCAATTTTGAGATTTACTTTGTTGCCGACATGGCTGTCTCTTATGGCTTCATGACAATTGCCAACTCATCTCTAACTCCATGCATCATGATATTATCCAGCGATGCAATAAATTAGTTTTTAATTATTTCCAATATTTGTTTTTTTTCTAATTATAAGCATATAATTCCCAATAAAATTTCATTTTTATTTTATACCAAAATCAATATTAGTGCATCAAGTTGAGAATCGTGGATTTTGCAAGAAGCTGCAGTTTTCTATCTTTGTATTTTGTATAAAAGGTTTGTCTGAAAAACATGTACTCACTATACCAAGGGTATATATATAATATATACTTGGAAAGCAAAGAACTATACCGTACAATTTAATTACACAAACATAAATATACAATTTGTGCATTAACATTCTCTCGCAAGCTCAAGAACGTGGGACGAAAACCTTGGACTGAAAAGCCTGAAATTTTGATGTTGCGAGGGGCTTGGGGAGACCATCTGTTATCTGATTGTCAGATAGAGTAAAATAAATTGACAAAGATTTACTTTGAACTTTTTCTCGAACGAAATGATAATCAATTTCGACATGCTTTGATTTTGAATGAAACATTGGATTCAAAGCCAAGTTGCACTTAAATTTTGACAGAAATGATTGGAGTACCTGAAGAAGATATATTGAGCTCATGTAAAAGAGATTGGATCTAGAGAAGTTCTAAAGCACCATTGGCAATGGTATCGAAGTATTCTTTTTACAGATGTCCAATGTATATTAGCGGAAGCATGCATAAATTGACAAATTTTATTTATGGCAAAGGCAATGTCGGGTCATGTAATGCAGCAGTATTGCAAAACATCCACGATGCTACGATAATTGGAGCTATCAGGTAAATGAGTGCCCGAGTGATTGGATAAGATAGGCCCAAAGACCATAGGAGTGGGTACTGGTTTACTCGAACTCAAATTTGGCTTGAGAAGTAAGTCAGTGATATATGTGGAATGATGTAACATCAAGCAGTATGCTGTAGTTATGAGGAAAATACCAAGAAAGTAGTGAAGTGAACCTATATCGCGAACCACAAATTTAGTGTTTATCTAGCCAATCAGGTTGTCAATGAGAGAAGTAGAACTCTCTATGACTATAATGTCATCCACATAAACAAGCATTAGGATAATGAATGAATTTTTCCAAAAGATGAATAGTGATGTACCCAACTTTGATGCCGTAAAACCCCAAAGAAGTAGAGTTGTGTACAATTTTTTGTACCATGCTCGTAGTGATTGTTTCAAGTTATAAAATTTTTTGTAATTGGCAAACATTAGAGGGTTGAGAAGAACTTACAAACCCAGAAGGTTGTTGCATATATACCGTCTCTATTAAGTCGCCATTTAAAAAAGCATTATTGATGGTCCAGCTTATTGCAAATTTGGCATCCAGGCTTGAAGTGAGGTCTGGGCTAGGTTGTTGCCTAGGTTGTTGAGTTGGGTTAGGTGACCCAAGAACACCATTGTGAGGTGTGTAGTTAGGTCTCGAGGATGGTGGTCGGGAGGGACGAAATTGCCTGAAAGCAACGTTGGCTTGAAAGGAGTTCATGGAGGGAAGCTGGGCGACAGAGTTCTGCTTCTCCAAATGAAAGTCATGGCTGAATAGAATATTGTGAATCTCTTCTAGGGGTGGTTGACCAGTGATGGCAGTGTCAAAAGGATTATATTCACTCCCTAATCCACCGAGAAATAGATAACGTGGTCACAATAAGTCACCAATTCTATAGCGGAAAGTGTATTGTATATTGTTATGATTTTCTGATAGGTAGAGGCAGAGAGGCTATCTTACGATATATTGTGAAGCAGGCTTCGCATATCTGTGATGCAGGCCATAGAAGAGGATGCAAACATCATGCTAAGGACAGTCCAAATATCTGCGACAGTATTACAGCAGACAATCTGTGAAAAAATGTTGTCCAAAAGAAAAGAGAAGATCCAACTCATGATGAGATAGTTGTAACGCTTCCAAAGACCAAACTCAAGATTAGGTTGAAGAGTTACATTGTCGAGATATTGAAGGAGGGCTGAGTAAAATCCATCCAAAACGTAGTCAATGCCATTGGCAATGACAACATTAAGGATTTAGACTTTCCAGACGAGATAGTTTATAGAATCAGTTTAATGGTGAGAGTATGGTTCACCGAGAGAAAGGGAGAGACAGAAACAGCCGAGGGAGAGGAGGGAATTGTTGTGCTAGAGGAGGCCATTGCAGCTCTTAGCTTTGATACCAAGTTCAGAATCATGGTTTTGCAGGTTTTTGCAAGGAATAAAAAGATGCAGTTTTTTGTCTTTGTATTTTGTATAAAAAAGATTCTCTGAAAAACATGCCCAGAGTATACCAGGGGTATATATATACCTGGCAAAGAACTACACCGGACAATTTAATTACACTCACGGAAATATACAATTTGTACAATTACACATAATACCACTTGGCAAATGCAAGCAAACTATATATTTGAACGGTATATACGAATTTGGTATCCTCACTTCTTACTTTTAAAGCTGAAAGCAGCCATAGATGATGGTGCAAACTAAGGTGACAGAAGATGATGACAGATAGCTAGAAATGGGATCTTAGCAGAAATTGTAACACCATATAAACACACCTTATCCGACAGAAGTGATTTATGAAACTAGAAACAAAACAAGTTCAACAAACAGATTGCGATCAACAAGCATTTATGTATTGTAACTTGGGGAGCTAAAAACCAGTAATTTTCGAACTCAACAGGGGACATTACCTGGCTTGTTATCCATAAATCTTTAGTCTTGTGAGAATAGATAAACTTACATCTAAGCCATGGCTTCTTCCTCCTCATCCTCGTACTCAGCTTCATCATCAGCTGTGGCGTCCTGGTATTGCTGATACTCGGAGACAAGATCATTCATATTGCTCTCTGCCTCCGTGAACTCCATTTCATCCATTCCTTCGCCAGTGTACCAGTGCAAGAAAGCTTTTCTCCTAAACATGGCTGTAAATTGCTCACTTACTCTCCTGAACATTTCTTGGATGGAAGTTGAATTTCCAATGAATGTGGATGCCATGGAAAGGCCTCTGGGTGGAATATCACACACACTAGACTTCACATTGTTTGGAATCCACTCCACAAAGTATGAAGAATTCTTGTTCTGAACATTAATCATTTGTTCATCCACTTCTTTGGTACTCATCTTACCTCTGAACATGGCAGAGGCAGTGAGGTAGCGACCATGTCTTGGGTCGGCAGCACACATCATGTTTTTGGAATCCCACATCTGCTGGGTTAGTTCTGGAACTGTGAGGGCTCTATACTGCTGGGATCCACGAGAGGTCAAAGGAGCAAACCCAACCATGAAGAAGTGGAGACGTGGGAATGGGATAAGATTAACAGCAAGCTTCCTTAGGTCAGAATTGAGTTGACCGGGGAACCTGAGGCAGCAAGTAACCCCACTCATGGTGGCAGAGATCAAATGGTTTAAATCACCAACTGCAACAAAGTAGAAGAGTGAGTCATCAACACTCAACAGTGTCAGGTGATTGTCATGTTAAATAAAAGCAGACTGTTAAATTTTGTTATTGTGCAGGAATGAAAGACAAAACTCGCCATGTGCCTCCAAAACTAAATTTTGTCACCCAATTTATGATCACGTCAAAGTTCAAGTGAAAATCCAGTAGCCCATATTCTCAATTATATAATACTATAAAAGAAACTTCCTTCAAACGTATGAGATTAATTAGTTTGAAAAAGAAGATCTCGCTAGAAATTTGATACCAAGCTGATGAATAGCATGGCATGTATAGAAAAGCATGATCATAAATATTCTCCTAATTTCCATTCAGCAAAACAAGACACATAGCAGCAGGCTAACTTAATGCCAGCATAGGCATTTCCATCCAAGCTACAAAAAGCAGTTGTTACTTACAACTTGGAGTGGTCAGCTTAAGAGTTCTGAAGCAAATATCATAGAGAGCCTCATTGTCAAGCACCATGCACTCGTCAGCATTTTCAACAAGCTGATGGACAGAAAGGGTGGCATTGTATGGCTCAACCACTGTATCTGAGACCTTAGGTGAAGGGAAAACAGAGAAAGTAAGCATCATTCTATCAGGGTACTCCTCCCTAATCTTTGATATTAGCAAAGTACCCATTCCAGAACCAGTTCCACCACCTAAAGAGTGACAAACTTGGAAACCTGCAAATAAAAGAAATTGGTTGTAAATAGCCAAAAATAGAAATGATTAAAATTAAGTTGTGAATCTAGACAATACATTCATCTAAGGCTCTGCATTTGCAAATAATTAAAGATACCTTGAAGACAGTCACAGTTCTCAGCCTCCTTCCTCACGACATCAAGAACCGAATCAATAAGTTCTGCACCTTCAGTATAGTGGCCCTTGGCCCAATTGTTTCCAGCACCTGATTGCCCGAAGACAAAGTTATCAGGACGGAAGATCTGACCATAGGGACCAGTACGAACACTGTCCATAGTGCCAGGTTCCAAATCCATGAGCACAGCACGAGGAACAAACCTCCCACAAGAAGCCTCATTATAATACACATTCACTCTCTCCAGCTGCACATCTGAGGTACCTACATACCTACCGGTTGGATCTATGCCATGCTCGTCACATACAACCTCCCAGAATTTGGAACCAATCTGGTTGCCACATTGACCGCCCTGGACGTGGAGGATTTCTCTCATTCTTCCTAAAATTAAAAGCGTAACATCCAAAACTCAAATAGAACAAAAGCTAAAATGCAAACGACCGCAACTTATCCAACTAACAAGCAGATCTATCAGTAAAATAATCCACAAAGCTCACTAATAGTACCCAAATCAATGCAGATCTAAAGTAGAAGAAACCAAAGACAAAAATCAGACAAAAGAAATTTCAAAACAAGCTAAAGCAAGTCAAAATGAGTAAGAAGCTACTAGTTCCGGGAGAAGAGAGTCACCTGAAATGGAGTAAGAAGACGAAGATGAACCAGAAAAGTGAGCAAGAGAGTGAGTGAAGTGAGAGCGCAAAGCACCCATTGCGACTATTTATATCGTGCGGGCAAGGAAATCTGAGGGTTGATGTTAGTTCCCTCCTTTTTCAGAATGATGAATTGGTGTCCGTGTGATTGCGCCAATGGACGACTCTGATTAGTTGGGATGGGTTGCTTTTCAAAATTCAAAGACAAATTAAACCCTACTTATCTACAAAACGCTCCACTTAATTCAATTATTATTTTAATTTAATATTTATTAGATGACGAATATTGCAGCTTAGCTTAGCTTAGCTTGGTTGCTGGTTTTAGGCCAACAACTCATTAGAAGTAAATTCTCCACGTTATTTTTATTATTTTAAATTCATTTAACAACTACTAACCAACGTCAAGAATAACTTGATTCAAGTCTTTTCTCTCTCTTAATTATGGGCGGGCAAGAACCGAAAAGAATCGAGAACTGACCTAGAATCAAGATTCGGTTCCAATTTCTAGTTATCAAATTTCTTTGCGGTTCTGGTTTTGATTCCGTATCCGGTTCTGGTTCTTCACTCTTAAAATCGAGAATCGAATGATCGATTTCAAGAGGTCCGGAACAGGAACCGAGAACTGGTTTGCCCCATCCTACTACTCTTGATTATTTCTAATCAATTCATAATTAAAATTAGCACGTTACCTTGACATGACATGACAGGTTAGGGCAGTGCCAAACAACATATAATTTAACTTCCATGTGCAGTAATTTAATTTTGGCTTGTCCTTAAGGATAAGTACCAACTACCAACATGTGTAGTAAAGCTCCTTCCACACGTTGAATGCTAGACCAGAAGAATTGAATAAGGTTGAAATATATATAAGTATTTATGCCAGTACATTTTTTTTGCCATTAAAAATGCCACGTCAGCCCTCATTTCCACTTGAGTGAACGGTGAAGCCTTTTCCACCAACGGCTATAATTTTTGCTCTTCGATTGCGTGCCGTCTGATTAGTGTAAGAATCCAACGGTTCAAATTGCAAGCGAATTCGACCGTTTAAAGTGAATCGTTGGCTCCTCCGCTTTCAAAAGGGACTGGGTACACTCCCTGTATCCCGAATTCCTGTTTCATTCCGCACAAGTTGTAGAGAGAGGGAGGGAAGAGAGGGGCAGAAGAAGCGATCGTCTTTAGCTGTTGCTTTTGAGAAATCTAAGTGAAGAATTGGAAGAAATGGCTTCGAGACCCGTCGTTCAGCAACAAGCGAGAGGTGTTGTCTATCATCTGAGTTTTCTCTGAATCTCTCTTTCGTTTTGCTTCTTAATCTTTAGATATTACCAACAGATTCTCTAGTCCTTTATTTGAGCGTCTAATTTTCTTTCATTGTTGAATCGGTACTTTGGATCCTTTGATCTTTTGGAAAAATCCTTCTGATCTATTGTTTCTTCGACATAGATCTTGAAAATAAAAGACCTCGTCTTTTTTTATAAAGAGAAGGCACACCTTATTCATCTTCCTGATGATGATTAAATTATTTCATGTTCCTGTTTTCAATTATTTGGATGAATAAATCTCAACTCTCTTCACAGAATATACTGTTTTCTTTTTTATGGTCTGGGTTTTCAGTAACTGTATTGCTATTCATGTGAAAAACAGGTGAGGCAGCCATTGGAGGAGTTAAAGAGGAGAAGAAGAAGATGGGTGCAGCTTTAGCCGATGGAAGGAACCGAAAAGCTCTGGGAGATATTGGAAATCTTGTAACAGTTCGAGGAATGGACCCAAAGCCTAATCGTCCCATCACAAGAAGTTTCTGCGCCCAATTGCTCGCTAATGCTCAAGCCGCTGCAGCTGCTGAAAACAACAAGGTTTTTTTCTTATTCATACTGGAGTCTATATCCTTATATTTTAGGTGAACTTTGATTTTCAGTCGTGGGTTTTGGTTGGAATTGTAGAAACAATTGGCGGTAGAGGCTAATGATGTGGTGGCAGCGGGAAAAAAGGCAGGACTAGCTCCAAAGCCAACTCTGAAGAAAGAACAAAAGCCAGTCAAAGTGATCGAGATAAGCCCAGATTCAGATTCAGAAGTGAATAAATCGGAGAGCAAAAAGGAAGGAGAAGAAGTCTCGTCCAAGAAGAAACAGAAATCTACACGTACTCTGACCTCAGTCCTCACAGCTAGAAGCAAGGTGAAGAAGAAACAACAAAGAACACATATCAATCCATGTTATTCTTCCATTTATAATTGGGTTTTCATTTTTAATTTTTCTTCTGCAGGCTGCTTGTGGTGTGACAAACAAACCAAAGGAAGAGAACTGTGACATAGATTCAGCTGATGCAGGAAACGAGTTAGCAGCAGTGGAATATATTGACGATATGTACAAGTTCTACAAGCTTGTTGAGGTACAATTAAGTGTTAAATTGTAGGTTCAAGAGTTGGATTTCTGATCTGTGCGAACCTTTTTTTTAATGGCAGCATGAAAGCCGGCCACGTGATTATATGGATTCACAGCCTGAGATCAATTCTCAAATGAGATCTATTCTGGTGGATTGGCTGGTTGATGTTCATAACAGATTTGAGCTTTCCCCTGAGACATTCTACCTCACAATCAACATCATCGATCGATATCTCGCGGCCAAGAAGGTGATGAGGAAAGAACTACAGTTGGTTGGTATAAGTGCAATGCTGATGGCCTCAAAATACGAAGAAATCTGGGCTCCTGAGGTATGAGAAAAAACTTCAGAATGAACTAGCGGAAATGGGAACTCATGAAAAAAGTGAAATTGTGTTTCTTTTCAGGTGAATGACTTTGTCTGTCTTTCAGACAGAGCTTACTCCCACGAACAGATCTTGAAGATGGAGAAACTAATTCTAGGAAAACTTGAATGGACACTGACAGTTCCTACGCCTTATGTTTTTCTTGTTCGATTCATCAAGGCCGCTAAAGATGCCGATTCAGAAGTAAGTAGAGAAATAATTGCAAACGGGTCAGAGGAATAGAAGAATCCTAATTTAATTTGTTCTGTTGGTGTGGGTTGCAGGTGGAGAACATGGTTTATTTTCTAGCTGAACTGGGAATGATGCATTATTCAGCTGTGATAACGTACAGCCCATCAATGATTGCTGCCTCAGCAGTCTACGCTGCTCGATGCACTTTGAACAAGAAATCTGCTTGGACTGAAACTCTGAAATTTCATTCCGGTTTTTCGGAATCACAGCTCATGTGAGTGACATTAGTCTCTCGTTTTCTTTATATTTCGAGTACTGAGAATTTGTTTGTTTGGTAATGGACAGCGATTGTGCCAAATTGTTGGTGTGCTTCCATGCTATGGCGAGGGAGAGTCGACTGCAGGTCGTGAGGAAGAAGTACTCTGCTTCGGACAGAGGAGCTGTGGCTCTGCTTCCACCGGCTGAGAAATTGGTGTCTGCTGGGCTTGGACACACGACGACAAAATTGACACAATCTTGTTGATTGATTTGATTCTTCTTTACTTTTGTGACATGGGTTTGTTCTATTTGTGGATGGATTGTGATCCTGATGTGAAAAATAGTGACTAACCATGGAAATATTTTTAGCTTAAATGCATCATTAAAGTTTGGAAATTCCTTTCGCTCCTTGTTTTATGACGTAGAAATTCAGAACATAATTGAAAATTTCATGCAGCAAGAATGTCTAAGCCTGCTACATTACTGAAAAAATTAATCAAGTTTCTCGATCCCATGTACAAAAAACAAACACAGGTGAAATCTGCATTTTAATTTCTGAAAAGCTCGGGAAGATGGGCATTGGTGAGCTTAGTCCTCTTGTTGATCTCGTGCTTCTTTTTCTTGGGTTTGGCTTTGGATGAGGCGACATGCCCCTGTGCATTGGCTCTCCTCTTCGCAGTGTTGGTGGCTGGCTTCATCCCATTTTTCTGAAGATCCTTCTCCACATCCAGCATATCCCGTGGCAATTCAATCCCCCGAAACAGTTGCTTAAGGTCGTCATCCACCTTAATAGGCACTCTTGGGTCGTTTGGGTAACCGATATCCTCCTGTGAATCGAAGTTCGACAGAAGCCAAATTTGGCCTGCAACCTTTAGAGCCTATAACAAAAACATATAAAATGTTTGCGTCAGCTCCCTTCGATGGCAATGAACTCATTGTGATAAAAAAATCGACAGCAAAAAGATGCTCATAGACACCTCGAATGAGATCCTCATTCAATCACTACCAAAATCTTCAGAATAAACACCAACAATTTTCAATATTACTGTTATCAACATTAATCAAGCCTCCCCTCTATTCTAGAAAGGGCTAACGACTGTCATGGGCATGGACCAACATATCAACACCAGGACATACAAATTAAAAACATCATGTGAACAAGGATATTGAACATTACCAAACAAAGAAGAGGGGCAGTGGGGTGTTCATGGATTTAGGTCTTGCATATTCAACGCTGAAAGTTGACTTACAAGGTGTTTGAAGAGATCCTATTAACTTTAACCAAGTCATTTTAACTAAACCCTATAGGTATCAAATTGCAATAGTGAAAGTACGTTGATTAGATAATGCCAATATCAAACACCCCTGGATAAGTAATACAATTTTAAGCAGATGAAAATTATAAATTTCTTCAAAGAAAAAAAATTCAAGTTACACGTACCTGCAAGTCTTCCATTACATTTGGGTAAGCATCCTTGAGATCAATCACAGCAATGCCTTCCGGAAATTTTCTTATCAAGTAGAGTAGTTGATTCTTGTCCTTCACATCATGTTTGGACTGGATACAAGAATCCATACCCAAAAATATCATCATTCGTGAAAAGATAGTCAAGGATTCAGATTGAAACACTACAATGGTGTAAAGGAGTGTAAAATAAGTGAACTGCAAATTAAAATGAGTTACCTTGTAAGAGAAACGCTTCCCATCATAGTGAACTTTTGGGTTATTCCGCAAACTATCAAAAACAGCTTTGTTGGCGTTCATGTCAACGTAACATGCTTCATTAATTTGCTCTGGTGTAAAGGATTGCCTATTCTGTCCATTACAACAGCAATCATGTGATTTTTAAACCGCACTTACTGAACAAGACAGAATGACGAAG
This sequence comes from Begonia loranthoides, assembly GCA_022433065.1. Lineage (NCBI taxonomy): Eukaryota > Viridiplantae > Streptophyta > Magnoliopsida > Cucurbitales > Begoniaceae > Begonia > Begonia loranthoides. The sequence goes on along the minus strand of CM039478.1, from coordinate 877,574 downwards.
GACTGGATGGGTAGTGAACCAATTATTACAGGTTTGACCTGGTTTGGTTCCGTTTGGACTGGTTATTTTGACAGAAAGAAAAGATCTGGAAATATCTTCAACTTCAATGACTCAGGACACAACAATAAGCACAAACCATGAACAATAAAATTCTCACGCCCTGAAAAACCATGGATTGCCAAAAATCATAACATCTAAAAAGACTAAACCACTAAAAATCTCTCAGATGATCTGTCCAAGCAATCTAACCCTTCGATGCTGATGGCATCAAAACTGAATGATGCTAAGCTTCAGTTGCTTGACATTGAAAGCAGTAAGCTTCATAGATGGCTTTCATAATAATTCTTAGAATCGAAATGAAATTATTTTCATATTCTAACCACACAATCTGAGATCTCTAATTACAGTCAACTAAAGAGAAGCAAGACTAGACTTTTGTTAGTCAGAGAAACAGAATAACAGAGAGAGGGAGAGAAGTGTAGGCTCAGGGGAAGTAACAAAGGCAGGATTTTGCAAGAGGGGATAAGACAGAGAAGAGTGTGAAGATGGGACTGGGGAAAGAGGAGGAGAGAATTAGCGTATTATGTTTGAATAAATACAAAATGTTTAGTTTGGGTTTGACCGGTTAGTTTAAGATGATTGAGAGCAAAACCAATTTTATCAAATTTCAAACGTTCAACCATGAGAACCGACAGATACATCAAGAATCAGAGTGAAGCAACAAAAATGATAGGTTGGGTTCAGTTTGGAAGTTTTCTCCTTTTCTAACTCCCCTACTATCAACACAAAAGACCATTGAAGTTCTTAAATTAAAGATATTGGGATAATTCATAATTATCATCATCCAATTTTCCAGTAGACACAAAGCCAGTACAAAAAGGACCATATTAAAATAACATAGAGTATTATAATAGTTTGAGAAAAACACTTTTAACATTTATCTTTTTAGCTCGAGTTATTCAATCTGATCATGATACAGATAACAAATACATTTAATTCTAAAATAAATGCAACCAGATAATAAGAGTGCTTCAAAAAAATTGTACACCAAAAAAGAAAAAAGATGTATCTACACAGAACTTAACAAACCTCAAGCAGCAAGTCTATAACTCGCTTAATTTGAGCTCCTACGGGAGACTTTCTTATGCTGTTGATGTGTTGAAGTCTCTCAGTATCATTTGAAAATTTGACAGCAGGAACTGGAGCTCTTGTAACGGATGAAGCTGGGGGAGGAGTAAATCTTTGAGGAGTTGCTTTCGATGCTGCAATTCCAGTCAAGGTTAATTGGCACTTCTGTTGTTGCTTTTGAAACTTGTCTAATTGCTCCTTGAAAGCCATCTGAACCAAAACAGTGTCAATCTCAAACATTTGACGATGTTCAGTCATAATAAAAAAAGTGAATAAAATCTGAATTTCAAAGAAACAGAGAGAGGTTTTCACAGATGTAACTGTAACATCCAAATTCAAATTCCCAAATTGCAGAAATTTTCCAAAACAAAATGAATCTCATAAATTTTCCCCAATTCAACAATCAAAACCCTAAGTTGATTTGATTTCCAATTTCATTAAGCGGTTGACAGATAGCAGGAAAATTTCCAAAAACATACTCTCCTAATAACTCTTCCCTAATCCAGCTCAATCAAACCCTAAATTAAATTGGTTTCCAAAATTTCTATGCGGAATCAACCCTTATCAACTCCCTTACTTCTCTGTAGCTGAACCTGGCCACAATGGAAGGCCAGATTCGTGACAATCTTTCAAAGGAAAGAATAGTGAGATCTCTCCTATAAATTGAGGGCCTCACCGTGGAGAAAACCCACACCCAAAAAATGCAGAGTACTCTGAAACTTACCTCTGTCTGCGACACAATCCCTCCCTGAGCGAACTCTCCCTTCCAGTGCGAAACCTTCCTTCCAGCGAACGACAAAAACCCCACTCGGACGAAAAATTTGTAAAACAATTTAGGGAAAAATTTTAGGGAAAATAATTTGGAGAAAATGAAATTTAGGGTCGTTGCAGTATCAGACAGAAATTTAACATTTGACCAACTTGTATGAAAATTTTAATTGAGTTGATAACATCTTATAAGTGCAATGGGCAAAATCAAAGATTTTAGTTTTTACTGAGTCATAAATAAGACGAATCTCCAAGTATACAAACTGTTGAACTTCTCACATACAAATGACATAATTTGATCTGCCGTCAAAACATACAATATTAAGCGTAATGACTCGATTTGAGATTCCAGATTAGCAAACATTAAAAAGCCAAAACGATTGCTCAATAAAGCAGTTCAAACCTCCAGAAAAAACTTCAAAAAGCCTTCAATATGACAATCTTTCTTCAAAGATACGCCGGTGATTAGGCCCACGACGGCGGCGCAAATGTTCTAATAACGGCGGCCAGACTCAGAGATCAGCCCGTGAAGTGCTGCGAAAAACTTTCTAACTTGGAGAGACGAACCCAACAATTACGAGAATGGGGATAAGCTATTGGGAGTCAGAAGAAGGAGCAGCGACCATAGCTGAGGTTTCCATGGCGCCCGATGCAAAATGAGTTTTTAATTGCTTTGACGGAGTTCAACATGGGCTGGGCCTAATAAAGTTGTAGTTGTGGTTAATTACATAATTAATCCTCCTCATTTTTTTTTAATAATTAATTTTTTTTATGCAATTTACATAAATAACTGAATTTTGTATACTATTAATTATATATTATGGTTGGAAGTGGAATTGAAATATCATCAAGTGTTCAAAATTTAATAAAAGGGTCTTAGTTAGTTAAATCTATTGATTCATTTCGAGATTTTCAAACATATTCCAGGGTTCAATCTGACTATTGTAACTTCGGCCAACACACACAAAGATGAGACTTTACCATCGCAGAACAGCTTTTTGCAAAATGATGAGGGGGGAAACTTAGTAAAATGCTGGACATAAGCGAAATATACGAGATCACAATTTGCCTGAATTCAAAAAAAGCTCCCTGAGTAAGAAAAGATCAACCCCCAGCACCCGGCATAGTAAAGGGACTCAAGCTCAGGCTCCGGTCAAAGTCTCCTCGGATCTCACATCAGAAACTGATCTCTCAATGTGTAGTGGAGTTGAATTAAGGATTTAATATTCTCGAACTTAGGTTTCAAGCCTGTCAAAGTATAATTTGAGCTTGAAATAAAAACAAAAATTATTACAGTAAAAGTTTGAATTTTATTTTAAAATAATTAGCTTAAATTTTATTTCATATATAAATATCGAGAATATCATCAAATTTATTGACTTATCTTGAAAGTTCATGTCATTACATTATATTATGTATTTACTAAGAAATATTGGATATAATTAAATCGTAAATAATAAATAAATTCTCCAAGAAAGTAGATTCTCAAAGCAATCACCACCTAAACTACAAAGAAAAATCCTCCACAAAGTACCATCAATTTGTTCTCATTCCCAATCTTTTTAAACCGTAATGCTCCCCCTCACTTCCGAATCACCCCTATTGTACTCAAATGGACGATTACTACGCAGAGAGCCCTCTGTTTCTCTCGTGCAATTGAAATGATTTGTGATTCTTATCGTACGAATGCACGTTTTAACCACTGAGTTATTCGACGATGTTTAGAATTTGCAGATAGAGATAGTGAAATTCCATGTTTAAGGAAAAATTAATTTTGAATAAATTTGAAGATTTTGTTAAAATTGTAAAAATAAAAAGAAAAAGAAAATTATAAATTAATAATCAATAATTATAAAAGTAAGAAAAAAGAAAAAGAAAGAGGAGTGACAAATAATAAAAAGTAGGAGAATGAAAACAAAGAGATCCACCTCGAACCCCTCTCCTCCGTCCCGGTTCCTTTCAACTCCTTCCTCTGTCTGATTCAATCACCACTTCATTATTATCCTCTTCATCACCCTTCATTCTCCTCTCTCTCTCTCTCTCCAAGTGGTCTAACAGCGAGGAACGGCGGGGGGGAGAGAGAGAGAAAGGGCTGTGTTTTTGCCTGCAGTTTTACAATTCCTTGTGGCTTCAACGGCTGCTGTGGGCTTATACCTTTGTCTGTTTGTAGCTGAACTTGTCTGAACTAGGAGTTAGGACTGAAAAGGAAGACGATAGGAAGAATAGTGAGCTGGGTTTGGCTCAGATTTGGGAAATTATGAGGGAGGACGACTCTAATTGGTTCTCTAGGTGGGAGGAGGAGCTTCCGTCTCCTGACGAATTAATGCCTTTATCCCAAACCCTAATCACCCCTGATCTCGCTCTCGCTTTTGAAATCCGAAATCCCTCCAATACCTGCCCCCAGCAAGGCCCTCCGCCTCCTCCTCTTTCCAATCATTTAGCTTCCTCAGCTGCTGCTGGCTGCGGTGGAGCCGCCACTCAACCCAACTCGTCCGAGTTTGGAGATTCCGCCGATTTGGGTTCTGGAGCTGCTGGCGATGAACCGGCAAGGACCCTCAAGCGGCCGCGGCTTGTTTGGACGCCCCAGCTCCACAAGCGGTTCGTAGATGCCGTGGCGCATTTGGGGATCAAGAATGCTGTCCCAAAGACTATAATGCAGCTGATGAGTGTGGATGGGTTGACTAGAGAGAACGTGGCTAGCCATTTACAGAAGTACCGCCTTTATTTGAAACGAATGCAGGGATTTCCAAGCGGGAGTGGTGGAGGAGCTGCCGTAGGAGTGGCCGGAGGAGTTGATCCTGCTACCGATCATTTGTTTGCCAGCTCTCCAGTTCCGCCGCATTTCTTGCACCCTCACCCAGGCCGTCCCAGTCCCAGTTCCGACCATTTCTTGCCTTTTGTCCCAGTTGCAGCTTTGCAGCCGCACCACCATCACCACCAGCAGATTGCGGCAGCAGCTGCCCATCCTCAGCTGCAGCCTCATTATCACAGACAGGTCGGCCATTTTGGGTCACCTCCAAATGGGCAATATGAGCATCCGTTTTTAGCGAGGCAGAATCAGCCAGTTCAAAGGCTGGGTGCACCATTGCACAATTCGATGCTGAATCACGTAGAGGACTTGGAATCTGCTAACGCCACTGGGGGGAGGAAGGTTCTTACTCTGTTTCCAACTGGGGATGACTAAATTTGGGGAATTGTCCATTGTTTGTCACTTTCAATTTGATATCTGCATCTTGTGAAATTGGTGTCTCTAGAGTTTGGTCATTGTGCTAGGTTTTATCAGTAATCCAATTGGTGCTCCTATAACTGCTCGTGGGTATTACAATCTGGAGCGAGCAATCAATAATACGAATATAGTTCTTGTTACATAGTGATCGGCTACCCTCCTCTAGATCCTCCTCGTTTGTGTCAGCTTACAATTACTGATAATTTTGCATATTGTCACTCAGAACAACATCTTGGCCTTAGTTTGCACTGATTCAGGCGTCATCAAGTAGTGGATTTCAAAATCTCAGAGACTGAACTCCCCCATTTTCCATCTTCAACAATCTGGTTCTTGCATGACTAAATAGCTTTCCCGGAGAGGAACTGAAGAAATGTTTTTTGAGTATCGATTATTCTGGGCTGCTATTAATTGGTCGTAGGATCTCTCCGGAGTAGGAATCACTGGATGATTGATGTCTTTCAAGTGATAAGTTGAACTCGCAGCACATTGCCTGAGCTCATGGAGATTTGGACGATTTTATATACAGATTTTGAGTCAAATTGAATTCCCCATGAGCTCCTCTGGCTTGTTTGCGTGATTATAGAGGGTAGAAAAGGAGCAAGAAGTGAAAAAAAACAGAGGATAAATCTGAAGTGTTATCCCCGTAGATCATTCAAAAACAGAGTCATCCATTGCTCTCCAATGTCCCACACCTCACAAATAAGATCTTCCATTGCTTCTCCTGGCAAACGTGTAGCACGGCTTAATTGTTGGGTTTTGAGGGGTGGGAATGCTTGTCTTTTCCCAGCACATTTGCGGATGATTAGATCGATCTAACACTCTGTCTATCGACTTGGGCATATGTTTAGTGAGATATTATGCTTAGAACACCACCTAAAGCAATTATTCATCTTTGCTTCATAACTTAGAATTTTAATCAAATATTTTAAAGTAGTAGGATTTTGACAAAAGCAGGGGGTGGTTCGGTTGTTCAATCAAAGCTTTATAGGGAAGTGGAATGAAAGAGATTCTCTGGTTTTAAGTTAATAACGTAAATTAAGCAAGGGATTATCGTTGTCTAATAAACAATAATTGATTTTTATTATAATATATAGTCATTGATGCTAATAAAGGTATAATCTTGGCCGAAATTGAAGTTGAATATATTAGTATATAAACTATGCTGAGTAGTACTAGTAATACTAGTAGGTAGGTGTACGTGAGAACAAGTGCCAAGATTCCAAAACAAAGCCGTGGCAGTGGAGGACACCCTGGACCTCACTCAATTATTGCCCCCCCCCCCTACCTCCCAATTTGTTTTTTCTAATACTTAATTAAAATTGACCTGTTAATTATACATTAATTTGACTCAACTGTAGGCCGATCGATCGATCTGAAGGTACGCACACAATCTGATTTATAAATAGAATTCTAAATCAGCATAATTAGAGCAGGGTTAGTCTAGATTCAGCACGTATGTGCATATAATCATTGCTTGAGAGACAGACAGCCAAAAGCATCAAGACTCTAAAATAAGTCATAAATTAATATCCACAGAACCAGAGATCAAATGCAGGCACGTTGGAGTTCAAGTGTCTAGCATCCAACCAGCAACTAAATAATACGATCGAAGCTGTCTTCGATCTTGTCCCTTAGATTACACACTTCTGTAGTCTGACAACTCACACACACACATTGATTAAAAAACCAAGGATAATCTTTTAAATACCTTAAACAACTGGTAAAGCACTGATCTAAGATCTCCCAATTAACAAATGCTTTCACAAATCACAATCAAATTCTCCCCTTTTGGTACCCCAAACACCCAATGGAGATTTACATCTCTACAAGGTTTTACTACTCCCATTTGGAAATCACAATCCATCGGATAGTGTCGCATGGCTCAGTAGAGTCAGGCAGCCGGCCCGACACTACTTGGGCGACACGAATCAGCTCCGATGCAAGCAAAGTCATAAAAGGACATGCATGATAACTGCAAGTGAGAATAACACTAGTTCGATTTCAGATATATTGGTAAAATCCATGGACATGCTTCAGTTGTATATTTTTGAAATCCAAATGAAAAACAGTAACACAAACTAAACCAAAAGAACAGAAGCTCAAAGAGAAACAATGGATGGTTCGCCAAAGTAGTCCTACAAACAATCAAATCTGCATCGAAATTCGTTATACAAATCCCTCTCCTTCATCTAACTCTCATTTAATGACTCTGGGAGTAGTCAAAGCTCAGAGGTTGCTGCCAGAATGGGGCCTGCACAAAAACAAGGTAGAAACTTGGACAAAAAATCACGAGTCCAGCATAGTACATGGTTGGCCTAAAGACTACTTATTTCTCTAATCCATGTCTAAATTATGGTAAACAAGGCAATAATATGATATGCATCGCTGCCCACGGATTATTTGCATAACAAGAATCAATGCAGACAAATTATGTAAAAACTAAGATTGCTTCAAAGCACGATTTGTGATTAGAGAATTGTGGTATCATTGAATAAAAAACCATGTTCGGACATTGATCCGTTAAGAAATTGTACAACACACCAAAGACCAATAATCTCGAAACATTCTCAAACACTAGCCCAACACTCCGTCTAGCATACTTTCCCTGTCCACAAAATAATGCAAACCCAATTTTCTTTTTGTTCCAAATCTTGATTTGCGATCTAAGATGTTGGGAGTCATTTAAGTATTAAACACATATCCATAGTTTTCTTTTAGAAATGCACTACAAAAATGAGAGACGAGACATTACCTGCAAGACATTATGCCCATACATTATTTCAGCCCCAGGCCATGGTGCATAGGCTGCACTTCCAGATGTCTGATTCAACCCCAATGCATTTGGGCTCATAACCAGGTTCGGAGAAATCCCATAACCATATGAAGTTTGAGTTGTTGGCATGTGACTGAAGGTAGAATAACCAGTGTCATACTGCACAAGTGGAGGCTGGAACTTTTGCACAGCAAAAGGGACCAAATTAACACTCTGATTCATAGGGACGTTGCTAACATACCTGTTTCACAAGATTCATTCAACCTCTGTTAATAACCACATACATTGAGATTACTAATCGTGAATGCAAAATGCATAAACTGAAGAGCAAGAGCTTCAAACTATGCAACTTTCTAAGATTGGACCTCGAATAATAACCGGTCATAATACTAACATCAAACACTCAATTGTTTTCTAGCAGATGGCACGGAAAAGGTGTGATTAGATGAGGAAATGGGTGCATATAGCATAGTGGATGTAAGTATTACAATTAAAAACATTTGAATAAAATTGTACAGTAATGCAATTTCTGTTCTTTTTTATTTTTTGTAACATACAAAAAGAACGAGGTGAGTCATTGTTAAAAAAATTATAAGAGCTAGCTCAGCTATATAACCTTAATTGCAAATTAAATTTTAGTTCGACTTATAAATAATAATCTGAAGTCTTGTAAGTTATAAGCCAAAAAACCTAAAACAGGAAGTCCAGTCCAAAAAGATGTCCAGCTTCTGCTGGCGGATCCAATCCCATTTCCAACATCAAATATAATTTTACCTTTTGTAACTCCTATCATAATCTGGGTCACTTCGGTCCTTTTCCCTATCTCTCAGTATAGCGACTCGAGAAGCAGGCCCAGCATCCCGTCCACAAATATTTCTATCCATTTCTTGAGACTCAGACCTTCTCAAAGATAAACTTTTTCCATCCATTGGGGCCTCAGATGATATATCATATGAGTCTGAACTGCTGAAGGAACTAAATATTCTAGCACGTGCTTTGTCGTAATCCTCCAATCTCTCTTCCACACTTCTAAGAGTGCTTTTTTTGTCGTCCCAATTCTTAGATTCAATTCCAGCTGCGTTGTTCGGCCTAGGCCTGATTGCAATTTTAAAGTGCCCCAGATTCTCAGTTTCTGGTTGCTTAGCAAGTATAGCAGATAAGGAGACTGCAGGATATTTCCAACCCATTATTTTCTTAACCAAAATTCTTCCCTGACCCTCTATGCCAGTATCCAGGACAATAGTTTGAAGACCATAGTGTTGACAAACGCGATGAGCTGCAAGACGAAGATATGAAGTAGGAAAATGTTGAAACTCAAATACCTGCTGTTCCATATCTTGCAAGAACTTCTGGATGTCCAATTCCATTCGAAGAACTGAAAAAATAAAGCAAATAAATATGCTACATGTAACAATACGTGGTCATGTAGATTTATTGATAATGCATTGATATAGGAAACCAGAGCCCTAGAATAAACATCCATCCCAATCAATAAAAAGAAATTCAAAAGAAATAAGCCCCAGAGTAAAAGTTAAGCAAATATCATACTCAGTATTTCAAGTTTAGAATAAAGACATCAAATTCAATGCCATCCTTTGGACAGGTAACTAAATATCTTCTCCGTCTAAAAAGATGATTCACATTAGCTGTGAAAAGTTTCAAATGTTGAAAACATATGAATCAATCCAGGACCCATTACAACATGCACATTGCAGTGTTATTCTTAAGTTAAATAAATTAAGCCAAACGAGCAGAGAACAAAAAAAATATGTTAAAAACGTATGTACAATATTTATCCACATATATTCCACTTTTAGAAATTTTCAAAAAGAGCACATGTGAATCATAACTTTTTGGGCAGCTGCCAATGTGTGCCAAGGGTGGACAAGTATCGGTGATAGATTAGTCCATCCATTGGACATTCCGACTGAGAGAAAATTGTCCAGGCTTCATTGGGCGAGATTAATAAATTTTTTCCATGGTTCAACATGTAGTAGTAATGGGAAAAGGTATAAGCTTTTAATTGTTAATGAACATGTCAATTAAGTATCATCCATTAAGGTAGAGTTTCATGCTGTTTGACATACTTCAGTCCTTTTTCTTTATATGTATCCTGGTTTTCTATGGGATCTAAGCCAAAGATACGTACTTTATATAAGAACTGGATATAAAATAAAGATTTCCTTCAACACCCCTGCCCAAAATCTTCATCGAACTGATTCCAGTACCCAATCTTTTATTTCTTTAAGTTCAGCTGAAAGTTTTTCCCCCGGGAATCACAAAAATTAGAAAAAACATTGATACAGATGTAAACCATTTATACAAATTTCCCCACATGTCTGAACCCAAACTAACGGGAGTTCAAAAACCAATATGGATCGAAAAATCATAATACTTGAACAACGAAATCATATTGAAATGTCCAGTATTCCAGCTAATTCTATGCTCAGATAAACTAAAAAAACACCTGGTAGATGACCCAAAAATAGGTAAATCCAAAACAAAAGGTACAGAACAAAAAGCACTAATTACCCAATCAAGCCCTTAAAAAAAACAAAATTCAGACAAGTAGGGTTCACAAACCAAATTGAGCGTAAAAAAAAAATCGGAGTATTACTTACTGGTGAGACGGTGGCGAGGATTCTGAAGAGCCTCAACCAAGAAAGGATCAACCAATGACCCTATCTCTTTCACCCCTTGTTCCGAAGAATTGTTGCAAGCAGACGAGGAGTCCATGGCTGAAACCTATCACCTCCCTCTTTTTCCCTCTCAGAAAAACCCTATATCCAGAAGTTGCTTCTGTTCAAGCGAACCGGTGGAGAGGAGAGGGAGAGAGAGAGAGAGAGACCCCTCTGCTTCTTATCCCACCCAGAGGGAGGAGATAAAAGGAGGAAGAGAAGAGAAGATTTGTCAGCTGAGACGATAATTTATATAGTGCTGGCTGCTTGCCTCCGTCGTCAAATTTCCAACATACAATCAAAATATGGAAGACTTTCCAAATATTAATAATTTCTCGTATAATTGAAAATAAAAAAAGTTATTTTATAAAAATTATTCCACTTGTGACAATTTTGACCATGTAGTATACAATATCCCGTGATTGATAATATTTTCGATAGTCTTATTTTCTTCCTCAACGATGTCTTCCACTCTCTAATTTCCTCAACAACACGGAGTCAGTTTAGTCCGATCCATTGAAAAAAACTCTTGGTTTTTGACTCCAAACGCCATATCCAGGCCCCGACTTTTAGAGTTTGAAGTCGAGCCCGACTGATGACATTTCTTGATCGTGACACTTTTTATCGTTTTGGAGATTTAATGCAGTTTTTAACGTCTCAATTTAGAGAATTATGTCGAGGCGCAGTCAATGAACTTCCACTTAATGCTAACATCTTTGTGTGTTGAGTTAGTAGGTAAAATATGTCGTCTTTGTGTTTATTTAGTCCATTTCAATATTGATATTTCTAAGAAATTATACCGACTCAAGATTATCCCTTTCCATAGTTGTTATGTTGAACACGAAGACAATAAATTAATTCATGCATTACCAATTGCGCGTATAACTTAATGTAATGAGTTTCAAGACACATTTATAAACCAAAATTAGTACGCGTAGTTTAAGTATACAAGTAAAAGCTCGACCATATATGCCCCCAATTTTAAAAGTTGACAAAGATTACCAACTGTCACGATCCTACTTTCAAGAGACTTAAGATGGACCGTACGGCAACCATTGTTAGGGAGAACAACGAGTCAGCCTACGAAGTATGCCAACGGCACCGATTGCCCACGACGTTAAAGTGAACTTTGTATATAACGAGCGAGTAGTAAGCGAGCGAGATTAATAGAGAAGAGCGTTATTGAGCATAGTGAGTATAGTTTCAATGTAAAAAATCTTATCATTAATTGTCAGCAAATTACATTTTGTAGGGGAATCACAAAGGACATTTCGCTTGCCAATTTATTTATTAATAAAATATTTATAAATAATGAAAATATAATATTATTTATATTTATTAATAAATAACATATATTTCACGTCTTAAATTATAAATTAATAATTTTATTTTAATTATTTGTAATCTATTGTTTTAATTAATTTTTTTTTTAATTTTTAAAGAAAACCATATATTGATGAGAATTGTTGGTCTAATTTCCTATTTTCACTCGCACATTAGGGATAATTACGATAATGCCGCGAAGAGTTCTGTTCTTGGCGCTTGAATATACCCTTTCAGAAGCTTCGTTGATCCTTTCGCCCTCGCTTCGAAGACTCTCCGATGGCTGATCGATTGGCGATAGCCTCACCGGGGCCGTTAGATTCGGACTCTAAACCGCATGATATCTCGTCGGAGTTTGATTGTCTCCCAGTTCCGCCTCTTGATTCCCTGTTTTTCTCGGATTACAATCGCTACGCTGGCGTCAATTTGCCTACTGTGTCCTTGATTTCTGATCCATGGTTTGGGTTGGGCTTCGACGATGATGGAGATTTCGATTTCACATTAGATGACCTGGATGACCTTTACTTGCCCTCGGAAACGGAGGATTTCCTTCTTCCGGAGGGGCTCGATCAGTACAGCGGTTCGGTCGAATCGCCGATCTCGCCTGCGGACCAACATATTCATATTAAATCTGATAAGGGCTTGAATTCCCAGCTCTTTGGCGATGGTGTTGGTGAGGTTTCTTATTCCCCCTTACTGGAATCAGGTAATTCTGGTTGTTCTGTCGAGCAGTGCATGCAGGTCGAAAATTCTGCTAAAATCTCATCATCGAACTCAGAAAATTTCAAGCAAAAATGCTCATCGACAAATTCCTGTGATTACAACTCTAACGCGTCCCGACTTTTGAATCTCCCGTCGCCAGAGCACAGCTGTGATCACGAGCTTTCTGGTGGGCCGGTATCCTCTCAGGGTTCGGATTCGGGAAAGTTTGATACTTGTGCTTCCGGGGCAGTAATAAAATTATCTCATGCATGTGATAATTATAATGTCACCGTTGGTCAGAAAGTAGAAGTAGAGGAAACTAGTAAACCCGGGGCTCCAAAAAGGAGGAATGAGCAAGATGAAGGGCATGCAGAATCAAGGACTACAAAGTATCGAAGGTCACTGATACAGATTGATGATGGGAGCCCACCATTTGAATTGGGTTCTGCAAACGAAGAAGAAGAAAAGAGGAAGGCCAGGTTAATGAGGAATCGCGAGAGCGCGCAGCTCTCCAGACAAAGAAAGAAGCATCATGTGGAGGAGTTGGAGGAGAAGGTGAGAATGATGAATTCAACCATAGCTGACTTAAACACTAGGATATCATACATTATGGCTGAAAATGCAGGTCTGAGACAGCAATTGGGCAGTAATGGGGGGATTTGCCAGGCTTTACCTTCTCCTGGGATGTACCCGCACCCCCCTGTGCCACCGATGTCATATCCATGGAGGCCGTATCCTCCTTACGTTGTTAAACAACAAGGGTCTCAGGTCCCTTTGGTTCCGATTCCTAAATTGAAACCTCAACAACTAGCACCTGCAAAGACCAAAAAGAATGAAGTTAAGAAAGTTCAATCTAAAACTAAGAAGGTGGCTAGCGTTAGTTTACTTGGTTTACTTTCTTTTACCTTTCTTTTTGGTGTACTACTTCCTACTATGAATGTCGAAGACCAAAGCAGAGAATACCATGTTCCCCGTGAATCATCAAGTTATCGTAGCAATGGTTTATATGATGAGCACAAAGGCAGGGTTTTGTTAGAATATGTACATGTTAATGAATCTGAAGGAAATACGGGTGGCTTGCATGGTCAGAAATTTGATGTTTCAGGGAGAATACCTTGTCATATAGATTGCATGAGAAAAAACAAGGAATCGGTGCCAGTGTCTTGTGGTTCAGGAGAATTCACCTCTCGTGAAAACTCCAGCGAGCCTCTTGTGGCTTCTTTATATGTTCCACGAAATGACAAGCTCGTTAAGATTGATGGCAATTTGATAATTCATTCTGTCCTTGCTAGTGAGAAAGCTATGGCGACTCACAATGCTTCTGAAATGAAGAATAAAAGAGAGACTACTTTGGCAATAGCGGATGGAGTGACTCCGGCAGTGGCTATTCCTGATGTTGGAGGGAATGGGAGAAGACATCCAAACATCTATAGAACTCAAGGGGAACGATACAAGGTTCTCACTTCTGGCCCTGTTGACACTTTGAAGGATCATATGAAGTCAACTGTGGCAGATGGTAAACTTCAGCGATGGTTTCGTGAAGGCCTTGCAGGTTAAATCAATTCCCTTTCTTATTTAGATTAATTTGTATTGGACTGAAGATACAGGACGGATCCCCTCAGTGTGCTGTGATAGTAGTATCGTTTGTCTTTTTTAAGGCGAAAATGAAGTTTTGCTATAGTAGTTAGTTATACAAAATGGGTAATACAATTGAGTTTTTTTTTCATAGAATGCTTATTAATGTGTTGTCTGCGACTCTGCTTGTGTTAGTGATGTGAATTGATTGTTCTCCTGTCTGGTCCTGGGTGGTTGATAAGATTACTATGTGTCTTTTCCACTAGGTGCAAGATTTGGGAGGGAAGGTAGTGTTGTCGTACATGACAACCATGTTAAAGTTTGGAACTCAGTTTTTTTGTTGAGAGGTTCTTGTATGAAATTCCCTATAGTCCCAAAATGGGGAATTTTTCCCTTGTTTTAAATGCGAGGAGTAAAATGTCTGTTTTTCCTTTCCTTCTGCAGGGCCATTGTTGAGTTCTGGCACGTGCAATGAAGTGTTTCAGTTTGATGTTTCTCCATCACCTGCTTCTGGAGCCATTATTCCGGCATCCACAATTTCAAATGCTTCTTTAAAACGCAGTCAGAAGAATGCCACTCAAACAAGCATTGGAAATAATAGGAGAACTCTTGGCCGTCTTCCAGTTCCCCTTTTAGATCCCAATATCAACATTACTGAGGAATCCATGGGAAGAAGCTCTCAGAATGACAACTTTCAGGAGAATAAATCTGTTTCTTCAATGGTTGTTTCGGTGCTAGTTGATCCTAGAGAGGCCAGCGATGGTGATGTCGACGGGATGATCACACCTAAATCACTTTCCAGGATCTTTGTTGTCGTACTTGTGGATAGAGTCAAATACGTCACTTACTCCTGCATGCTTCCTCGTACTGCGCCTCATCTCGTTACAACCTGAGAAATGGAAATTCACATTGGTAATACCTTATCTAGCTTAAAGCCCTTGGCTCAATAGTTATTCTGAAAAAACAACAAACAACCTTTAGAAGTACTCTTAACCCTTTTTTTACACGTTGATAACCACTCCAAACTAGTGAACCTTTTGGTGAAGGGAATTGACATTGGCAATGTTAGTCATGTGTCTATTTTAATGGGAAGGAGGAGGGTTATTAGGAACTGAGTGAGTTTCACTGAGTTGGAGATCTAGCAGCTTTAGAATGGGCGATGGGAAGGAGCCTTCTTGATGTATCATAACATTGAATTTAATAGTTAATCTATACATAGGCGGTTGGCTAAATGTAAATGTTTATGATCATTTATGAGTTGAATCCTCGTTTTGCCTCAAAACTTGATTTATTAATATTTAGACAAAATCAAGTAGTAATGATTGGGAACAAAGTTGCATGGGGGGACATAATATGGTCTCTTAAAACTTAATATTTAACTTTGGTGTCTCTTAGATGTATCCTTTAGTTAAGTGATTGTACAATGAATGATGATGTGTAGTTTTAGAACTTGAAATTTTTAATTGTGGCACAATCCCACGTTAGATACATTAAGTTCAAACTTATATTAGTGGGATGGTATAATCTCACATCATTTGGGTTAACCTCAAGAGTAAAACTAAGTGATCAGGAGATTAGGCATACAAGATTAAGTAGAATGAGAATTTCAAATACAAAGTAGTAAGTTGAAATGAATAGTAATGGTGGAGGAGACGAGGATCTGCGGAGATTAGACGGCTGCTACTGTTGGTGGGTTGTGATGCAGCCAGCGCTTAGAACCCTAATCTCTCCCCTTCGATGTGAGGTTGGCTTTTCTATTCCTTTTCTTCCTCTTTTCCTTTCCAAGTTCATGCTTTGTATTTCCATGTTATGGGCAGCAAGTAGTTGAAAAATCATCTAAAAAGCAAAGAATGAGAAAAGGGAAAGTCTTCTCTTCCGACTCGCATTTTTGAGTTTCTATATGATTGATCGATAATGCTAGCTACGTCTGGTGAGAAAATAAATTTGCTTCCTGATAGGCATCTCGACAATGGCAGGTTGGGATAATATTACAGGCATCCGCTCGGAATTTGAGCCATAAATCTCCGTATTTTAAGTAATATGTGCTAGGCTTTACACCCAGAAGCATCTTGAAGAGATTATGGATATAAACAAGCCAGAAAAAGACAAGCAATTCTCAGGAGTAGTAAGTAGACTGTACACAATCTAAAATAGCAGAGTCAGAATTCAACATCCAAGACAATCAAACTTCCTAAATATGCACACATAGCCTTCAATGCCCCATTCAAAACTTATGCTGGAATCTTCAATTCCTAGATAAGGTTACAAGAAGCACTTAATTGAGAAGTCAACCACAGTCTAACCAGTGAACCAACGAGAATCAGTATCATCAAGCACTATTGTAGCATTCAAACAAGTATTAACTATAATCTATATTTTTTATTTTACATTCCACATTAATATCATCAACAAACTAGATTGTTGCACACGGCTACATTTTACATGGTAGATATATAAGTCGATGTTTACCGTGTTGTGTTCGTGAATGGATTACTTTAAACAAGTACAATTACATAATAGAACCCAGGCCACACTGACTTACATAGAAGTTGATTGTGGCTTTCTTATTTACTTAACTTCTGAAGTTCTCCATATGAAGTCTCTCCCAGTCTACCTAAGCGATCAAATGTAGCATATTCTTCAGTTTCCTGTATTTACAACAACAAACTTTCAGTATAAATTCCAAGTTCATAACAATTTAACCAGTAATCAGGTATTTGAAGTTTATGCACACCTCAATTAATCTATTTTCTATTTGGGGAAACACTTCAAACAGCGATAGTAGTTTAGGAGAAAACTTGTATTCAAGATATTTCAATAAAATACCTGGAAGTTCAGACGGGGTAAAAGGAGAGACCATTGAGGAATGCTTAAATTCCTGCAACTGCTTGAAGTTCATCCAAGGCTTAACCCAGACTTTAGCTTCGAACATTTTCTTCTTACCAGCATCGATAGCTTCGAGAGTTAGATAATATACTTTACCAGCAACCACCTGTTCCTTGGCTCTCAATACCCTCGTAAACTCGAGAAAACCATTCTGCATATCGTATTACACATAGTTTTAATTGGAAACAATCCGACAAATATGCTCATAAACGCAAAAGGACTTTTCCTAGAAAAATGGGAATTTCAAGCAAAGAGTAACAGGAAAATAAGAATTGATAGGCGAAGATAAGATTTTTAACGTCTTTTAAAAATTCTAAAAACAACAATCTGAAAACCAAAACGAAATCAAGTAACGAAAAGTCAAATAGAACACGCAAAATACGTCTTTCTTGTTGTGTTCTTCGACAGCAAATCGAGCAAGGCTTTCGATTTCAGCGTCGTTGTGAGAGCCCTTGCAGTTGTGAACCCCACCGACGTTCATCCGGATAACTGGATCTTCCCGGCAAAATCCAGAACGAAAAAAGCAAAGAAGGATCAGACCGCAGAACAGCAGCGCAGCAGAGAGAGTATTCGGCTTCATCGTCGGATTCGAAAGAAGCAAAAGGAGTTGAA
The DNA here is from genome assembly GCA_022433065.1 of Begonia loranthoides. NCBI lineage: Eukaryota > Viridiplantae > Streptophyta > Magnoliopsida > Cucurbitales > Begoniaceae > Begonia > Begonia loranthoides. The sequence continues at coordinate 859,903 of CM039478.1, read as the reverse complement.
ACCTTTTCGAAGCTCTGAAACTATTGATTCAATGGAAGTTTGCGTGAGGACGGGGCTGAACGCGACTTTCCAAGTCTTCATATACTGACTTCGGATAAACGACACGCCAAAATATAAAATACCAAAAAATTGAAGTGCACGTGGCAATTTCTGTTTCGTTGATGTCCGCGCGCTAATTTAGAGGCGCTTGCCGACTCGTCGTTTCCATTTCTCATCCACACCTTTCATTCTCCTTCCCATTCAAACTACACTGTGGGAGAGAAGAGAGACCGAGAAGACGAAATATGGGTTTGGAAATCACGGAGCCAAACACCTGCATCAGAGGCTGCTGCTCAAGCAGATCCATCCCTCTTCATATTCCGCCTTCCTCTTATACTCTCCTCTCTCCCATCGCCAGAGGTAATCTAGTTTCCTACCTCCAGAGTGCAACTAACATTTCATTTTCTTCTCCATTGTTGTTTTCAACTTTACGGTATTGTAGGCGCTGAGAGCGTCGTCTTCGAAGGGAGATTGAATGGGCAGAAAGTTGCCGTGAAAAAACCTATACTCTCTACTTCAGAAGACCTGGACAAGTTCCACAAGACGTTGCAGTTGCTATGGTTTCTCTCTGTCTCTCTCTCTCTCTGTCTCAATTCTGAGATTTTTTTCCTTGCAAATTTCATATAACTTTACCTTTATTGTGAAGTAAGTTGGATCACCCGGGAATAGCGACATTGGTAGCGGCGCACGCGAGACCGCCAAATTACATGTTTTTCTTTGAATTCTTTGAAGCTCCAAACTTGTTTGAGAAATTACATGTTGAGGAGTGGAATCCAAGCGCCGATCAAGTCCTCAAAATCACCCTTCAGTTGGGTATGAGTTTTGTCATCACCTCTTATAGATTCTAAACTCTGGGTTTTTTTTTCTAGCAGACGTGTCTTTTGGAATGAACTAAACGACACAACAGTGTCATGGCTCAATTGTTCCTTTTGTTTTTTTGTCATGGTATGAGGTTCATTCTTGAAATGAGTAACGTTTACACTCTAATTTGGGCACTCTCAGGTGACGTTGTGATGTTCCATATCACGATTGATCTAATATTTTTGCAAAAATAATTAATCAAAATATTAGACCGCCAACAATTCTTCTTGAATGTGATTGTGAATTTGTTCGTAAATGTTTACCATTTGTTATTAGTTTAACCACAAATGTTCATCCTTCTAGTGCTGCAATGTTTTTAGGAACTGAATACCACGTCTCATGCCAATAATTTCGGTTATGAATACAAATGCTTTTCTGGGACGACTAATTTTCAACTTTTTTCTAGTAATTCTAATATTCATGTTGCATTGTTTGTCTCTCTCATTCGTCTCTTTTCCAGCAAAGTCTTTGCAATATCTGCATAAGTTGGGGATTGTACATCGAGATGTCAAACCGGCAAATATTCTGGTAATAACTTTCACAAGTTCCAATCTTTGTGCACTTTCTTCGGTTGATTACTTGCTTCATTGGCTCATATATGCCCACCTTAAAAACCATGTTTACTGAAAAAATTTAATTTGTGAGGCAGCTTGACAACGGTTTGTCTCCACACCTAGCAGATTTTGGTTTGGCAGAATACAAAAAAGATCTTAAAGGAGTGTCTGTTGAGAATTGGAAGTCTTCAGGCAAGCCAACTGGTGGTTTTTACAAGAAAAACATGGTTGGTACCCTAATATATATGGCGCCTGAAATATTGAAGAAAGAAGTGCATACAGAAAAATCTGATGTGTACAGTTTTGGCATATCGATCAAGTAAGAATTTGAGGTAGTTGGTATTTTGTTTAAGAATCTGTGTTCTAGCCTATTCATATACTTAATTAAGTGGGATAATGTAATGTCATGCTTTATCCTTACCCGTATTGGAGGCATTTGGAAATAGAAGTAGTTTGAGCGTAATCAGAAAATTTATTTTGAGGTTTATTCTCATTTGAGAAGATAGGTCACTGGTGTTTTTAGTCATGTTTCATTCTGCAACATTACTCTTTTCAACGGAAGCTAAAGTTGAGGAGTTGGACTTAAGGGCAGTTAATCATTGGAGGATAGAGTACAGTTTTGAAATTCTGGTGTTCAATTTCTTGTAATTCTTTTCAGACCTATCTTTTTTTGTTATTCTTTCTAATTGAAGAGAAATAACCACACATTGATAGGGGCTCTTTCCTTCTTGGATAATTATCCCTTTTTCTGTAATATTTGTAATATAATACAAATTTCAGTTTCTTATAAAAAGAAATCTAGTTCTTTTTGGTTGATTGAGTCAAGAAGTTAGATCTGATCTTTGGTAATTTTAAATGGATGGGAATGTTTTGGACAAATAGACAGTCAGCAACCAATTTTTTGTTTTTTATTTTTGTGTAATATAGCCAAACGTTATTGATTAGTTTACAGGTTCCTCTTGGTAATTGTTTTGCTCATCAACCTAATTGACCTGTACGGATATGATAATACCAAATATGTTTTCATAGGAGTAGGAAAATGAAATCACGTTGTCTTCCATGCTCAAGTAAGTCCAATAGCGATCAATATTTAATTGTCTTATCGTATTACTCCCAAATTTCCTGATTAATTTGTTACTTTTATCCTGTTTGTGGACATTGTTAAAACATTATGAACATATTCCCTTGCTGTTAATTTGAATATAAATCACATGGTAAATTGCATGCATTAATTCAGAAAGGGTGCTGTGTGAAAATTTTCACTTTGCCACATGACATGAATTTATTTGTGAATTTATTGCAGTGAACTTCTTACTGGCGTTATTCCATATACCGATCTTCGTGCAGAAGCTCAGGTTAGCCACATTTAATTTATTGTCATTGTATGCAGATCAATAAAAATCTATAATGTACCATATGGATTTTTCCATTATTTATTGATGAACCCAAAATAGAAAGTTAATGGTCAACATTGTTTTTGTCTAAACTCCTAATAATTTTTTCACAGATTTACTGCATCTCAGGAGACAAGATTAGAATTTGTATTGGTTTGATCCTTCGACCTACTACTTATGCAGTAGGAATTGAAGTTAATCTTAAACTTGATGGTATCACATTGATCTGCATGGAAATAATTTCCTTCTACTATTTCTGTTTCCAATGTATGGAAGAAGAAAAAAATCAGCATTTTATTTAAATTTTGCACAAATTGTCCCATATAAATTCCCTGACATGAAAAATTATAAATGAGAAAGTTTTTTAAACAGCGCAAATAAGTTACATATTGTTAAATGAAAATGATGGGAAAGGAGAAATTTTTGTTAAGCTTTCTTTGACGTGTTGTACGTTGGCAAAGAATGTCATCAATTTTTTCTTTCACTTCAAATGTCCGCATTCCCCATATAAATCCAATGAATATGATATCAAAAAGTGTTGTCTATATCTTATATGAAGTGGGGTGGATATCAGTGGCTTTCAATTATATATTGTTGTTGAGGTAGAAAAACTTGCGCAAATTTTTCAAACCATTAAAGGATTGGTTCTTTGATTCTTTATTTGTAGTGAAACATTGATGCTTGTGTCAGGCACACACTGTACTAGAAATGAACTATACTGAACAACAACTTACATCCGCTGTTGTTTGTGATCGGCTGCGACCTGTTCTTGCGAGTTCACCATCATATTTATTGACACTTATTCAAAGGTGCTGGGATGATAATCCGGAAATTAGACCATCTTTTGATGATATTATTATGGAGCTAAATTCTTTTGTGGAACATAAGGAGTTGACTCTGGTTGAACCTTGCGATTCACATTGTACTCAACTTGATGATGATGTAAAGAAAATTCAAAGTTTTCAAGAGAGCATTAACTGGTCTGATCAGGGAGCATATTTTTCCGAGAAAATTACAGGTACAGATAAGTCTAGCATGAAAGTGTGGACTGATTCCTCGACTGATCCTTTGGCCTATTGTCCAATACTTTCTTGGGGATCCTTTGCCACCTGTGGGAGGAGGGAGACCATGGAGGACACACATTTTCTTAGCCCCCATTTGTGCAGTGAAAAGGATGTTCATATGTTTGGTATCTTTGATGGTCACAGAGGTCTGTTGTGCAAATTTATACTTGCTTTATAATGTGAACGTCCTGTGATATTTAGGAAAGAAGACATATTATCTTATCTTTACCTCTCACAAGTCAATTGATCTAGGAATTGGTAGAAGCTCTATACAATCAACCCTCGGTCCTATTGTTAATAAATATACACGCACTATAAAAACTATTTAAAGATTTATTCTAAGCTTTGTGTCATCCCTTATTAAGATTCTTAGTTGTAGTTGAAAACAAATTTTTAATGTCTTTTATGGTATTTTATTTGTTGCACTGTAATTAAATGTAATTGTAAATCTTGTAGGTGCAGCTGCCGCTGAGTTTTGTGCTCGAGCAATTCTGGGATTCTTTAAGAGCTGTTGTCCAGTGAACAGGTTTTTCTCCCTGATTTTCCTCTTGTCAATCTTCCATATATTATTAATTTTAATAATACAAAGTTATGCATGCAGCCCTGCTAGTGCATTATCTGAAGCTTTTGTTAAGACTGATGCTGCATTTAGAAATCAACTCGAGTTGTATCGCAAGTCCAAGAGAGTCATTCAGAAAGACTGGCATCCAGGCTGCACAGCCATTACAGCTCTAATAGTTAAAGACAAGCTTTTTGTTGCTAATGCTGGTGATTGTAGGGCAATATTATGCCGGGCTGGGCATCCAATTGCTTTAAGTAAGGTGGGCTATATGTTCTAGTAAACTTTTAATTTCAGAAATAGTTTTTATTTGTCAATATGTTGAATAATTTAAATGAATAAATTAACTTCAATCAAACTGTTTGAATTTTGTGATTAGTAGCAATTTAACATTATGCAAATCAAAATATCTTGTTCTAATGTATGTCTCTTCATTTTCTTTTATTTAAACTTAGATATATCACATATCAGTCTTGGACAATTGATGTTGAGTTTAAAAGTAAAGAGGATATTGAAAAATAACTTGAATGACTAAATTGACCATGTCCGAATAATTATCTTAGGATCATGTTGCAAGCGATATGAAGGAGAGGGAGCGTGTAATTGGTCTTGGTGGACAAGTCAAATGGCAAGTTGATACATGGAGGGTTGGTCCTGCTGCTCTCCAGGTTTGTAATTTCACACATTTTTCTACAACTTCATGAGGAGATATATCAGATGATAAAATGCTATATTCCTCTGGTCATTTTTTATTATCCCACTTGTTACTTGAGAAGGTCTAGTGGACCACTACTCCGCTAGTTAGTTTGTTCCAGGTTACTCTTTTGATTATCTGCTATTAATTTGAGAACTCAACTTCCAACCGAGGACTAAATGGGACACCACTCCTTGTGATATTTGAGGTGTATTATTAGAATTTAACAGTGTCTTTAGCTAAAATACTTACATGTTCTGAGATTGTAAACAAGGATCTCTCACCATAGGTTGAAACACCAAGAAGACACTCTTTTTCAAACTTGTGATATCAACTATTGATAATGTTATTTGTATGACACTGGAAATATCAAGTGCGTTTGCTCTCGATATAAATTTTTCTTATGCTCATTTTTAAGACACATTCTGTCCTCAGCTATATATGCTTTAATATAAGGTCAATGAACGAAGCTTTGGTGTAACTAAACTATAAACAGGTTACTCGTTCCATTGGCGATGACGATCTAAAACCCTCTGTGACGGCTGAGCCCGAGATCACCGAGACCGTTTTGTCAGCGGAGGACGAATTCCTTGTAAGGTCCTTTTTAAAATTTTTATGTTATGATGCTGCAAATTAACAAAGTGTTCTTCCAGGTTATGGCTAGCGATGGACTATGGGATGCTATTAGCAATGCAGAGGTTGTGAGCATAATCAGGGACACTGTAAAGGACCCGGGAATGTGCTCCAAGCGATTGGCAACCGAGGCCGTAGAGCGCGGGAGCAAAGATAATGCCACAGTGATCGTCGTATTCCTCCGCCCTGTTTCGACTGCAGAGAGAATATATTGATGAGGTGCGTCGAACATTATTACCCGTTCAAGATCGAACTGTTAATTATGACCGAAGAAAATGAAATAAGATTAGGCAGCATTAGAGGAGAAATGCTTGTCAACACAAAATTTCCCAGAAATAATGTATTAACTGATTCCTATCAGTGATTTAATATTGAAAATTTTCAAATTATTAATCAATTTTTTCAAGATTAGGAGTCTAATTTTTTAATTCAAAAAATCTCTTTGTTTACAAAGTATGCATGACTCATACAACAAAAAAGAAGAAAAAAGCACTTTTGTTCTATCACAAATTTTAACTGAAAACATGGTAGTCATATTTGTCTTATTTATTTTTTATAGTTGAGTGTTTAATTATTTAATATTTGTCGATTTTATAATTTAGTTTTTTTTGTAATTACCCTATTATTGATTTATTTATTAGTAGTGTAAATAATTTATTATTTATAATTAGAGCCAAAAAAAATATTATTTTTATGTATTTTATTTTCACCAAAGTTGACGACGATGGGGGGTATTTATGCCATGTCACAAACGCAATGCTAAATCAAAAACAGTCTCTCCATCTTCAGGGTAGACTCTCAAAAATGGCAGAACCACAGCCGAACCCACAGCAATCTTTTGCACTCCCCCACTCGATCTTCACAACCGACGACGGTTATGCCGGGGACAGGCCGAGCTCCACCGTGATTTCCGGCGGAGAAGACCTCGACTTCATCCGGCCAGCGAAGCGGGGAAAGAACTGCCCCTCGGTTTTAGAGAGGCTCGGAGATTTGACTCCAGATTCAAGTCGAAGCTTCTCCTTCACCTTCGACACAAGTTCAGTCGGTTTCGCTCCGGAATTCACTCCCAAATTCGGATCCTTCAATCTGGCGAAACGGGAGCAGGAAAGGCAGAAATTTGGCACCATGATTTCCAGCGGAGAAGACCTCGACTTCATCCGGCCATCGAAGCGGCGAAAGAACTGTCCCTCGGTTTTAGAGAGGCTCGGAGATTTGACTCCAGATTCAAGTCGAAGCTTCTCCTTCACCTTCGACACAAGTTCAGTCGGTTTCGTTCCGGAATTCACTCCCAAATTCGGATCCTTCAATCTGGCGAAACGGGAGCAGGAAAGGCAGAAACTTGGTAGCCAAATTCGAGAAGAAGAAGAAGAGGAAAAGGTCGGGGAGGAAGAGCAAGAAGAGAAGAAGGAAGCCATTGACGATGAGATAGAGAAGGCGAAAGGAGAGATTGTAAGAGACTGAGTTAGGCGGACTGTAGCTGTACAGTGAAATTTCTTTCTCCGTCCGATCAACGATCACCTCTGAAAATCTTGAATTGTCGTAGGATTAAAAATAATATATATGTAGACATAGATCTGAATTAGCAAAAGGATGGAAACAGTTCCACCATTTTCTGTTGCAATGATTGATTCACCATCGTCCATCACTGCGACAGTGTGTACTGAATCTACTTATAGCAGGAACGAATGCTTTCATGGAAGCCGGTCCTGCCACCACCTGCCGATTCCTTCCTTCACGTGCGCACTGTTTTTCTAAATTTGGATAAAACCCTGTTTTTAACCACACGTGCTACACCTTTTTTTTTATTTTTTTTTGTGTTTATTATTAATTAATTATTATTTTTTATATATAAATGAAGGCAATAATGATCAATATTAACCTTGAAACTAATAACTCTTATTTTTATTATCTAATATCTGGAATATTGAAGTATTAGCAAAATATACTTTTATCGTTAAAAAATCTGTTAAATGTCGATATTATTGACGAAAATTACCCTTTTCGCTACAGAAGAATTTTCTTTCCGCTGCATAAGGATTTTATTTCTGGAGAGTAGTCACGTTTTCACTGCGAAAAATATCTTTTCTGCAGCAAATATTTGTTTTCCACTCCAAAAAGAAAGTCTTAGTCTTTAGAATATGATTTTTTTTCCTCTCTGGAAAGCAAATATCTGCTATAGAAATGGTAGAAATTACCATTTCTGCAGTAGATGACACGTTTTTTCTACAGAAAATACCATTTTTGCGGTGTTGGTATCTGCAATTTGATGGACCCTCTAACAACAAGAGTGCCTGTTACTAACGCCTCAAATTTTGAGGTGCTGTCTCCCGTACTTCAAAGTTAATACTGATAATTACCCTATAAATTATTAAAAATTCACAAAGTTGTCATCACAAAACAATGTTATACACTGTGTAAATCAACATTTTCTTTAATCTTAAAACTTTTAAATCCTTAGAAATCCTAGAAATATGTGATGAGATCATATAATAATTGATCAACCAATAAGTTGAATGTTCATCATTATTCAAAAACAACCCCCACAGAAGATGATATGGAAAGGATGGCAGCCTACCAATCACTTTTCCTCCTTGCCCAATTCTTCTCCTCTTGTGCAGTTTACACTTGGGAGTCAATTGACAGTAATCATTTACAGCAACTTTACATGTATAAGTTTGAGAGATGGCACCTCTCATCTTTCTTCCAACCTCTGTGTTTTTTTGGGTCAAAAACTGCAAGAAGTTCCCATTTTCTGCTTCGAGCTCGTCCCTTTCCTCAATTCCAGCAGCTCCGGCAACAGCTTCTCGAAAATATCCAACAAGACCTCCCATTCATCTTCACTCATTTCTCCAAATGAAATGCAGCCCCCTTCATGACAGTGATTCCCTTCTGAGAAACTCAGAGACTTTCCAAGACTCCCTAAATTGGGACTGTTTGAAACCTTATCCACTACATTTCGATATCCACTCTCCTGAATGGAGTTCCTATCGTCTTGTTTGTCGTCCTCGAACTGAAAAGACAATTCGTAGTTTATTTCCGGAGATTTTGGAATGCGGGTCGGGATTTTGGGATGACTATGCAGAAGTTGAGGCAGTTCAAAGACCTGGTTTGATCGATCTTCGCTCTCCGCATCCAATTGAAGTTTGGGCATTTTAGCCATGGCTTGAGCGCATAGACTCTCCAGTGAACTTAAACTTCCCTCCCCACTGCAAAAATCCCTACTCATTATTTCACCAATATCAGCCAGACAAAGTCCACTAGAAACAGCTTGCTTCAGAAAAATAGTGCAGACAATTAGAATCCGAATAGATGCCTCCCTCAGCCAAGGAAGCTTGATTCGAAGAAGCTTGGCATCATCAAACGGATCGAGACTAGAAATATACTCGATTTCAGACTCAGAAAAAGGTATCGAGGCTTGAGGCCAGTGAAGCCATTCGAAATACGGATCGTCCAACCACTCGGGCAGGCAAAGTCCGTGGTCAATGGGCACAAGATCAGCCACCCCAACAGCAAAATTATTAGACTTCTGTTTCTTGACAAGTATATTTCCTGCATGCCTGTCGAGATTTAGCAATCTCACATCAAGAATACCAATTCGATGCACCGAAGAAACAGAGAATCCGGAGGGACCAAACTCTCCAGCATCGAAGTCGTGATCTATAAAGCGTTGGAGAGATGCAATCTTGCATGAAATATTTTCCATTCCGGGTATGGTTTGAATATCGAAAGCATCGTGGGATATTTTTACCAGAGTCGTCGGAGGAACTCCGGCGAAGCTACCGTGGTCGAGGAGATAAGCTGCAGCTTCGCGAATGCCCGTTTCACCCAACCGAACCGAGTGATTGAATCCCGGTTGACCCAACAGGTTACTAAAGGCTAAACTTTCTTCATAGATCGGCTTAGCCACTGCAATGTTGACACCCTTTTGGCTGCGCAACATATAGGCTCCGCCCAGCCCACTCGATGCTCGTTTTAGATTGACACCTGAAGCCAAAGCTATCGCTGCCTCGACGACGAGAGCATGAACACTTGGGGTCCCATTGCCGCCAATGATCTCGATCCTCGGACTAATATCAAATTCTTCAACTTTAGACAGACATGGGGTGGAGAAACTTCTGTGTATGTTAGCTGCTTCAAATGCCATCTTTAAGGAGTTAATGAGATTAGTTTGACAAAGTTGAGCATAAGATTGAAATCTGCAAATTTGGGATCGGCCAGACAGTACGAATCCATGATGTTGATCAACTGCTACCGCCATTTTGGAGAATCTCATGCAGGTGAAGACCAAGTAAAGAGCAAGCCTATCAGGGATTTCCTGGAGGGTTATTCCTCCTCTGCATTATCGTTCTGCATTTCAAACGAAATCGTAACATATGAGCCCCTCTAAATGTAAATCTAAGTTTTGAAATTGGATTTAGCGTAGATAGAAATCTTCTCACCCATTGTGGATTTGAAATGCAGAAAGCAAAAATCAGATGCAGAGCTCGAGGCCATCGTAGTGTCTGCATTTCATTCGATGTTGATGTTCATAACATGAAATGGAAACGCAGAGGATAAATGCAAAAAAAAGAAGAAGAAAAACAGAGCTAACCTACAAATCCCTCGCTCCTCCTCGCTTAAATCGCCAGAGTGTTCTGAAAAACGTATGAAATTTATGTTAGAACGTAAATAGTTTACGATCCTATTAGACCATCAAAACAATGAACAGATTTCTTTTTCTTTAAATTTCAATGAACAGATTCTAGACTATCATGAACAACGAACAGAGAAGATAGAGAGAGGGAGGTAGAGAGACCCTGAACACTGGGTAAGGCATCCAGGGGGACAAACAGGGAATGGAAGGCGAGAGAATCAGCTGAAAATCTGAGAAACGAAATCAGCTTCTTCTTCTTCTTCTTCTTTAATCGCATTCCCCTCCTCTAAAATTGAATGATCCAGAAAAGATCACTCCCAATTTTCTCCTATTTTCCCGGCCCTTTTCTTAATTTGGGCAGGGCAAACAGACTCGCAGGCTCACATTCCCGCCTCTGCCTAACTGTTTGCAACCAAACAAACTCAAACCAATCGTTAAACATTCATAGGTCTCATCCCACTTTTGGGTTCCCCCGTCGCCGGATTCTCAGGCAACGACCAAGTTGGCACGGTCACATCGAAATCTGCTTGATTTTTGTCGCAGGAGTAATGCTCTGCTTTTTACCCATCATTTCTCCTGCAATATAAACACATCCCATTATCCCAAGTTGTTTGACACTTTAAGGCAAGAATGATTATCTATTATGCTTCGCATGTTATTTGTTCTAACACATTAAAATTTTATCGTATTATCGCCAACCTCTCTCTCTCTAGCAATTCGTTTCTCCATCAGCTCCGACTGCCATGGACCCAGAAGAAGAAAGAGACAAGGACGGCAAGGAAGCGAAATGGGCAGCGGAGTGCAACTATACACATTAGAAATACATGAACTGTTGCAGAAAAGAGAAAAGGAAGTAATTTCAGAAGATTGTCGAAACAGCAACAGTGGACTCATTTATATAACCACCATCTCTGTTCTTATGAAACATGAAATTTCTTATGATTTATTACAGTCAATGCAAACGGAGCAGCCCAAAAAATACGCACAAAATTTATCGACGACGTCCTTTTATTTCAAGTGGGTTGATAGGGAAGTGGCAGCCAATGCAAATGCCAATGGCAATCACCTTATTGATCAACTGGTTGAAGGAACAGCAGCTCTAAATGACACTTACAGTCTCCTTAAATGCCTCTCCATTTAAACTCGGTGGGAGGGTTATCTTCTCATTGCCGTTGACAAAGGTTGGTAATTGCGTTGTTATGGGGGCCGTTTTGACTTCAGTTTGTTGTGGATGCGATCGACCGGTCCCTCTAATGAGATCTTTGATCGTCGTTTTCAGCTCGTCATCTTTCAGCAGTGACTCTAGTGTTATGTGCAAACCTAAACACGAATAAAAATCGCTAATTTTCAGATATCGCTTTGGATTTACGATTGAAAACATGGGTTCGACTCATCAAAATGGAAACATTAGACGTACGGTATCTCCAATAGTGCTTTGGATTGGTGGGATTGTTTATCGTCTCCTCTGCTGCCGGCCGCGTTGTGTACTCCTCTTTCAAGGCTAGTAAATCCTGTAGAGACGAATCGGTATAAACTAAATTTCTTCCTCCAATCTTGACTGTGTTTTTAAGTTTGAAAAGAATATCATTCGAGAGTTCAATCAAGTCCAATTTGATCAAGCATTTTAACCCAATGGAAGATGATGATACCTGCAGAGGGAAGATTGACCACATTGATGGAGATTCAACGTGTTGCCTTACGACAAAATGGACAATATCTGGGATGCAAAGACTGGGCGGCGACGACTCAGATCCCACCACTGTCTTGAAATATCGCTGCCTTCTCTCTTCGTCTTCTTCCCACCAAGCTCGTAAGGTCGAAGAGTCATGGCATGATGGAGAACACACCTGAAATCCCCATCTCTCCAAATTTACTTGCTTTTTTCAGATAAGTTAGAACTATACTACCATTAAAATGTGCTGACAGATTTCTAGGAGAGCTATTAATTTAGATTCAGAGATAGGCAAAGTAGAAGAAAAGATAAAAAATGCAAGAACTTACAGTCATGTAGCTATATTGCGATGGAATGCCAAACTCGAGACCCGGCTCACTAGGCATTCGTTGGATGCGTAGGCCAAGTAATCCCAACTCTTGCATGACCTGCATAAGAAAGATCAAGTTGGCAGGGCATATTAATGAATTATATGAATGCTAGTGGTCATACTGGATGAACACAAGCAGGGATGAGGCCCAGATCCTCCCCACAGGCTAGCATGTCTGAAGAGTTGAGAAGAACAGGTAGCGTCTTCAAAGCATTTTGTCGCCATAGATTTTCTTGCCGATGAAAATAATAGTCGTAGTACAATCTTCTCAGAACGTTTTTGCTGCATCATTTTAATGATGAGCAAGGATAAGGTGTGCAGGAAGATCAAACTAGAAATCTGAATAATTAGAAACACAAAACTTTCTTAAATGCACATGCAAAATTCACAAAAGCAAAAAACTAGCAAAATCAGGAATTATACACTCAATCAAAAGGACAGGCCTGAATTGCATCTTCAATCATGAACATGTAGCAAAGACTAAGACGGGCTATCGAACCTGTGGTCGTCCAAATCGTTAAAGCTGGAAGTGTCTTCGAGATTGAACCGAGGATAGAATTTTTTCCTATCTTCTTGGTCTCTGATAAGAACTACATTCTGCAGGATACATTTAATGGATGAATTTGTCACCATCTTTAAATTTTGGGTAGGATACCATAGACTCACCTGTAACAAATCAAAAAGACCACGTCGAATCTGGCCTTCATTTTCCAGCAAAGACTTTTCTGCTAATGTCTTCAGTTTGCCAGCAATTTTCTTCTCTGTAGTGCACTCCTCCTTGAACTATTAAAATTGGACAAGATTTTACAGACTTTAAGAAAGAGTTCATTATAGGCTTCCGAATTTACTGGTAAGATGTAGTTTGACATTAGACTCCAAAGAACACTCAACCATGAGAAAAAAGCTTATCACTCAAACACAAGCATCGAAAGTGTCGAGCAAGGGATATAATACAGAGTTAAGCATCCTAAATCTTCAAGAGGTACGGTTTGTTCTTTAGTATAGGCTTGCTTGCCACCCAAAAGAACTGATTATCACCTCATAGCAAAGATTCTGGCATTCATTTAAAAAATTTGAGGCGACGAGCGACCAAGAAGTTCCAAACTTTTCCTGAAATAATACAAAGGAAATTAAAGATCTAAATGCACTGAAATAACTCAATGCATGATTGACCTCCACAAAACCTTATATGTTGACCAAGAGAAGGAAAATATGAGGTCGAAAGGACAAGTAATAACCTGCAAAAATTCTTGCCGAATATATGGGTTACTCAACCGATCAAAATCCCAAATTCCCTCTCTTTCAAGTTCTTCCTGAGAAGCAGATGGATATGATGAAACCCACAGCCCAAGCATATATCAGTTCCCTTTGGAGTGCAGAAATGTACCTGACTCAAAGGGATAGAAGGTCTGAACTTCCCGCACAGACCGGTCATGGAATGCTCCGGAAGCTCCCAGATACGAAAAAAACCAAGTACATGATCAATTCTGTAAGCGGTAAAGTATTTTGCCATCTATAAACAAAACACGAGGGTCAATAACTGTCTGTCTTGTGATTAAAGTATAGTTTGAAGGAGGCAAATGAATCACCGAAACAAAACCTGTGTTAAACGAGCTCGCCACCAAGCATAATTATCTTTAGACATTTCCTCCCAATTGTATGTAGGGAATCCCCAATTTTGCCCATTTTTAGCAAAATAATCTGGAGGTGCTCCAGTTGATGTGTTCATACGGAATAAATTTGGGTAAACCCAAGTATCTACACTGTTTCTGTCAACACCAATTGGTAGGTCTCCTTTCAATACAACTCCTTTCTTTCTTGCATAGTCTGCAGCCTCTGACAACTGTGAGTTCAAAAGGTAAGAAACTAGTATGCGTACAGACATTGTTATTCAAACAAACGAGAAAATAATAAAACAAGAAGATCAAACTGTACTTACTTGTAAATGCAAATGAAATTGGACATAATAATGGAAGCAAATGATCTCATAGTGCAAGCTGTCTTTTGAGACAAGTTTCTCGAGCTAAAAGAAGAAAAATATATATTGTTAGTTTGTAGGAACTAGGAAGACCTTCTCAAATCATACTTTTAAGAGATGATTACCCTTGCCATAGAATAATTAGAAAAGCGACCCCACTGACTGTGGTCCGATGTTTCAAAAAAGTCCCGCAGAAAACAGAAGGCCGCGTAAGGTTTTAACCATTCCTTCAACCAATTGAGAAAAGAGTGAGTGAAGCTACGTTATGTGAGAGAAGGGGAGGCGGATAAGAGAAGTATTCACTCTTTAACCGATCTTTAGGGAACAAAAAAATATGGAGTACTGCATTTTAATTGAAATGCAAAAAAAATTAAAGCTGGAGTTTAAAGTTGAAGAGAACCTGATTCTCAGAAAAATATTTCTGGAAGGAGCTAGATGACATAAAAGACTTTTTCTCCAGGGCAAAGAGTTTCTTGGCAATTGAAATCTTGGTAGCCATTGTTGCCTCATAATCCACATCCTGCACAAATCCTGACCTTAGTATCTTCAACCTGGTACTAGACACAATTGATGGGCAGCCCCTATCCCAATCGACTAATAGTTATGCCATCGGTGATAATCATTGCTACTCATTGAAAACTAAACAAAAAAATAGTCTCTTACAGTTTATATGCAGCACTAAAACTCTTAATGTTTTTCATTTGCTTTCTTCTTTTCCTATCTATAATTCAATGCACTCTGGCAGAATAATCTTCAATGAAATACGAACATACTCTTACCTTGGCGATCTAGACCTCCCGTTGGTAAGCTTCTTCCTTCTTGTGTCAGTTAGAATCAATGTGTCTGATATGAATTTTAAATTGATGGTTTCATGTTTAAGTGCTCATAAAATAGGTTAGCATGAACATTTTGACGGTGTTCTAGTACTAAAGAGCTAAATATAATTGCGTTTCTTCATTTCATCAGTCTAATTCAGCAGCATATGACTAGTAAATGCGCTTTGGCTGCATTAGAATTTAGCTATACTAGATCAATGGATTGCCAATGGTCAGTTATCACATTAGCACATTTCTCAAATGTGAGAAAAGAGGTGCCAGAGAAATATTCCAGATCATGCTGCTTAAAGTAAAAGCTACCTTTCCGTCCAATCGCTCTCTTGCCTTCTCAATCTCTATCTGCAAGTAACCCAACAAAAAATAATTATTACAGACTGAAATCAGCATTAAATAAAACTAATGGGTGTAGTTTTCTGATCATTTGCTAATTATCAATAAAAGATTATCACCTGGATATCTTCTGGTATTGTTTTTGAAAGTGCTTGCACCCTCAAGTACAAGGGATGCAATGCAAATACAGACAATGAGCTGCAAAACCAATCAATACATTGAGAGGTTATTACCTAAAATAAGATCACTATCAGGTGTTCTATATGTATGCTTTAAATTGTACTTTACGTCAATACGATAGTTCTCTATTTACCTTCTTTACATGTAGGAGCAGTTAAGGATTATCCCTCAGATTAGAGGATTAAGGTTATCTCTATCTTTTGAAATTCCTAGATCAAAGCTAGACCAGCTATTTTACACTAGTAATTCTTGATAATGAATGAAATAATCATTCTTCTCAACAATAACAATAAATAATGGTTATATCCCCTCTTTACTTTTTACTTTCGAGCATAATGATGATCGGAATTTCCAAAATTGTGTTACTTTCGCAAGATTGTCACCTAAAAATGGGAAAAGATAGAAAAGCAATGCCAGAGCCAAATGTGAAAACACGAGAATCATATTTTAGCATGACTTGGCAAGTCAGTTTTCTTTCTTTGAAGTATCATTTTAAATGTATCTTAAGACCTTAGACAGCATGTAAAACCAAAGGAAGACGACAATGACATAATTTCATTCACCTTGTTATATGTTAGTATACTTCATCTTTGATTAGAAACTGAAGGAAAGGCAAATAGTAGAATCCGATTAACCAGTAACAAAAGCCCGTTTCTACCTGTAAGGATACGAATCCCACCACATCCCATGGACAGAAGTATCATTTATTGGCAAAAGCTGAACTAAATGAAATCCAGAGTCCACAGCCCAGTCAACAAGTAATTTCAGGTCAAGAAACTCTCCAACTCCAAGACCAGCCTCTGATCGAACGGAAAACATGGGCATGGCAACACCAGCTCCACGCCAAGGCATTTCCTAAAAAAAAAAAAACCAGACATTGAATATATATTTCATCCATGTAACATTCTTCTAATCCCAAGAGCTTACTCTTAACATTCCATCTGAACGGATAATGTAATTCGGTTGAGTTTCTGAATTTGACGAATCCAAAGAAAGACTTCGATTTGGCCCAGTTTCTAAGGAAACATTTCCCGCTTTGCCATATTTACAATACTTGTATGTAAATCTATCATTAAGGAAAGTTGGAGGAGGGAGAGGGAGAGAGAATCAACTGAATATAGATAGAAAGAAATGGTATAGTCATCTTATATTCGGTAGAGAAGGCACACAAAGGATATCTCATTGGAAAATCAGCCCTTTTCAAGACACAGACTGCATGCCAGATTGAGTCACCAGCAAAGCTTAGCTCTAACCCATTTTGAACCTTCCACTGGCCTAATTCTAGAGGGCCGCCAGTAACATAGATCTGCACCAGTCAAAATATAGAAATTCATGCAAAGTACCATACTGTTAGACTCATGCGACGAATATCAAACGACGGAGAGTTTACTGAAGTGTCCTTTTTTAGATTTGGGCGGCGTATCATGAAATGGACAAGAACCGAATCTGTTCAAAATCAGAAGTCAGAGATAATATGATTTAGGCAAGATGAAATATAGTAATACTGAGTAAGTAATAGTAATCAGATAATATAAGAATAACAACAACAACAACGATAGCACAAGATGTCGTTACAAAATGCGTAAAATACCTTGAACCTCCAACTTATTTGGTAAGATCACTCCTAATGGTCTGTCTACATTCACACTGCAACTTCCACCAAATATGACATTCTTGAAAGCACTCGTGAAAGGGATAGCATCCGAACCGGTCTGGAATGAAAAACAGTAGAGGTTTCAATCAGGTTCAGTAATCTCAATAAAGCAAAAAGAGATTTGTTCGAAAATAGGTTTTTGCTATAACACTACGACAGTCAACCATTGGACATCTTCATTGGGAAATTTTATGAGACAGGCAAAGCAAATCAAGTAGAAAACAAACAATCTAATCAGTGTCTGCATGAAGCTGGGCCATTATTTGGATAAATATGGTGAAGTCTTAAACTAGGCAAACAATAGATCAACCAAATACTCGAGTTAGGCAGCAGTGAAGATCAAAACTAGGAGTTCAAGAGACTAACTTGCAGACAATTGGAATCAGAAGACAGAAAATGTCTAAAAACAACTAAAGAAACCAAATGGTCGACAGAATCTATTGCAACGTCAAATGAAAAAATTTCACACCCACAAGGAGTTGTATAATTCAGGAAAATGGTACAAAAGGTGCAAGTACTAAAAGGATAATAAAAAATGATACAAGTACCAAAGCATAAAAAGGTTGTAGGAATCTCCTGCTACTGGAAATTAAAAGGTTGAGGATCTGGGGAAAAAGGGAACTAAAAACTCAGACCGAAACACAAAATACTCATCGTTTCCTCCAATTTATTGGCCAAGTACAGCAGTTTTAAAGCCAAAAAGAAGATTTCCACCAGCAGAAGAGAAACAACAATGAACGAGTTTTGTGGGATTAGTCGGGATCCACACACAGACACCCAACGTTATCAGAAAGAAGAAGAAGAAGAAGAAATGAAACAAAAACCTGCCAAAGATCATGGAGCTCAACGATCTCTCCACCATGAATCGAATCTGGCAAAAACAACTTTCTCTTGTTTCCCATCTCCCATCTCACAACATTTCTATCGTCATCGACCACATAGTAACTGTACTCGCATTCATACCCCTTTGAAACTGCAATACTTCCATACCAGATCAGCTCGTCACCTTCATGAACGGGAGTCATCAACAGTCCTTTCTTCACATTCCAAGATCCAAGCTGCCCAGAGCCGCAAACTAGCAAGCTTTGACCCCACTGAGTATAATAAGGCAGTCGGAATCTCACTTTAACCGATTTGGTAGACTTTTCCCCAGAAATCGTCCCTGAGTTCATCTTATCAAAAATGTGGATTCGAACCAGCTCGAAAATTCACTGCAAGCGTAGAGAAATCAAATGATAAAAATATTCCGACTTTCAAATTTTCTCTCCCGGATTTAACATGGGAGTAGAGGAAAATAGCTAGAGGTATCGCAACGTTTCTCTTCTTTCTGACGTTTCCTCACCAGCCTAACAATAGATCTTGGACGCTAGAAGAACACAAAATAAACTCCAGAATTGAAATACGTTGACAACCGACAGCGATACTAGTTGGGAGCCGAGAAATTTTCAGGTGAACATTTTCAACTACAACTCCACACCTGAAATGATTGGAGGCTGAAGTATCAAACGGAAAAGTGGAAGAGAAAGAAGGAAATCTGAGACGTGGGTTTGTCTGGATCGAACACTCGTCACTCAAGCAATAGAAACCATTGCTTATCGCTTTCTGCAATGAAATTTATGAAAAGACAAAAAAGAGGAAAAAGAAACAGCATGGCGAAGATAGAGAAAGCCAAGATCTTGGAAACAGGAATCAGAAATGGCGCGAAAAAAACAAAGAAATGGACGGACATAAGGAGAGGAAGGGTGCCGTAGCATCCATCCAAGATTTAAACGTTTCAAAATTGCACTAGCAGTCAAAAGAAAATCAATTAAGTTGGAAGCTGCAGGAGGTGGAAAGCACGAGATGAGAAAGAGGAAAAGACAGAGCTTGCAATTTGCACGATGAATTTTGGACGGAAATGAAATTATCATGAACCTTCAAACCAAACTTCATTGTCACCCCCTTCAAAAATTGTTGTTTCCTTCTCCTCTCAACTGAAAAATATCTTCAGCAAGACTCTCCTCGTACCCTCCTCAACTTTTCACAAAAATCGAAATTTCCTTGCTTAGTTTTTGAATTTGGCTTTTAGAACTATCCTGTCTTCTCTCTTTTCTGCACCCTCCTCCATGCCCAAGTTCTGGTCGGTTGCATAAAAAAAATTTGATCTTTTTCCGTAAAAATTTAATCTTTACTTTCCTTTTGTGCATGAATGACAACCAACAATGTCAATTTCACATTTCTCACGTCGTCATCAAACTTTCGACAGATATAACTACAAAAAACAATAAAGTAAGATGAAGACACTATAACCTACTACTTTTCATTAAAAAATGGCATTTTTAGTTATTGATTATGTGTTTTGATTATATTTGTACCACAAAGTTTTCAGCAGAGTTCTCGTGGAAATGGCTTTGGGGTGGTGTGGTTGGGTTGGGTGCCAATTGCTCGACTCGACGCTATCTATGAAATTAATTTGGTGGGGATTCCCAGGAAATAAATAAATTATTAAAAGCAACTTGACAGACGGATCAGATCAATGATCATGCGTGCGTATATATAATTCTTATTTTAAAAACATTAATTGACAATCCAAACTATGAACTATTCTATTAACAACAAATCAAATCTTAAAATATTTATTGCCAAAAAAATATTTTCTACAACAAAAACATATATTAAATTTTATTCCAATAACTTATTTTTTTAGTAGAAGGCAAATATCCACTATAAAAAATATATATATATATATATATTCTGCAATAAAACGAATAATTTTCGTACCTTATATTTATTTAAATCTTAGTCTCCTCAATAAAAACGTGTCTTTTATTTTCCATATCAATCGATATATAGATAATACACTATTCTAAATACAATAATCTATTTTTAATATCACTTTTGCGCATATCATTTCTCGACTGAATCTTGAAAACCAGTGAATATAAACAATTTGATTAATATAAAAAACAAACCAGTACTTGATATTGAAGTAGTATTTCAAGTTGAGATTATATTTCACCCTCTAGTTATACTGAAGAAACTAAGATTTAACAGCAGAAGACAGAGTCTTGGTCACTATTTTTCTCAAGAATACTTGTTAAATAATTTTAAAATTTTAATTAAAAAGTATAATTACAAAGAATGGTCGTCCGTATCCAGAAGATTCTCCATTTATTTTCCGTTGTTATCATTTGAAGCTATGAAATTAATGCACACTTTGGTCACGATTAAAACTTGTGTTACAATAATTAAAGTCTTCCCACGTCACATCTTTGACTTAATTATTTCACTTTATAAAAACATGATCCGACCAATGAGAAGGCCTCTTTATGCCACGCCAGACTCAAAGGCCCGTCGCCCGTGACTTTGACCCCACCATCCAGTTTTCTCTTTTTCCAAAATATTTTCAGATATTTACAAAAAGATCCAAAACAAAGATGATAATTGCACCTTCAAACAAGATGCCTTGTGCATTGCTTCTACTTACAGTCACTGTCACAGATCTCCAACTTCCCTGCTTTCCCCTACCTCGGATATCTAAGACACGTGTCTTTCTATCAGAGCAATCATACCTGATGCGGTGATAGTTCGAAATGCCCGATCGGATTTATGGTAACGGTCCGATGCTGCAAGTCAGAAGAAAATATTAGCCTGATTCGGTCGTCCGACTAAATTCTCTTTGGGACTACTTACCTTGAATCTCGAGGTATGGACGATATTTTATCGAGCTCTATCGAACCGAACACTGCATTACAATTTATAAATAAATTCAGTTGAAACCAATCTTTAGTTATATAGCAAATGACAATAACTTGATGAATATACTCACATGATACTGGATATGGTGCAGCTGTGGGGATTGTATTAGAACCCTTTGCATCTGAATCACTTTCCGGAGGTTCAACTCGATCAAAAGCTACGTCTGACGGTGGACTAGATACCGGAGCAGAAGAAAAATCAGGTGCAGGTGGCTCCATCTGAAGTTCAGGCGAGGGAGAAATGTTCGGAGGGGGCATACGTGGAGAAGGAATGGGAGCAGCTGAGGGAGGCTGTTTCCCATAATTCCATGGAGATGGCCATTTGTATAAAAATCGGCAGCCAGGTGGCTTTGCAGGTTCAACAGGTGAAGGGGAGATTGCTGGTGTAAGATAATGGTGATGATCATGGCGATTGTGATGGCTACGACGGGGAGCTGGTAGAGGAGAAGGAGAAGGAGAAGGAGAAGGCGAAGGAGACGGTGAAATCCCACTTCCGTCACTGCCGTTGAGGGAGGGTTTGAGGATAGAAGAGAGACTAACTTGCTTCACTCGCCCAAATACGGTGTCATTCAACCCGAGGTTTTCTGAGTGAGAGCCATTGATTGTCTGAGCCAACTGCTTTAACCTCTCCTTCGATGGAGAATATCCAACGGCTAGAATGACAGATGATTGAACGATAGTCGGGGCAGACATCGTTGAACCTCTCCCATTCCACAATCGAACGTACAAATTCTGCACAATTCACCAACCATAGTCACAATCATCAGACAAAACATAGAAATCAGGATAGAAGACAAATAAGCATCTACTCATGCAAAAAGCTTGTCTATATATGGAAACACTTGCAATGAAAATGGAAGCAAATCGATAGATAGAGAGAGAGAGAGAGAGAGAGAGGGATGCTACCAAACCTCGTATTGAGCAAGCCGCAATCCCGACTTCAACTGGCTCGTCAGTTCATTGAAATTCTCTTGAATTTGATGTATAGAGAAATTTAAGGTAAAGTTGAAAAGGATTTGCACCTTCTGCAGGAGAAAAGCTTTCTGTGGGGGAATTATAGTTATTCCTCCTGGGAATTTAAGCACTTCGAAAAAGAAAGGTTCTCCGAATAAGGACGTGGTTAAGCGCAGAGATGATTGATTTACTACGAGAGTTTCAAACAATGCCCGCATCAAACTTAAGGAAGTTGGTGGCAATTGTGAATACTCATCGGCATCCACCCCAAACACAACCTCTGTCATGTTCAATCCGCCTACTTCTTCGAGAGACAAGATGATCACCTGATTAAGAGAGAGAAAATGTTGTGAGCTCAAAGTAGAGCGCGTGTTCATATAAAACGCTAAATTCTCACAAACCCTGAAAACTTAATTGCAGAGTTAAGTTTAATTGTTGGAAGATACACTGATGAGAGATGCTTGAACTCATAATTTCCGACTCTAATTGATACCCTATTAAATTCCGATTGCTTTAACTTAAATTATTTGATAAAAGAGAAAAATAAGTACTGGCATACCTTCGCAGAAGGTATGAAAAACTCTTCAAAGATCTCGTTCTCAAGTTGAAGCCTATTGTCTTCGAGCAAAACTTGAGGCCTCTCGACATTAAAACTTGCTACTACGTCATGATCTGGATAGCAAACATCAGCACAAAGAAAGGAGATTGGCGTCTATCGGGATCTGGATAGACGTTTTATATACGTCAAAAACAATATGCTAACAACAATAACACTAATTAGTTCATGCCAACTAAGACAATTAGTTCGAGTATTAAGCTCGTAACTTAGGGAAAATCATCTAAAACCACCATTAATAAAGTCTTCCAAGAGTTTACTTGTTAAACAACCAAGTTCAATGATAAGAGACTCCAACCACTAGATCGTCATTATTTGTAGGTAAAACCAAGTGAACATCGTATCGCTTTAATCACAATCCGAATGTGCGGTCTTAATAGCTCCATCAAGTACTAAGACTATAATCAGATTAACCTTGAAAATGCAATGCTTAATGAGAAACGACCGAACTGCCAATTGACTGGCAATCGAGGCATCCAAACCCAAACCCAAAATGAAATGTGGATGAAAGGGAGACTTATTGCATCCAAGAACCTTTCCTAATAGGGGCTGCAGCAGTTAGAAATCATGAAAGAGCAATAGAGAGTTGAAGTCTCCCTAAATTTAGATTGAACTGTGCATTTTGATTCATAAAAATCGACATTTGAGTCACAAGAATAGAAGTCAGCAAACAAATGATGCTTGATCCTGAACAGCCACCAGAGTCTAGACATTCGTGGAACATTTCTAATCACTTACATTGCCAAAACCCTTTTTCTTAGGGACTAGAAACAGAAACTAACCCAGCAACCAAAACTATTTGAAATCAATCTCTGCCACCAAAATGCATGTCACCGACGGAAAAACCAAGGCCAAGATTTTATTAAAAATTTAGGCAAAATTTAACCTTTAAACTTCTTATCAGGATCCAGATCCGTCTGATCTGCGCGCGGAAGCAACCAAAAAAGGGCAGAAAGAAAAACGACAGCAGTCAGAAGCAAGACGAAAATGCATCGAAGCCCAAATAACCTCCTAATCCTCCCACATCGGCTACCGACATTCGGGTCCGAAGGCTCCAAGTTCGAAGTGGAAGGCAGCGACTGTTCTTCATCGACCTTTCCCATCGGGAGCAATGCAAGTAAAGGGTCCGTGTCATTGCCGTTTCCGCTCAGCTGGGTCAGTGCTGAGGAGCTCCATGAGAGCGAGAGAAGTGAGATTAGAAGCAAAACAAAGTGAAAGCACAGAAGAACGCGAAAAACAGTGAATGGTGTTAGAGATTTGAGTAAAGATGACTCCGGGAGTGGACAGACTCAGCTTCAAACGAAAGACAATTACTTAGTCAGATGAAGGAACTATGCATACATAGGACAGGGAGGTTGGCGGTGGCTTGGTCTGCAAAGGACAGCCATGGTCAATGTCATTGTAGTTAAGAGATGGAGCTGGTTTATCTCTCTATGTTCATTGGGTTTGTTAATAGTAAAAATTAAAATGTAAGCCAAGGAAACGTAAAGCTAAAAAATTACTCACGTTTGGTTTCCTTTTACTATTTTTTAAACTAACAATAAAATTATAAATTAAAATTAAAATTAAACTCTAAACGAGTATTAATAAATTACCTAAAACTCAAAGAAAATCAAATTCAAGACATTATACCTCCTATATCCTCCATCGATTTATAAACACACACCATATTTTCTCAATAATCATCTCTCGATTCTTCAATTGACATGTGATTGAACTAGCACCTAAGTGTAAATTCTTTTAAAGAGACTAAGTTCAATACTTTTATCCTCTAAAATTCAGATATTATTATTATTTTTTATATTTGTTTATCTTAAATTCTTTTAGAGCAAAATTTTGACGCATAGATCAATTTTCACTAGAGCATTGTGTTTAATTAAACTGTCGTAGTTTGCTATTAAATATACCGTTTTGCACCTATATTAATCTCAACAATACAAATAAATTGTGAATGTATTCACACACAAATGTTAACACGTGGTCACGTATGTGAAACTTAAGAATTTTTAAAAGTAAATTCAACGGGTAAGTTTTTTCCGTTGATATCTGGTTTTAATCTCCTTTTTCAAGAGTAAATTACCATTTTGCACGTATATTAATAAAGAATGAACAAAATAAATAAATAAATGAAAGAAGTAAATGAAATTTTAAAAGGGGGAAAGTTGGCTGAAATTTTCGATGAGAGGGAATAGGGTTTATTTTTCTTCTTCACTAATTCTTCTCTTCTCCTTCAGCCGACAAAGGAGATTTGCAAGGGAGAGAGGTCATTCGGTCGAGAAGGAAAATCGAGAGAGCGGCTTAGTCATTCTTGCTCTATTCTTACAGGATACCGTTGCGTTGTCTACTACAGAGGCAGAATATATGGCTATTACAGAGGCATGCAAGGAAGCCATATGGTTAAAAGGTTTGTTTGGTGAGCTCAGCAAAGATTTGCAGATTGCCACAGTGTTTTGTGACAGTCAGAGTGCTATCTTTCTTACTAAAGATCGGATGTTTCATGAGAGGACGAAGCACATCGATATTCGTTATCATTTTGTTCGTGAAGTAGTTGTTCGTGGTGATTTTGCAGTAAGTAAAATCAGTACTCATGATAATCCTGCTGATATGATGACAAAGACTTTGCCCACACCCAAGTTCAACCATTGTTTGAGCTTGGTTGGTATTAGCTGCTGATTTCGCCCTGAGGGGCATTTGTGGAAGAGGAGGTTTTCTATATTTTTTCTAGAGGTTTTCTATAAATATATTTATAGAGTGGAATTCATGTCAAGGTAGAGTTTGTTAGGGTTTAGTGTGACCCGGATTCCAATTGGGTCAGGCCGGTTCGGTCCATATTGGAGGTTTCCATATTTATGGGGTTTCCATATTTATGGGGTTTCCTAATTCCTGCAGGATTAGGGTTTTCAATTTCAGTATGACTAGGGTTTCCTTTATTCCTATAAATATATGCTTGAGGCGCAAAGCTCATTGTACCGATTTCATATGGTGATTTCTCCTCTGCCCGTGGTTTTTTTCCCGTCTTGGGTTTTCCACGTAAATTCGGTGTCCAGTGTTTTTTCTTTCTCTTTTTCAAATCTCGTTCGTTATTTCAACAATTTTCAACACTGGGCATACCGTGACAATATTTGGAGAGGTTGTAGACTGAAGAAGTGAGCGGGCCTGAGCATAGAGCTTCTAGAGAGGATTGAACCTTCTGGCTCTGAGATTGATCGATGTCCATGGCTTCCCAGCTCATACCCGCGGGGTTCAGTTCAGTTGGGGTTTGCAAAATTCATGAGTAGGGTTTTGGTGCCCCGCGCTCGCCGATGGAAAGGGCTTGTAAGAAAATTCGGTTAAAAAGAAAATATTAAGTTTTTATTATCATTAATTTCATAATAAAACTGCATTTAGAAGGTATTTAAATGATTTAAAACGCATATTATATATACTCATAATAATTCTTAGAACTTGCTTTATACAACGGAGGAAAAGTGGAGTATCCGCGGAAAATATAGTATTTTTCACCGTGTAAATAAACAGAAGGCGAGCATTCAATAAGAAAATAGTATTTTTGGCAGCAAAAACACATAATTCATTACAGAAAGTAAATCTTATTTCAATTACTGAATTACATGTTTTCTGCAACGGATATTGACATTTTCGTAATATCCCAAAATTTCATTATATAAGTTAATAAGCTCAATTAGAAAATAATTAAGAGTATTCGGGTTAATTAGATATTCGTCAAGATATTACGAAGGACGAACCTCATATTTCTCTAATTTCGTAGAAATTGTAATTTAATTATATTAAATTACAAATTGACGTTTATTGAAGTTACGTCATATATACATTGAGTGATGATTGGAAGTGTTTTGGATTAGATTTAAGTTAAATTGGTTAAGAAAATAGAGGGAAGTCCGGGGTGAGGACGTTGAGGACGGCATTTTGGCGTCCTCACTGCCCTTTGTACTGTTGCTGACCATGCGGACGCTGTTTGCGTCTGCAACACTGTTGAGTCGACTATAAGGGTTGAGGACAAGACTTTGCGTCCCAACTGACTTCCGCAATGCAAACACCTGCGGACGCTAAATTCCAGCGTCCGAATGAATCTATTTAGTCGATTCGACTAAGTGCTCGTTGTAAGTTGGAGCACATCAATATTGTTTGCTTTGGAGCACATAAATATCATTCAAGTACTTGTATCATTCATCTTAATGTATGTCTAAACATATGGCACATAACTTCCATCAATTAGTTTCTAATGTCCTTGCTGCATCCAAGAACCTTTTCTGTCTCCCTAAGTATCTCGACATTTGAGTCATAAATATAGAAGTCAGCAAACAAATGATGCTTGATCCTGTACAGCCATCAGAGTCTAGACACTCATTGCCATCAGAGTCTATACACTCATTATTACTATTATTTCTTACATTTGCTATAATTATTTGTTTGTCCATCCCACCATTGACATAACCAAAATTTTTAGAGCAAACTTCCAAAACATTTTGTTCAAGTTTAACTGTCATATTTCGTTAGTAAATTGTAACGTCTTATGGTGTTCTCAATGTAATATTGTCTGCTTTGGGTCGAAACCCGTGCAGTTTTATTATTGAGGTTAGCAAAAAACATGTTGTACTAGGTAGAGGGGGAAATCATGCATTTTCTAGTATTTCAAGCGATGTGGGATTGTGGTATTCCTCTAATATGGGTCGACTCTATACCTGAGTTTTTCCTGGCCTTCACAGGGCGAGATACCACATAAATAAATCATTTTGCACGTATATTAATCTTGCAAATGCTAACACATGGTCACGTACATATACATATAATGTTGCATGAATGACATATTCGCATTTAATACAAGTCTAAGTAATATTATCTTAATATTCGTTTTATAAGTAATTGTATATTTATCTGGCATCTGACTTTATTGTCTAAATTAAATTAATGTATAGAACATTTTGAGAATATTTTTTGGGAAATCGTAACTCTAATGTTTGACAAAGATGGCAAATTTGCAACTACTAATTCTATAATGTTTCGATTTTATATGTTATCACATATAATTTTTTTAATCGTCGGGAAATAAAATTCACCAACCTTAAAAGATTGTAACATATTTTTCATATTTTCTGGATAATTTTTTTTTTAAATTGAAAAATTTTTGTTTATGTTTAATTAAGAAACAAATACGAGTAAACTCCAATGTGTTAATAGTTAATATTTTCTTTAAATTTCTAAAATTATGATTATTTTTGATAGGTGTTAAAATATCATTTATTGTTTTTACTTTTATTAAATTTTATTTTGATACAATATATTTTAAGATATTTAATAAAACAACCACTTAACTATGAGATCAATGACAAAACATTAAATAATTTTTTATAACAAATAAAATATTAAATTATAAGAAATAAACGGAGTAAATATCGCTGTCATGTTTTTCATTAGAAATTTAAAAATAATACTTTCACAGTGGATACTGACATTCTACTTCAAAAGACATGTTATTCGAATAATTGGAATAAAATTTACTTTCCTAAGTGGGAATATGCGTTTTCATTGTCGAAAATATTATTTTTCCGCAATGGATATATTTTAAGATGATTAATAAAACAACCACTTAACTATGAGATCAATGATAAAACAAACACTAAACAAATTTCTCTAACAAATAAAACACTAAATTATAAGAAATAAACTGAGCAAACATCGCTGTCATTTTTTCATTAGAAATTTAAAAATACTATTTTCGCAGTAGATACTGACATTCTGCTACAGAAAACATGTCATTCGAATAATTGGAATAAAATTTAATTTCCTCAATGGGAATGCGCGTTTTTGTTGTCGAAAATATTCTTTTTCGCAGTAGATACTTGCTCATTTTTCTATACGTCAGTAGTTAATTTGTTAAAAAATAAAGTATAGTGGTTGACTTGTCATTGATCGTAAACCACGATGGTTAATTTGTCATTTTCTCTCTAAATAACGAAATAAATGATAATAAAAAATTAATATTTTCTATTTAACCGAATTTTCTTACAAGCCAATTCCATCGGAGGGCGCCAAAACCCTACTAATGAATTTCGCAGGCCCCAACTGAACTGAACTCCGCGTCGATATGAGCCGGGAAGCCATGGACATCGATCAATCTCAGAGCCAGAAGGTTCAATCCTCCCTACAAGCTCTAAGCGCTGGCCCGCTCGCTTCTTCTGTCTCCAACCTCGCCAAATATTCTCGCGGTATGCCCAGTGACAAAGATTACCACTTCTTCTACAACTTCAATGAATTCCGAGCCCCGGTCCAGGAAATACAGAAGCGATCGCTGTCGTTACTTGAACTAGTTGGTTCATCGGCTAATATTTGGGGAAAGGAAATGCCTTTGCCTGAAGATTTGGACGACGCTTATGATTGGTTGGTTAATGTGAACGATGAGTTACTTGAGCGGTTGGATGGGGCTTTGGATGAATTTCAGACGATACGCAAGAAAGAGGAGGAGAATGGACGGGCGAATAATTTGGAAGAAGATGGATTTCAGATGGTTCATGGCAAGAAGACGAAGGCGCCTAAGAGCCACTCGTCGAGTGAGAAGGGCGACGAGGATAATTCGAGTCATGGGTCAAGTGTGGGAATGGCTAAGAAGGATGCCAAAATGCCGATGGGGAAGCCGAAAGTACCATTCCACATACCAACAATCCGAAGGCCTCAAGAGGAATTCAATATTTTGTCTAACAATTCAAATCAGCCTTTCGAACATGTTTGGCTGCAAAGGAGTGAAGATGGTCTAAGGTTTGTCCATCCCCTGGTAAGTCGACTGTGTTAAATTTTAATTTTTTTACTATGGCTGGGTCTATAAGTCTTCGTTTATTATTTATTTACTTTGTCATTAAAGTATTCCCTCTTGTAAATGTTACAGGTCACAGTAACTATAAGGTTGAACTTTTAGAAATTATAACCTGGCTACAAACTGACATAGATACCAACTGCCTAGTTCGTAGAAGAAAGCTTTCATGGAAGTTTTGGAAGAAACAATAATATGTTAAAAAATCTTTTGCATAGGTTTGGAATGTATTCAAAATATGTGAAGATTATACTTTAATAGGAGGATACCAACGATCATGTTTGTTATCTTAGTCATCCTAAACTTATCCTGAAAAGATGGTCTAAATGTCCAACATGGGCTTAACCTCTAAACTAACTGTGAAAAGTAAGGCTAGAGCAGCACAATACTGTTAAATCTTTGGGTCTTTCTTCTGAACTTGAATGGTAATGTTAATATTGCTTTCTAATCAAGCTTGGAATACAATTTTTTTATTTCATCCTTGTCTATTGTTACTGATTTTGTAAGAAAATGTAAAAACTTATATTCTGATATTATTACAGTTTGACGTCAGCACACAAATTTGGGATTTGTTCTATAAGGAATTTGATACTCCCTGGCATGCTTATTTTTAATCTCATTTTTCTTGGCCAATATTTTTAGGAGATTCTATTCTATTTAGAACATGAGGACTTTGTGGAGAAACGACAATCTTCTAGTTAATTTTGGCATATCAAACTTACTAAAATATTCAATCAGCCTTGTATACACATTTTAGTTTACTTGAAGTTCTTGATGTTCTTTATGTGATCAAATGGCTAGCCATGATCAATATGATATTAAAACTGTATTTATTTGTGAGACTGCAATTTGTTGTCCTCTCTTTTTCAATAAAATTTAGTTTTGATTTTTTGAAAAATTGTATTTCCTCATTTCAAATTTCTACAGCATCACTGGTGGGTGTCAATATTCTTTTTTTTTTTTTTTGCATATTGTTCTTCAACACCTGTTATCGTTGGTACAAATTGTTGCATATTTGCAGGAGCAGCTTTCAATTTCGGATTTTGTTGATAAAGATGTGGGTGTTCTTCAACCTGTACGGCCACCACCAATGGAGCATACACCATTCAAACTTGTGGAGAAACTCAAAGATTTGAAAGAACTTGTGGCTAAATTGCGTGATGTGAATGAATTTGCGGTAATGAATAGCTATAATTTCAAGTTACACTCATTTCATTTGAGACAATAAATTTGAATCCCTTTTCTCTTTTCATTCTCTACCGTCGTTGATAAGAACTAAAAAGTGAAGTTTAATTCAAGCCTCTTTCTTTGAATAACTGTTTTTATGTATATTATCAGTAAAAAAGCAATAGGAAGTAGAATGAACAGTGTAGTAGCAATATATGCAAGAATATATACTTTCATTTTTTTACTTTGCAATAACTCGGGATTTAATCCCATAGAAACTATAAATCTTTATAATTACCTAGCATGACTTTTAGATTTTCTTTTTTACTATTCTGATTCTGTTATCACTTTCAAATTATTATTGGGCTTTTCTTCACTATAAAAAAAATCACAAAGAAGGTTGGCATTGAAGGTTGGAGGGCTTAGACAAACTAAAAGTTGGAAAACTAATGAGAATTGTCGATGATAGTGATTGGAAGATAAGCATCCTAGAGATTTAAAGCTAAATTTTAATTATTAGTATGCATGAAAAAGAAGGCAAGGTTGGATATACAATTTGTTGTGGAAGGTTATCTTAGGTAACAACAAGGATGAAGAATTACCATACGTAGTTTATACTATTGGTGTAGAATGTTAGTCTACATCTAACATAGTTTATACCTAAATGTATCCAAACTGAAATGTACGGGCTTGACCTGAATGATCTAAAAATTGTAGCTTGGGCAAGGAAAATGTTCATTCAACTATTTAATTTTCTAATGTTTATATAATAAAACTAATAGTTAGTTATTTTAACGATAAATAGTGGATCTGTACTAGGTTACAATATGAATTTATTGAAGCACCAGAAGTTTTGTTTCGTATTCGAAACGGAGAAATAAAATAACAACAAAGAAATAACTTTCAAAGAAGTGATAAATTCTTTTTTTCTCTCATATTCACCACAACTCTTTAAATAAAATTTGGTTTATAATTTAAAATCTTTAATAAATCTCTAGGAAAATAAAATAAATGTCTAAGAAAAGTTTAAAAAAGAGAAAGTTCATTTAAGAAGTTAAAACGAATAAAATCAAATAGGAAAATAATAAATAAGACAAAAATTTAAGAAGATCAGGAATATTTAAAGATCACAGGTTAATGAGATTGGGCTAAAATCGTGTCCTGTATGAACTAATGTTTTTTTGGGAACACTAGTTTTTCTACTTAATGAGTATGTTGACATCTTAATGGATTGTTTATCTATTCATGAAGGCTGGAGCTGTCTTCACTTTTCAAGAAGAACGAATTATGAATCCTACCTCAAGTTCTCTTGTATTAAAAAACTTGTAGTTTGGTTTATCTTATTAGTTTTAGAGTCATCAATTGACTGATTTTCTCCACGCCAGGTTCTTCTAATTGTGACATTTTGACATTATTGGGTCATAATATATTGGGTAATACATTAAACTTTTTTGACTTTTAGAATGTTCATCTGTACGACTGTACCTTGATTGTAGAGATTACATGCAGAGTTCTGACTGCTTTGGACTCTTTTACTGAATTGTTTCTTGCTGTTTTTTTTATATCCAGCCAACCTCGTAATTTTCACTTTGGTGCAATGCTTCACCGCATCATGTTTTTCCTTGGGTTGCAATTGTTCAGGTTGATTTAGAACATAATCAATATCGATCTTTTCAAGGATTGACATGCTTGATGCAAATCTCTACAAGAAGTGAAGATTTTGTTATTGATACTTTGAAGCTTAAAGTTCAAATTGGTCCATATCTTAGAGAGCTTTTCAAGGACCCGACCAAGCGAAAGGTTGATCTTTCTTATGGTTATTTATTGGCATATAATATTGCGACAATGTTTGATCAGTTTTGTACCTGATTAGGTTATGCATGGAGCAGATCGAGATATTGTATGGTTACAACGAGACTTTGGCATCTATGTTTGCAACTTATTCGACACTGGTCAGGTGTTGTGTTCTTAAACCATCTAATTTTTAAATTCATATTTGTCTATTTCTTTGCAACGATATTTTCTGTGTGATTGTAGTGGTTCTTGCAAAAACCATTTTCTTTTGTCAATCTGATTATTTGTCAAGTTGATGCTGCTTTCAATCTTATGATATCATCACATTTATGTTTTTCATGACTAGATCATGTCATATTTTAGGCAATCTGCCTTTTCCATTCACCATCTCGATATGATGCTTAAGTTTTGAATTTTGGGATTACTGTTTATTGTTTAGTTTTGTTCCAAAAAAATCTGGGATGACTGGGTTTAGGTTTTCTTTGTCTCTGTTCTTTTTTCTTTCTTATTTTTTTCTGTTTTTTTTTAAATCCTAGTATGGCTAAGACCTCTCCGAACAAATTCATTCCAAATTGGGAAATCATTATGAGCTCCCACTCTTCGGATCATTTCTTGAAAAATGAGTAGAAAGAATTTCCTTCTTTGCTTAAGCCAGTAAAAAGTTGTTGATTTCATTTAGTGGGAAAATGGACATCTTGTGGAATTATCAAAGTGCCTCAATCTATGTTTGATAGTTATAGAAAATGTCCTTTTTTCTGTTCTTTCTAATTGGAAAGGTGCTGCAACACCTTGATTATATGTTCTTTTTTCTTAAAGAATTTCTTATTCTTCTCATATGTTCATCATAATAGAGAAGGCTGGTTTATAGAGGTTAAACTACATGGAATAGAATAAGTACAAGTTAATAAAATATTTAAATGTGTGAAGTAATAGTTATTTATTTCTTTTGTTTCTTCAGGCGTCTAGGGTATTGAAGCTTGAAAGAAATAGTTTGGAACATCTTCTCCATCACTTTTGTGAAGTATCTGCCAAGAAAGAGTAGGTTCTTACCATATGCATGGCTGATTACTGTTTCCCTTTTGTTAACACAACCAAGTTTATGAGGTGCACACTTGTGCAGATATCAGAATGCAGATTGGAGGTTACGACCCCTTCCCGAGGAGATGCTCAGGCATGAATGCTTATAGCTTTTTGTTATGTGGATTGTTTTCCTTGTCTTATAGGAAAACGTTGATCACACATACAGTTCTTATTATAGTTGGTCCTTTTTTTGGATATTTATTGTACTTCTGTTTCCTACAAACTTTTGTTTTTATACAAGTTTATGATTAGATTAAGAGGTTATAAGAGAGAGAAATTAGTTAGTTGAGAGTAGTTGTTAGTCAAGTCTATTATATGAAGACTTGGGGTAGTCGGGATTGGATATATCGGATATGAGAGTAGTTTGTGGGGAGTTATTAAGGACTCGAATGCTTAGTGTAGTGTTGGATGTGTCTCAATCAAGAATAAAGACTTGGTTCCTATCAATTTTATATCTGTATAGTTTGGTATTTTAGATTTATTACCAGTTTCATCCTGTCTACAAATTTATATATATATATATATATATATATATATATATATATATATATATATATATATATGACTATTATATGTTTGTTTTAAACACTTTTGATCTTTTTCTTTTATTATTATTGTATCCTTGAAGAAAATGTAAACAGATTTTTTACTGATCAAAACATACTACTATCAATGAATTTAATGGTATGTAATTAGTTCAATCATTTTATTTATATTTCTCTTGACAGATATGCTAGAGAAGATACACATTATCTGTTGTATATATATGACTTAATGAGGATTAAATTGTTCTCAATGCCCAAGAATTCTGAAAATTCTGACTCTCCTTTGGATGAGGTATAAATTTCTATGTTATCAAAAACTCTGATAAAGTCATGTATGTTATTATGTAATTTAATATTTGGTTTGATATGATTGTTGGCTCTGTACTCTATGAGATGATTCTTTCAGGGTCTCCTCTTTGTTCTTATCCATTTTATCTAAATCAAATTGCATTTATTGTGACAAATGTGAAGATTAAGCTCTGAAACTTTTTTCTTTACCCCACCTAAAAATATTTCACAACATTGTACAAAAATCTTCATGTTCAAAATATTTACTATTTATAATATTCTAAAATGCATTGAAGTGCTCAGAACAATGTCCTAGACTTCATCCTTGTAGGGATACTGGCTAGCTATTCCACTTTACTCTTAGAAGCCACAAATTTTGGCATGCTCCCTATTAGTTATGAGCCAATATTTTGCTTAAATCCAGGCACTGTATGTGGCCAGACAATGTAGTGAGAGGTGGTTGCCATTTATTCTTTCTCCCAGACACTTGTCAGCTTGGCAATAAGCTTTTTTAAAGCTTGTCTAAAGAAAGCTTCCTAACAAGCTGTCAATTGAAATAAAAGCTTATAGCTCCTTCCATCAAGACATTTTATGAGCAGTCATAGAACATTTCATTTTCCGTAATTTTGTCAAAAGGACATTGTAGAGCCCTTGCAACGAAATCTTTGTAATTCATTGGATGCGACTACACCTTTTTTGGGGCTGAATTATTGTATTTCTTGCAGGTCTACAAACGCAGTTATGACACATGCACACATCTTTATGAGAAAGAGCTATTGACTGAGAATTCGTTTCTTCATATTTATGGGTTTGTTGCTGACTGCCTCAGTTAAATTCATCATGATTATCAACACATTTGAGCAAAGACATGCACAAGTAAATTTGTTTATTCCCATGCAACATTTTGCTTTGATGATTTACATTGTTATTTGTTTTATCACAGGTTACAGGGTGCTGGTCTTAATTCTAAACAACTTGCTGTTGTTGCCGTAAGTTTCTTGCTGTCCTTGTCAAACTTATATATCTGATTACTGTTATGAAAAACTTAAATCTTTGTTTAGGATGGGATCTCAGCGACCTACATGAATATATAGCACGTGGATAAATTTTCCAAGTTATGCATAGATATGTAGCATATATGTAGTTATTAACTTAAAACATTTTGTTCAATAATGTAGAAATACTTACACTTTGTACTTGATCATATTCAATAGGTAAAAAGGCAGACATTCAAACTCCCACACGTTTAAGTCTGCAGGATAATAGATTTTCTACGTAATACATCAATTTTATCTAGTTCAATGAAAGTTTTAGCAATTGAATTTTTAAATATTAATTCAAAGAATTTTTTAAACTCTTTCATTGGCACAATGATAATTAAAACAAGTAGTATATGACAAACTTTGACAATAAGGTAACAAAAAGTTGTATTAAAGAATATCAGTGTATATCTATTTGAATATCTATTTATTTTAATCCGTACAATATAGGTACTTTAATATTATTAATAATTTGAAATGTTTCTTTTCTTTCTATTTTTCTACAAAAAACAAAATATAATTAAAGAATATCAGTGTCATGAACAAAGTTGATTGAGTGGTTGAACCTTCAAAATAAAGTTAGTCTTTTCTCGTATCTGAAAAATACCTGTTTTTAAATGTGTTATAGGGTCTTTATGAGTGGCGGGACATGGTTGCACGGGCTGAAGATGAAAGCACAGGTTACATACTGCCGAACAAAATCCTTTTAGAAATTGGTATGAGAAACTTTAATTGTGTTTTTTGAGTCTAGTCATGTATTTGTGTTTATCTGTTACGTGGACTGACTTACAAATTTTGATTTTGTCACTGAAAAAGCCAAGCAGATGCCAGTCTCTGTCAGTAAATTACGCTGGTTGATGAAAGTGAAGCATTCATATGTTGATCGCAATCTAGCTTCTGTTGTTAATATTATTCGTCATTCTATCCTGAATGCTAGTGCTTATGAAGACACTGTGAAACGTTTAAACGAGGCTCATATTGAATCGGTGAGGTTTAGCTTAGCAAAGTTTAGTGTTTTGTTTTAAAGAGGAAGGAAGAGTACGAAGATGATAATCAAAATAGCTAACCTATACGATCTAGTTATGTTAAGATTGTAAAATTCTGTCCATTTTGCTACAATATTAGACGTCTGATTCTACTAGGAAATTAGGAGGGAGTTTGCTTTAGTCGTTTGATTACAACTCAATAAAAGTAGCGTAGAATTTAAGAAAATTTTGTTGTTTTAAAAATCAACTCAATTGGCTGTATACCTTAATATAACTAATTTAAAATTTTTTTGTAATGACTAGGATAATTAGTTTGATTGTAGGGATTAGTATCTAGCTTAATTGTAAAGATCTTTAGCAGGGTCGTAATTTTTGTTCAAATTGTATTATTTAAAAGATGCCAATTTTCTTTCTTTTAAAGTTGCTGTGGTTCATCCTTTAAATCCTGGATGAAAGTTCTCTCTTCCTTAACCAAAGATTTTGGTGGACAGCTCCACAATATTGTCCAGATTTAATTGCTTAGTTTTAAACATCATGTTCTTCTCTTTCTCTTGACTGCAGATACTAATCTGCAAGTGGATAGTTATTTTTGTTTCCTTGATTTTTGATTTCTCAATGTTTAGGGCCTTCACGCTTCAGAAGATAGTGTTACATGTAATGATGGATCAGAAAGTAATATACCTGGTAAGATTGTCAACGTAAAATACTCTTGATGATGGTAGTAAAGGCAAGCTTTGTTCAGTTAATTTGATCATGGAATATTTTTTAACAGTCGAGAAAGAAGTAGAAGGAGACACTTCACAGAATTCCAGTGGTGATGGTGATAAAGAGAAAAGGTGTGATAATAATGTTGAGCTAACACAGCCACGTCAAACTATTTCAGGGCTTAGCAAAGTGGCCATTGCCAGTCCCTGCACTAAACATCCAGTTAAGGTTGTAATGGGTTATTTTATTTAATATTGTGGTTTGGTCATAGAAATGTCTGATGAAACTCCATTTCTTTTAGGTTGCTGAAGCCCATGTTCCATTGCTGAATAAGCCTAACCGTGGTCTTGGGGCACTATTGGGAAACTCAGCTCCTAAGAGAAAGTTGGATGCTAATAAAGTGGTAGGTTGTGGGAATTATCCTTTTTTTGGGGAAGACATTTTGAGATCTCAAGTTGTTTTTTCCCTTACTTTCTTCATCCGGTGGATTCCTTACCACCCCCTTCTATACATTTTACTCTGTCATTACATTTTTTGTTCTGCATAAAAATAAGAAAATAGAATGGGAGAATGAAAGAGGTGGGGGTCTTGTTGGTAATAGTTGCATAAATAGATTTCTCAGTCAAAGTGTTGGGGGCTGTGCAAATTGCTAAAAGGCTGTATTTTTATTGATTGAAGCAGAAACCTGTTTGTAGTTCATTCTTATAATTATGTTGGAGTTGTTCTACAGTTAGTTTGTGACCCTGATAGGAGTTGAATTTGTTCTTATCTTTTAAGTATGCATATGTAATATTTGATATCTTTACTGATTTGTTTTTGTTCACTAGCTTTGAATCTTTTCCATTGCATTTACCTTCTTCACAAGTACACATGCTTGCTTAATATGCAATGATTGATTCAGGATAAGGAAGAGATAAAGTTGGAGAAGATCAGATCCTCTGTCAACCTACCCTTCTACTCATTCTCAGGGAGGGCTGAGCCGTCGGAGCCTGTAGCTGAATCACCTACTTCAGCGCCGGCCTTGGAAATTCAACCTCCTGAAGAATCCAGAATTGAATCTTCAGTACCTCTTGCAGTGGCAGCTGGCAACGCTGAAGTGGATGAAATCATTAATTTGGATGATTCCAGTGAGGAGGGAACAATAGAAAGGGACGGTGAAGCTGTAAACGAGCAAAAGGATAATGGGTCAGAGGTTGAAGAAGACGAGCCTATGTCTCTAGCTGATTTGTCTTCAAGCTTTCAAAAATGCTTGCAGACACCTAATCGGAAAACGAAGGAGGTCGGAAGGGTGGAAAAACCTGGTGGACTCGTGCAAGTGAAGCCATTTGATTACGAAGCAGCAAGACAGACTGTACTTTTTGGGGAAGACAGAGAAAACAAAGCAGGAGAGTCGACCAGAAAAAGTCAATCCCGAACTCTCGACCAAAAGGATGGGGGGACAAGAGAACTATTAGCTCCAGGAAAAAGACGGCAGGCTTTTCCGGCGACTGGGAATCGAAGCGGGACGTTCCGCTGATTTCATGGTAAGCAAGCTTGAACACAGAAAAAGAAAGGGAAGAGTATTACAACATTGGCTGATCTAGTTTAGGTGAAACTGACGAATTTCTACACCAATGGTCTGCTTTTCAATGCTATTCTTCTTCTTCTTCTTCAATTCTCAGCCTAAAACCATACCAAATCGATATTATTATTATATTGCTATACAGTGTTTGGGTTCGAAGTAAAATAACAAAAACTGTGGGACTTTGCGATAAATAGGTAAAGTTGGGTTAATAATACAGATGTCGACATGTGAATGGTTATATTATGAAGGCGGCCCCATCCGCCCCCTTCATGTCGTGAAAGCTGAGAAGGTTTATACCCGTTTCACCTCTCCCGGCTCTCTGTGACTTTAAAATGGCTGCTTTGGACGGAGGAGGAGGGACTTTATCGGAGATATATCAGAGCGCGAAGAAGCAGCTGTTGAGGACAAGGGATGTACTTGAGCGGCTGGAGTACTCTACTCCTGGCGGTATGGATTCTCCCGAGCTCTCCTTTTCAATCAAGCGGAATATCACTCAGATTCAATCGCTCTGCGTTGAGATGGATCGGCTCTGGCGATCTGTTGTCGCTAAGTACCAACGTGATCTTTGGAAAAGGTTTGATTCCGCACTTTGATTTCTCGCTAAATTTGATCGTCGTTTCTCATTTATGAGAAGGTAATGAGTCGGTGAAATGCTTCATTGTTGATTTAATGGATCGTAATAGTCAGTTGAATCCCAAACTTAAGAGGTTTGAACTTTGAGTTAGCTTCACATATCTCATGCATTGTCTTGAGTGTCGTTTGTGCCTTATTTTAGCCCTTCATCTTTTTGCTCATCAATAGTCAATACCAGCTTCTTCCATTTTATTTCTGGTAGATTCAACGAGTTTCATTTTGTTTTATCCTGCAGAAAAGTAGAACAAGTAGCGGAGGAAGCGGAATCACTGAAACAAAGTTTGGACAAGTATTTCGTGAGGAATCAAATGCGGACCAGAGAAGCAAAAGAGAGAGAGAAGAATTGCTTGGAAGAGCAGTACGTAAAACTTTCTTTCTTTGCTCTGCTTGTTCCAATATGCTACGCTAACTGGAGTAATTAATGAACTTTATAACTTTCAATGCCCACTAGAGTTATTTTGTGATTTTAGAACGGGGAGTCTGCTCACGTTTTAAGAATTTTTGATGAGGAAGCTCAAGCAATGCAGTCAGTTCGTTCTTCTGCCCGGATGTTGGAAGAAGCTAGTGCGACTGGAGAAGCCATACTCTTGAAATATTCAGAACAAAGAGAGCGGTTGAAGGTATGCGTTTGTAAAGGAACAATGCCTCAGTATCCTGCAACACCATATTTCAGACATTTATATCACTCGTGAACAAAGCATTGAAAAATTAGTTATTTTTACTAACCCATTTCTTGAAGAGCAAAACCATGTTTACTTTGTTCTATTGGGTTCTATGTTTAGATAGATTTATGGACTCCAATCATCTAAGTAGAATCTGCATTTGGCTTTTGAGATGCATTAATAATTATCTACAGCTAATGTGATTGCTAAGGATCCTAGCTTGTTCAAACATATGAGGCCAGCTAAAGTACCTTGAACAAACTAAGAATATAACACGTAAATTCCAAGTAAATTAGTAAAGAAAATGCAGCAAATTTGCTTCTATTTTTTGAGTAAAGTTTTTAGCGAGAAATGGCTTTTTTGACGTTTGTATATTACTTGTGAGTTTATGAACAAAGTTCTCGCAGTGCATGGAATGTGTGGATTTGATTGTATTAGTAGAAAAGGATTAATTTTTGCTCAACATAGAGGCTTTTTTTTTAGATTGTGGTTAATCTGTCAATAAAAGGTCAATGGAGAACTAATTTTGGATGTTAAATTAAATGATATCTGATAGTTGGAAGGAAATCTGTATGCTTTCCTTGTGTACAATCGAGGCTTTATGTGTAATGTTGTTGGTTTAGGTGGCATGTTTTTGTGTCCTTTGTATTGAATGAAGTTGTGTGAGGTCCGCTGTACTGATGTGATACATTTTATTGAAATAATGGATATAATTATAGTTGAATCCCTTTGAATTGATTTGTTATCTTGTGGTTCAGAGGGCACAAAGGAAGGCTCTAGACATCCTTAATACCGTTGGGCTCTCCAATACAGTACTGAAACTGATCGAGAAGCGGCATCGTGTTGACAATTGGATCAAATACACTGGCATGATTTTCACAGTCATCATCTTATTCTTGTTTTGGAGGTGGACGCGATGAGTCTTATGGCGCCTATTCAGAGCCCCTGTTTCCCCCAACTTGGATGGTATTCCCCTTCACATTTTACCTTCATCTAGCTTACCATTCTGGTGGATTTCACATCCCATTTCTCGAGCGAGGCCGCTCTCATCATCGAGCTTTTTGTAGAATCCGCACACTCAGCTCCAGTACGTGATGTAAATCGTGTCATATCCCTCACCCTTATGATCATAATTAATGTCAGGATCATTTTAGCCACTATATTATACTGTTTGACCTCTTAATT
The DNA here is from genome assembly GCA_022433065.1 of Begonia loranthoides. NCBI lineage: Eukaryota > Viridiplantae > Streptophyta > Magnoliopsida > Cucurbitales > Begoniaceae > Begonia > Begonia loranthoides. Next base: position 818,673 of record CM039478.1, on the reverse strand, counting down.
ACATGGAGATGTTACACTAATTGACATTCAACTGACAATACTATACATTCACGAGAGATTAGTCAAATATCTCTGCCTACACTCAGTATACTTTCCAGCTGTTACAGACGTCCAGGAGACGATTTTCTGGGTGTTGTACAACTCTTGTTTCTATGCACCTATGATAAAAAGTGTCCTTAGATGTTACTATTTTAAACATAATATTGTATAATTTTTACTGTTGCAGTTAAATTTCATGAAAGGACACGGTGCCACCAACTACATACCACTACCCCACAAAACTCTGCTACGCCAACACGTTGATATTGATGTGATCCTAATCAAGCATCAACATTTGACATCAATTTTTATTAAATATTTAATCAATAAAATTTGCTAAATATTGCATGAATTTATAAGTATTAACCATATATTTTTAGCAATTTAATGATTTTTAATTAATTAAAAAAATTAAATAAAGAAATTAAAAATAATCTACCTCTTATAATCATTCTGAGATCGTGGCTCTCTCCTCCCCCTCCCTCTCTCTCTCTCTCTCTCTCTCTCTCGCGCGCGCGCGCGCTCTCTCCAGCAATGAAGAGGGAATCTCATCCCTCTTCTCTGGTTCGCCTCAACATCGGTCTCCTTTCTCTCTCTCTCTCTCTCTCTCTCTCTCTCTTTCTGACTAGTTCACTCTGTTTCTATGATTATGTTTTTTTTTTTTTTTCTAATTCCCTCTTCTCTATCTGAATTTCTTTGAATTCGTGTTTCCTTTTTTTCGCGTATTCCAGCGTTGATTATGATATTAATTGCACCATTTTGAGCTGAATTTCGAACTTTTATTTCAAGTTTCATTTGTTTGGTTTCCGAGAAAGTGAAGGAGCTGAAATTTCTTCCCTAGCTTGTTGTTTGGAGCTTCGCTTTCTTGAACTGTTTTCTCAGGGCTATTGGATCACCGTGTTTTTCCCTCTCTCTGTTTTTTTTTTTCCTTTCTTTTTGCTTTCCAATTGTTTAATCTGGAATAGTTAACTGATTTCTTGTAGTTTTTTTGTGATAATTTATCGTAAACTTGCAGGAGGAAAGAAATTTTGCACGACTATAGACACATTGACTTGCCGTGAGCCTGATTCAATGCTTTCTGCAATGTTTAGTGGTCACCATACAGTATTGCGTGACCCTGAAAAGGTGAATTTTGTCTTTAATTTTTATTTATATTGTGATTATTTCTAATCTGTCAATGCCACAACCCAATAATGGAGTGATCACTCATGTAGGTTTGTTTCGTACTTTCTAACAAACAATAAAATGTTATTATATGTTAGAGATTAAAAGGAATCACATAACTTTTTGGTTTTTTTTTGTTCTTTTTGTATCTGTTTTGATGCTTTCTTGGTGGTGTATTTCATTGAGTGCTTACCTTTTGCTGTAATCCATTCTCCTCTGGCTTTAAACTTTTCCCGTTCTCTCAATTTCTGGTAGGACCAAGCATACTTCTTTTGGTTCTATAGAAATAGGAGAATAAAATGAACTGTCCTTAGATGTTTTGCCAATTACAACTAGGGGATTAAACACTACTACGTTCAGCATAATTAACATAAATGTGTTCCTAGATTTCCTAATTTGCACTAGTCCTAAATGTTAATTAACCAAACACATATAAGCGCTCAATACATCAATGTTTGAGACTTCTCATCTGGAGCTAGTATAGTGGTAAAACCTGTTAAACTATCATTTAATTGCAGTATTTTTATAAATTGCAAACTTTCTTTCTATTCTCATGCTTCAAATTATCAAAATTACTTTGTTTGGTGATAATGCATCACTGCAGGGATACGTTTTTGTGGACAGGGATGGCAAACATTTTCGACACATTCTCAATTGGTTGAGAGATGGTATTGTTCCAATACTAACTGAATCACAGTATGCAGAGCTTCTACAGGAAGCAGAGTACTATCAGTTGCTTGTGAGCAATCACTGTTGCTTAATATCTTCATATATTTGTTCATTAGCTCTTATTTTCTTATGCTTTATGTGCACTTTTGAGTGGCGTGATAGTATGTATTGTTTCAATTAGGGTCCCAAAAAGGGACCTCAAAGAGTATATCTTTGATTTTAAAAGTTCTACCTTTATTTTTCAGATAGTTTTAGGATACGTGAAACTTAGATCAAACCTTGAATATGGAGATATGCCCCCCATAATTGATAAGCGAAACATCAACTGAAATATGGTTAAAAAACTAATTTCAATTTAAAGTCAATATAGGATGATTTATTTTAGATGACTGCTCCATCTGAGTTCGATTATTTGGTTCTCATCTTTCTACGAACTTTTCTTATTATTGGTTTTCTATAATCGAACAAAAACAGTTCATAATTCAACTTATGAATTTATAATATTATCATTAGTTAGTGTTGCCTTATCAAATCTTTGTTTCTAATTGGACTTATGAAAACGTTATTATCTATGTGTTTTTTGTTCTTGTTGTGGTAAGATCAATCCAATTGAATAAACTCAACTATTACTTATGTTTTTTGTTCTTATTGTGGTAAGATCAATCCAATTGAATAAACTCAACTATTACTTAGTGTCTTCTCTCTTGCCTCTGCTTGCCCAATGAAAGGGACTTTTGATTAAAATTAGCTACAATCTCATTCAAGGGGAAATTATTGAGGGAAACACTTTTGTAGGTATGATCTCATTTTAGCATTTAAACTTAAATTCTTAGATTTTGATTTCAGGGACTCATTGATGGAATACATGCTGTTCTGAGTAGGAAGAAAGAAGAAGAGGAGTCTGAATCAGAATTAAAGCGTACTGATATCATTAGGTGTATACAGGCTGAGAAAGTTCGATTCCGTGGAATTAATCTGTCTGGCCTTGACCTTTCAAAACTGGTGCTTCTACACTTTCTTGAATGTCTAAAGATTGTATTCTTGAGTGCGTGTTATGAATTTTGTACTTGAATTGCAGGTTTCAGCACCCAGAAGTGAGCTGATTTTTCTATATTATGATTCACCCATATCCAGTCATGTGCTTAGTTAGCCGTTCTGTTTCTTGTTTTGCATCTAATTTTTAATTTGTGTTTTTTGGCAATATGAAGCATCTATTATGTTCTTATATTCCATGAAAATGAGCCTTATGTTCCTCCTACTTTTACCATTCAATGCTTAGAACTCAAATCAGATCAATATGGTATATTATACGTGTTCTAATATTCACTGTGGTGCAATCAGGGTGCAATCAGGGTCTTGCTGGCCACTAGTAAGAAACTACCTGAATTGCATCATTAGGAGCTTATAGTTTAGTTTGCCATTGGTTGTGGCCATATCTCTAGTAAAAAAGTTTCCAGTAGCATACTTATGATACACGGATGTACTAAATGTATGTTATTAGTTTTAATCTTTGACTTTTCTGGTACTGCAACAACAATTATTTGTTTTTATTGTGTTGAAAATTTTCATTGATCTATACCTTTATTAATATCTCTGACACCTATCAATGGCTGCAAAATTCAGGATCTATCATATGTAGACTTCAGCTATGCATGTCTTAAAAATGTTTTCTTTTCACGTGCAAACCTTCATTGTGCTAAATTTCGGGTATGTTTCTTTTCATCTTACTAATCAATTTGTGATTTGTTTTGTGTTTATCAATGTAAATGTATGTCATAATTAACGACCTTTCATTTGTATGAGATGTGACATGGTGGTCATCTAGTTGCATTCAAGTCGTAGGTCGTGTTTTATAGCTGAAATGATTATGTTTGGAAAGGAATATTAAATATTACTAAGAATTACTAAGAGTGGAATTTGTTGAGTAGTGAATGAGGGGGTTAGTTTCAGAAATAAAATATGGTGATGTGGAAGTTGTTAGGGAGTGAATTGTGTGTTAAGAAGAAGAAAGTGCATGATAAATAGGAAGGATGGGGGAAAAAGGGGAGCATTGAATGTTGTTTACAGAAAAGGTTATCTAGAGGATTTATTTTCCGAGTGAGTATCACGTGGTTGGATTTTGAATCAATGTTTCGCTGAACCTGTGGTGTTTCTTTTAAGTTGTGTGTTTTATTGGTGTTATTACTATGGAGTGTTATGATACTCATAAGAATCTATTCTCATAATTCCATTTTTTAGGATTGATGGTAAGAGAAATTAACAAACTAATGATCTAATTATCCTTAAATATTATAAATTTATAAAATAATTATAAATATCATTCACAAGAATAAGAAAAAAAATATTACAATTTCATTACAAGTAAATTTCAATATTTGCAAACATTTAAAATCGACTTGACAAGACTCAATTGCATGTTTTTAAGTCATCATAAAATTTTAAAATGATGTATCCCGAGGGTTGCTTGCAAAATTGACCTGGAAAAAGGCTTATGACGTTGTGAATTGGAACTTTCTCTTCTACTTTCTCAATCGGATGGGGTTTGGGTAGTGAAGGATCACGTTGATGGAGTTGTTATATCAATTGTGCAACATGTTTATTATATTTAAAAAAAATAACTCTGTACAATATGTCAAAATAAAGTTAAAAAAGACGTCTATTTTATATTAATATACAATTTTGAATTCTCCTATCCTTCTTTTTACAAACCTTTTTCTAAACAAGAAATGTTTTCCTTTCTAAAAAATACATAGTGACAATAAGTATACGAAAAGAAGGTTCCCTGGCAATTTTTCTATTTTGTTTTGTCTTTCTATCTATTGAATCTTTTGAGATCCCTACATAGTTAGAAATTCTGGTTTAATTCCTTGCTTTGAACACAGGATGTGGATGCTGTGGGCTCAATTTTCCACAATGCAACATTACGAGAGTAAGGTTACTAAGGAGTACATTGTTTGCTCTTCTTTAGAGTCATTAAGTGTTGCATTGATCATGATTCTATTTTGCCTTAAAAGATGTGAATTTACTGGGGCAAACCTTCATGGGGCATTACTTGCTTCTGCTAATCTTCAAAGTGCAAATTTACAAGGTAATTTCTAGTAGATCTTGAGATTCTTTATTGGAGGATATTGTTTGAATTGGAACTAGGAGTTCATGGCGTGATTGTAAATATGATACTTGCAATCCATATTCATAATGAATTTTGGTTTTCTTCTTCAGCAAAGAAACTTGTAAATGCAGATGACATAATTTTGTATTATTGCTATTAAATATATATGCCCGCATGATAACCTTCTTACATTAGGTATGAATGTTAGTTTCTGCCTCTAAGAGTGCATGACATGACAAATAATCTTATCGGTGGTTCCTTAGTAGTTAATGTTGATCTCTCTTTCTTGTAGATGCCTCTTTGGTAGATTGTAGTTTTTGTGGAGCAGACCTACGGACAGCTCATCTGCAGGTTCAGCATTTTCAATTATTTCAATACCTGCAACAACATACGTTTTCCTTTTTTCTTGCATTATGGCATTTCATTAAAAATCTGTAGCCAATGATTGAACGGTAGAATGCACTAGTATTAGAAAATTGTTGATGCTTTTATAGAGCTGTGTTGAAACAAGTCAGCATCCCCTGAATTCTATTTAGCGGCAACTAGTAACTTGGAACATGTTCCCTCATTTTTTCCAGTTTTTAATTTTCCCAACACTTTTGTCTTTGTCAATTTAAAAAAAGCATGTATAATATCTTCAGATCGTGCTGAAAATGTTATCTAGAAAACCTTAATCTTCACATTTTCCCGTGTCTACTGAACCTTCAAAATTATGTATGGCTTTGATCAACGACCTTGGTACGTCAGGGTTGCCCATTGTAATACTTAGAAATTGAAAAAATGTAATTATTTACCAAAGAATGTAAAAAAGTCCTTTCTAGCTATTTTCTGTCCTTAGTTGCTGTCTATGGTAGTTGGTTTTTTAGAATGTCACATGTAATATGACCCAAAATTTTCTTTAATAATAAAACCTTTTTATATTTATTTATTTTGTCAAAATTTTTAGTAAATAAAGCATTCTCATATTTACAATAACAAAATTAGTATCAATTTATCAAATATTTTTTTAATTAAAATCCCTTTATTTTTCCTTAGTTTTTTTTTTTAATGTAAAGGTCTTGGACATAATATCTCACTAATGAGCATGATGAGATAGAAGTTTGATACAAACTCCATATTATTAATAAAACGACGTACAAAAATACAAAATATTACAGACGTTCGAGAGATTTGCTAGCTTTCCCTTTAAAAAATTCTTTCAAAAAATATTTTTCTTGATGTCCATTCCACACCCTCCTCTCATTCCTTAAATAAAAATCTTTTAGAAAATATTAAAAGACAATAAGTTAAAATACATTATTTCGCTCCACTATATTTAATTTTAAAAATATTTTCTAAAATATTTTCAATTAAATGCTAATTAAATTTTTGAACGAGGTCTATCAAAGTTCTCATAGACCTCCGGTGCAATTTACTGACAGCCGAAGGTAGAAGACACAGCTGTTAAAGAATCTGCTTATATGTAATGTCTAGTTGGTTAGGGGGAAGTTAGTTAACTAATGAATAACTGCTTTCCAGTTATCAGGGAAAAGGGGATTAAACACATAAGAAGTGAGCTAGTGAGAGGTAAGAAGGTTTTGAAGAAGTCTTGTGGGAAGACTCAGACTCTCGAATTCTGGAGGTGTTTGTAACTGTTTCTATCATTCAATAAAGGAAGAAGTCCCTTTTGAGGGCATTTCTCGATAGGAATCAATCTGATTCATATCAAGTTCTCTATATGGTAAATGTTGAAGAAACCTCACTATGTATAGTCGAAAGTAAAACTTTGATAGAGGATGAATCAATTGTAGATCTTTATTTCAAATGTAAGTATTTTGAATTTTCTGTGGAGTGCAAAGCACATCTTTCTGACAAAAACAACAATGCTGATCTTTTTTGGTTTTAGGGTTGTCATGCACTGTCCTTTCGTGTTCCTATAAAAGAAGATTGTCTTTTTAATATTGCAGGGTGCTGATTTGACTAATGCAAATTTGGAGGGGGCTAATCTGGAGGGAGCAAATTTGAAGGTAGAGCGACCCAAAGATATATTATTTTCCAGTTTTTGGTTCTTTTTATGCTAGGGATGACTAAAAGCAGTTTTTAAGATATTATGTTTAAAGATTAATTCGGTGAATCTCCTTAAAAGGAATTTTTGTTTCTAATATGAGTTTTAGGTTTAACAAAGTTGACCTAAATGAGAAGTGTTTCTCCTAAAGCGGTTAAATTGTTTTGGCTTGCTATTTGTTAGAAAAAAGTCACTGCATATTTTTTATTTAACCAGGACCTCTGCGGCAGAATAGTAAGCCATTTCATTCTGATAATATGAGAAGAGAGACTTCCCTTTCACTTAGAATGTACATATTCTACTACACAAAAATCGATTACATTTTCTCTTTAGTTATGTTGTAACAAATAAATGAACTGCTGCTAAACTTCAGGTAGATTAGGCTTGAATATCATATCATACATGATTAGCAGGTGCAGTTGGAAAATATGGCCTCTGAATACCCATCTTAGCTGTTTTTTTTAAAACTGTTTAGTTATAGGTCTGAAAGATGTTGGCAAATGACATGAATAATTGAGCCAGTTCAACTGGGGCGAAAAGTTGTATCATTTGATTTCGAGCTAGTCTTTGGTTGTTTGAGTTCTACTGCTATGGTGAAGGGACATTGTGCATTGAAATCATCCTGCAAGAATGTCTTACTCCCGTTTTCCATTCTAAAAATAGTGTTGTAACTAGTGACACCACTTGTGCAATAACATAATTGTGTTTTTTTATGCTTTTTAGCTCATATTTAAGTCTTTTTCCATCTCTGTGATGCATTTCAAAGAGTCAGTCTTGTTTGCATATTATATGTTCTATTTGTATTCTTAGTGTTTTCTCATTTAACATCTATGTGTAAAAGAAGTTATACTTACATTAACAATGATTGGACTTGGTGATCAGGGTGCAAAGCTGAAGAATGCCAATCTCAAAGGTGCGAATCTGCAACGGGCATATTTACGACACGTGAATCTTCGAGACACCGTAAGCAAAACTGTCCGACTTTGTTGTGTTTGCTCCTTGAAATTTCACCACTGACCTTGGGTTGGTATGAATGAAGTAATGACACGACCACTTATTAGGACTATTATGATAATTTTATACGTGGAAAATATGGATGTTGCAGCTCTTAAAAAGTCTTTTATAATAACCAATTTTTGTGTGGGATTGAGCTTCTGGGTAATCAAAGACTTCGATTTGTGGTTAGCTTAATTTCTTTCAAACTCCCCTTCTCCAAGATGCTTATTTCTGGTTCCCAAGCTTCTAAAATCAGCTTTCTAGAAACCTCCACCAAACTTAATCCATTGTACTTATCATCTCATCTTGGTTTGGATTGCGACGTCGATAATTATAGTTTCTTTTCTAACTTGTGTGGTATTCCGTGTTTTTTTGCAGCTACTGGAAGGTGCAAGGCTTGATGGTGCAAATTTACTTGGCGCAATCAGATAACCCAAGTTTGAAGGTTTGATCTGTTTATCACCCATTGCCTCTCCTTTTGGCTGTAAAATCTCTTCCGCTTTTGTTATTGTGCACGATTGTTGCCTTGGCGACAGCTTTGTTTATCAACTTGGGCCAAAAAAGGAGTGGCAAATGCTCTTTTAAGTTTGTACCTTATATATTATATTTGTGTTATTTTCTCATTTTGTCCAAAGTAATTAGTATTATTAGTGGTGATTTGCATTCTAGGAACCTTGATTATTACTCTCTAGTATGATTTGTTCTGGGTATTTTAACAAAATTAATCAAACCTAATAAAAAAAAATTATGAAAAACTTGTTATTTTACTACATTTTAATCCGAGAGCATTTCGGGGTGCGGAATAGAGGTATTAAGCGGGCGGGGTGTATTGGCTCGGTTCAAGCATGCAGGTCGAGTTGAGCTCAAATTATTGACTATTGAGTCGATCTTTGATGGCAAATGGGCTAACAAGCTAATTTTACTCTCTTCTCTTCTAATTTACACATTTCTTGTCATTTTTTTTAATTGTTTAGAACCAAAGACGTGGCGTCACCCATTCGTACGGTGGTCGTCGTGGCAGCAGGATATAACTGCGCTCATGTCGGCCAGCCTGCATCTGATCGCCACGTTTCAAGCCAATCAACTAGGTCTGACACCGGACACTCTCAATGAAACTGATTCCCTTTAATCCAACGTCATCCTGATTTCCACGTCGCAACTCTCCCTCATCGCACGGCTGTAGTCAAAAGCATCGGCTTCCCTTTGCCATTATTATTTTTAATGACAGTCATTAAAAATAATAATAATGGTTTTGTGTCCACTTCTGACATAACTCTGTGGATAATCTTTTCTTTAAAAAAAACAAAAGAAAAAAGAAAACTTGCAGTGTGTCTCCAGTGGTTTTGGCCTATAAATAGGATCACCAAGAACACTGCCATATATATCGAAGCAGAGGCTCCATTTCAGTTCGATCTAACAATACCGAAGAAAGATGTCTGGAATCATTCACAAGATAGAGGAAACCCTCCACGTGGGAGGCCACAACAAGGAAGAGGAGCACAAGGAGGAGCACGGCCATGACAAGCACAAGGCCGAGGAGCACAAGCACGAGCACGATAAGGAGGGTGAGAAGAAGAAGAAGAAGAAGAAGCACGAGCATGGCCACGATCATGACCACGGCCACAGCAGCAGCAGCGACAGCGACTGAGGGTGGGGTGGGTGTTCAATTTAATTGTTTGAAGAGGCTGAATCAACTAATCCTTACTTTCTTTAGCAATTAAATTAATTAATTGTTTTGTTTTTTTATGTATTTTCAGTGTGCGGATATGGATCATCCTTGTTATGAACCCATGTGTATATGTGTTGTAACGAGAGTGTGGTCAATTTAATAATATCCCACTTATCTGTTAATGATTAATTGCCTTGTTTCAACGATCGTGCTTGCCATAATGCAGATCAAATTAATATTAGAGATTAACCTGTAAATGCAGAATTAATCATTACAAGAATAGAGACATAATCCAAGCTTTTACACCCAAGGCAAATGAATTATAAGACTCGTCAATTCCAAAGTCCTACTCTTACTTCAACGGCACAAGGCTTAGTTTGTGGCTGCAGTTTGTTCATGGGTGGGGATCACCCTCTGTAGGCCGTACCCGTCTCCTAAAAATGGCAATCTAGAAAGGGAAGGCCAGGCGTATTGTGTTCCTCTGCCAGAGCCAGATCTGCTGAATTCTAGGATCTCTTTTGACTGAGTAACTTCCCCCCTTCAACCCTCTCTCGGATCTCTTTTGACTGAGTAACTTCCCCCCTTCAACCCTCTAAATGTGCTTTCTTGCGTTTACACGTTAAACTGGAACTAGAATGACCCAAATTGTATGGAAAGAGATCTCATCTTCAAAAAGGTAGGCAATGTCTAACGAAGCTCAAAAACATACTCTTATAATCTCCCCTCCCACTTACAATTTGACACTACATTCCAAAACACCACCAACCCACAATCCACTTCTTCGTCAAATTTGAAGTTCTCAGAGTTTCAGTCCCAGAAGATTGCCCATAAACTAAAATGGGTTGGTGAGAGAGATAGAGAATGAGTGAAGGTTGGTGAAGAGGTTAATCATAAGAGTTGGTAAACAAATACATAATCTTCTCTCCCCCTGTCCATTTGTAGGTGCATCTGGGTTGGTTAAAACACTACTCATTCTTGTCTCTTTAGATCCACCTATGGTTGGTGCCCTTCCCCTTTTTGCTCAAAACTATCCATTTTAATTTTATATCATTATTCATCCATATCTTTAAATCTCATATTTTAGCACTGTATTTGCAACTTAATCATTTTGCCCTATCATTTTTTAGGACTCCCTCGATAAAACATAATTTCAGAGGAATACAACATTTATTTTCTATCCATATTTTTTAATTCTTACTTCCCTACTAAACAAATACTGATTATGACAATTAATGTATTAAATCATAAATAATTAACATTTTTCTAATTAGACCACTAATAAAACAAGATTAAAGTCCACTTAATATAAAATCCCTATATAATTACAACTCATTCTAACGTGGGCCCCACTACAAACACTTGGTCAATTAAAAAATAATGATAATTTAGGCAGGAGTGCCAACGTGGAAAACGTTGCTGTTTCTGGGTCGGAACGGGTCGAGGCTAAGGTAAGAGCTCGACCCGACTACACCATACTTTTTAATCAGACAAAAAAACGGTGCGTTTTGATAGGCAACCACCGACACCGACGGTGTTGCTGAGTTCGTGCTTCCCCATTTGAATGATATTTATTCTGAGTGGACGGACACAGCAGCAGTCTTCGCGTCCAATCTGAACATATCTGTACTTGTTTTTGTCTTCCACTCCCCCCACATTTTAATTCTAAAGTGATTGCGTGACATTGTAAGTTATGTTGCCTTGATTTAAGAATAATCAAATATAAGTTGGTTTTGAGGAAATTGCATAAATTATTATTATTATTATGGCATACTAAGTCCATAATTAGTGACGATTAAAGTGCTTGTCCACTCTGCCCACCAACTCCCTCCACCTACTATCTCCCCTTTTCCAACTTTAGGTTCATGGCCATTATCTTTAATTCATAACACTACAAAATTAATGCTTCATAACTAAATTAAAAACTAATCATTTTATTTACCTTGCATTAACACTTCAAAATCTTTATTTTTTAATTTAATAAATTATTAATATTAACTATCAAATATTTTAAATTTTTATTTTGTTTTATCTAACACTTTAAAATTTAACCACAGTAAATAACATTCGCCGTAGCACTACGCTTCCTGCCCACCAACCTCGTTTGGGGAACCGCCAAACGGCGCGTGATAAATTAAATATGACGTCAGAAAAAAATAGTTAGAAAAAAGGGAGCATTTCTCGTCACTCACTCCAATCTGAGATCTGCGGCCTTGTCAATCTCCACTTCCTCTATAAATTCATCCGAATCCCCATCCTTTAGACCTGCGCTGCTCTTCCGCTCCATCTCCATTCGCTTCTTCTTTATCGCTTTTGCGGAGGAACCAGTCAAGGTTCGTTCATCTTACGGTTGCGTTTCCTTCCTTCTTTTTTCCTTTTAGATCTTAGTGTGTGTGCTGGTATGGTGTTCTGAAGTTCTGAATCCTGCGCCTCGTTTGATGTTTGGTATCTTTTCCGAGATCTGAACTGAGTGTTGGACTTGCACATCCACAGGCCTTTTCCTTTATTCTTTCTTCTCTTTTCTGTGAGAAATCCTGTATTTTGTTGGCAAAAGTTTATTCGGATTTTTTTTATACGCTTCTGATTTTCGTGTGTAAAGTTACTTTCGTGATTTTTTTTTATTTGTTTGGAGATATCAGATCTCGGTTTTCGTGCTTTGTGGAGTTATAAGATATGTTTATGCTTGATTCATTTCCCAAGTTGTGGATAAGCCTTCGGTCTCAGCGTTGGCAATGCGTGATTTACCTTACGAGAATTAAGTTTCATCTCTCCGCAATTTGAATTGGTTATCAAATCTGTTTCTGGTTCAATGTTTCATTTACTCAATAGATCTGCGACCTATGACTCTAATTTGTTCATTTTATCAATTTCGATTGATTTTAGATTCTGTCTGTTTGTCTTTTTAAAATTTGTTCTTCCTTGGAAAATGTAGATCTAGCATGTTCTTCCCTCCAAATCAGGGTCGTTCTTACTTTCTTCACTTCTTTCCTTTTTAGGCTCATCTGATGTTTGTCTAATTTATTTTTAACGTTCAAGTATTTATATCATTGTTCTTTATGTATGTCTAAACCAATGGCACGTAATTTCCATCAATTAGTTTCTAATATCGAACAAGAAGCAGAAAAACTCTTAGGTGAAGAATATCTAGTAAGGGCCATCTCTGATTTTTCTTAACTCATCGGACGGCATCCTTGATTCTTTGTTCTTGATTACCTCTTTAATTCTAACGTTTTTTTTATTTTTTTTTATTTCCCTCACTTTATTGGATACTGTATATTTGTATTTCTCGGAAAATCTACTTTGCTAATATTTATTATAATTGATTTTATGTCAGAACTATGGCATCTCACATTGTTGGATACCCTCGTATGGGCCCCAAGAGGGAACTCAAGTTTGCTCTTGAATCATTCTGGGATGGCAAGAGCAGTGCCGAGGATCTGAAAAAGGTAGCTGCAGATCTCAGATCTTCCATCTGGAAGCAGATGGCTGGTGCTGGGATCAAGTACATTCCCAGTAACACTTTTGCATACTACGATCAAGTGCTAGACACCACTGCTATGCTTGGTGCTGTTCCTCCAAGATATGGTTGGAAAGGTGGTGAGATTGAATTTGATACATACTTCTCCATGGGAAGAGGAAATGCCTCTGTACCAGCTATGGAGATGACCAAGTGGTTTGACACCAACTAGTAAGTGATAATATTTCTAGTGGGTTGGAAAACTGGAGGTTTTTTTTGGTATTTGCTGGAAAATTGGTCAATTGTGCATGACATACCAATTTATTTTATCTTGTTGCAGCCATTTCATTGTCCCAGAGCTGGGACCTGAGGTGAAATTTGCTTATTCTTCCCATAAAGCAGTGACTGAATACAAGGAAGCTAAGGCGGTATGTGTATACTGTCTGCTATATCGATTGTTATTTTACATCATTTTATTTATTCGTGTTCAGAATTATGAGAGATTCTAGTGTGTAGTCAGAATTAAAAAGAGTTCAGTAAATCTGGTGATTTGGGTGTTTTCATTTCAAAACCCAAAAATTTCTTCGGTTGACCCCTTCAAATCGTCTTTTGTTGCCCTCAATGACTATTGGGTATATGTCCATTCTCGTATTAGGTGGATTAAGCCTTACCATCATTTCCCTACCATTGCCCTTCCGTATGAAGTGACTCTTTTGTTTCTGTCTTCGTTACAAGAAAATTAATAGATGATAGAGGTGGATCATAAAGGGCCCCACAGAGATAATATGTGAAATTACTCTTAATGTATCATATGGACCAAAATCTAATATTTTTTCAAAGCTAACCTTGTCAGATGTCAAGGTAGGTTTCCAACAACTGTATGAGTTTGAGAATTTTGACAGAAAAAATAATCATACATCCTTTTGCTAATGCAGCTTGGAATAGAGACAGTTCCTGTCCTTGTTGGCCCCGTGTCATATCTGTTGCTCTCTAAACCTGCAAAAGGGGTTGAGAAGACCTTTTCTACGCTTTCACTTCTTGACAAAATTCTTCCTATTTACAAGTAAGAATACAGCTTCATTGACTGCTCCTGAATACTTTTTTGTCTGACCTGGCTAATTAAAATCTTCATATTGAATACTAGGGAGGTGGTGACTGAGCTCAAGGCAGCTGGTGCCTCCTGGATTCAATTTGATGAGCCTACCCTGGTTTTAGATCTTGATTCTCACAAGTTGTCAGCCTTCTCTGATGCCTATTCAAAACTAGAATCATCATTTTCTGGCTTGAATATTCTTATCGAGACCTATTTTGCTGATGTTCCTGCTGAGGCATACAAAACCTTGATTTCTTTGAAGGGTGTTTCTGCTTTTGGATTTGATTTGATTCGGGGAACTAAGACCCTTGACTTGGTTAAAGGAAACTTTCCCAAAGGAAAATACTTATTTGCTGGAGTGGTTGATGGTAGGAACATTTGGGCAAATGATCTCGCTGGTTCTCTTAGTACATTGAATGCTCTGGAGGCCATCGTAGGCAAAGGTATGGATTGTCTGTTGCATCATAACGACACCCTGCTTTGTATGTAGAGTAGCTAATTTTTATGGTTACTTTTATAGATAAACTTGTGGTCTCCACATCATGTTCGCTTCTCCATACCGCTGTTGACCTTGTTAATGAGACTAAGCTGGACAATGAGTTGAAGTCATGGCTAGCTTTTGCGGCTCAAAAAATTATTGAAGTTAATGCTTTGGCCAAGGCGTTGTCTGGTCACAAGGACGCAGTAAGTTTTTTCTTATTACTTCTGATGACTGATGAATAATGATTTTTGGAGATAATTTTTTCAGTCATTGGATATAAAATTGAAATTGCAAGTATAGTTCTGATGTAATCTAGTTTTTTCTTTTCATTGTTAAAATAACTTTTACAAAGTGTGTAGCAGTTTGACTGGCGTCTAAAATACATGTTGGGGAAAATTTGTTTTGACGCTTATCATCTGATCATATATCAAACTATGTCAACATGATTTTTATTTTGTGATTTCTTGTGCTTGCTTTAGTGCGTTTGCATTTTCTCTTTCATTTTATTCTCAACTCTTTCATGTTTGTGTGATGTTTGTAGGCATTCTTCACAGCTAACTCTGAATCCCTAGCTTCCAGAAAGTCTTCCCCTAGGGTGACAAATGAGGCTGTTCAAAAAGCTGTGGGTGCTTCAAATTTAATATTTGTTGAATAGAACAGCTGTAAATTATATTTGATAATGATGGGTGTATCTTGCTTCCTCAGGCTGCTGCTTTGAGAGGTTCTGACCACCGTCGTGCTACAAATGTGAGTGCAAGACTTGATGCTCAGCAGAAGAAGCTTAACCTTCCGGTGCTACCAACCACCACAATAGGATCCTTCCCTCAAACCTTGGAACTTAGAAGGGTTCGCCGTGAGTACAAGGCCAAAAAGTGAGTAATCTTTACCCTTCAATACTTGAAACGGTTCCAATGCTCTTTTCTTGCTGTTTGTTCTAATTTGACTACCATCAGGATCTCTGAGGAGGAATATATCAGTGCCATTAAAGAGGAAATTAATAAGGTTGTCAAGCTTCAAGAGGAGCTTGATATTGATGTCCTGGTTCATGGAGAGCCTGAGGTATGTTTGTATGTATACTTCAGCCAAAAAAATAAAAACTAGAGATAGAAGAAAATCAAAGATGTTAAATTTTTACCTTAAATCATTTGGTCGCTCTAATATTGTGCATTTTCACTGCAGAGAAACGATATGGTTGAGTACTTTGGGGAACAGTTATCAGGTTTTGCCTTCACTGTGAATGGATGGGTGCAATCTTATGGATCTCGTTGCGTGAAGCCACCCATCATTTATGGTGATGTCAGCCGTCCCAAGCCCATGACTGTTTTCTGGTCTTCAATCGCTCAGAGCATGACTGCCCGCCCAATGAAGGGAATGCTTACTGGTCCTGTCACCATTCTTAACTGGTCATTTGTGAGGAATGATCAGCCCAGGTACCCACCCCTAAAAAACAAAAGAGCTTTAAGAAACTGTCACCCATCTTTTCATGACCACTGATTTTGAATGATAAAATCTATTTCAGGTTCGAAACTTGCTATCAGATCGCTTTGGCCATTAAGGATGAAGTAGAGGACCTTGAGAAGGCAAAGATCAACGTTATCCAGATTGACGAGGCTGCTTTGAGAGAAGGGCTACCTCTCAGGAAATCTGAGCAAGCTTTCTACTTGGAATGGGCTGTACACTCCTTCAGGATCACCAACTGCGGTGTCCAAGATACAACCCAGGTATTATTTTACCAAGTTAAAACATCAGATTTGTTGAGTGTTAAGTCTTTTTTATATACTTGATTATATTTTTATTATCGAGCAATCATAATCACCTTATTTTTTTTCCACATGACAGATCCACACCCACATGTGCTACTCCAACTTTAATGACATTATCCACTCCATCATCGACATGGATGCTGATGTGATAACCATTGAGAATTCTCGTTCTGACGAGAAGCTTTTGTCTGTGTTCCGAGAGGGAGTGAAGTACGGTGCCGGGATTGGACCTGGAGTCTATGATATTCACTCTCCCAGAATCCCATCGACAGAAGAGATTGCCGACAGAATCAACAAGATGCTTGCCGTTCTCGAGACTAACATTTTGTGGGTCAACCCTGACTGTGGACTTAAAACGCGAAAATACCCAGAGGTGAAGCCAGCCCTCCAAAATATGGTTGCAGCTGCCAAGCTTCTTCGCACTCAGCTTGCAAGTGCCAAGTAATTTATTTCAATAACCTATTACTTCTAAATTTGTTTTGTGGGAGAGGGAGTAAGAAACAGTCTCGTTCTTTTGCTTAAATAATTATGTGGTGAAGTGGTTTAGGTCGAGTTTTGTGTTCCAAGCAAATTTATTTCCATTGTTCGTTTCCAACTTTTTTGTGTTTTTGAGGCTGCTTTGCCTGCCTCTCTCTCTCTCTCTCTCTCTCTCTCTCTCTCTCTCTCGCCCTATTTCGGTATTTCCATAAAGCTTTCAGCTTTTACTTGAATGTCGTAATTTCTGTTCAGCATATGAAATATGAGAAATGCCCATTTTCTTTCTTGTGTATCCTTGGCGTTGATTTACTTTGCCTGCTACCCACACACACCCCACTCGTCGCTCCCACGTCTAAGACCAACCTCCTGCCGTTGCGTTGTGTGTAGTCTTCTAAAGCCTCCCTTCCGCACAAAAATTAGTAGGAATCTAACTTCGTTTAAAATGTTATTATGCTTCTGACATCTGCCAAATATTTATCATTAGTAATAATAATAAAAGGACGGCTAGGGATACACAGGATGAACAAAACAGTCCTGTTTTAGCAAGTATCATGATCCACATTCCATACTACTGCATTAATCTTGTTTCTGTCAAAATATAGCGCATCATTAAATCACTTCTGACTAGTACATTCTCGTTTCTTTGAAATATATAATACTACAATAATTGAAATAACAATGAACACAAAAGCATATATTTATTTACATTACAACTCCTTCAACATTGTCAAGTGCTTTCTTCAAAATCCTAAATTTTCCACTCAAGTTTCTATCCCTTTTAACCACATACTCAGAGATGAAGAACTCCATGGCATTGCGAAGAATTTCATACTTGGGTTCCCCAGCTACACGACTGAACACGTTCCACACAAGCTGCTCCGGACGTTCCAAGATAGCCTCGAATAATATTCTAAAATGCATGATCCTTTTTGGGGTTAGCAGCTTCAGATCACTCAATCCAGTTGTCTTCAAAACAGCAAGTGAGAGAGTAAAAGACGCGACCATCTCAGCCACAAATTTTGCAAGATTCATCGATCTAATCAGCTGCATTGTCTCTATCTCTTTGAAATGGTCCCATATGCAAAACTGTGGTCACAGTCAACAAATGAGCAAATATTTCAATGATAAAATCTTTTTATCATAAGAAGTGGGCAGGGACAGTATTGTCGGCTATCTTTTGCTCTATTTGATTGTCACAAGTTTCCTCCAAAAGATTAAACTCATGTATAAAACCTCATAGTCTTTTAAGGCATATTACTGGACAAGTTTTGACTTTATTTATAAAAAAATGGAGAGAAAATAACACCTTGTCTGGCACGATGTCAATAATTTGTTTACCTTTAGAGTGAACCTGTGAATCTTTTCATGCTCACAAAACTTTGATGCTAGAATGGTATAGTACTTGTTAAATACTTTCTCCTGTAAACAGCACTCCATAAGGACCCGCATGAGCTCCCTGTCCTGTACATGGTTAAAAAACAGTCATGTAATGAAGAACACATCCAGGAACAAGATAAAAAAACCTCACCTGCTTTCCAGGTAAATCCAATCTTAAAAGCTTTTCAAATGCGTCAATGTAATCCTCTCCGCTCATTATTATACAAAAGATTGCCTTGCGTGCATCAGTGTTCATCCTCTGTGCAGCTGCAAGGTGAAGCATTTTTTGAGCTTCCCCGATCTCCTTGTCAATTGTACTAGCAACCTCTTCAGCATTGCCTTGGGTCGTTACAACATCCCCAGATGGCGACCACTGATCATCAAGATCAACCAGCTTGCGCCATTTAAGCCCTCTAATTGAGAGATCTCCGACTTTTAACTGTTATAAAAAAGAAAAGAACCAAAAAAAGGGGAAAAAATGAAACTAATACACGATATAGCAAAAACATTGGACAGTAATGTTTCATGAATAAGTGAATTGATATGCCCCTCCACTAGAAGCACCGCAATAGTAGCGTGCTTCATTCAATAAGGTACCCCCATTTCAATAGTACATTTTGTATCTACCACCTGAGGCCAATACAACTATCCAAGGCTGAAGCTGGAAATGCAAGATGGTCTTCATATGCAAATGGAGTATAATCCACAATTCACCGAAGAGGATTAAAGAAAACATACAAAAAGGTTTGACATTGAAGCAAAGTACTTTTTCCCCAATCAACAACAAAGACAACATTAATCACTCCTTAAAGGCTGTTTCCTAAAATGAGGCTCAAGCTCTCCTCTTCAATCTAATTACACTGACAAAAGTAGTCTTCGAACAACAGTATTCCAACACAAAACTAACATGTAATAGAAAGTAATAGTCACAAACTAAAACCAATTTCACAAAGAAAAAAAAAATGCAGAAATCACAACTAAACACCAATTCAGATCACAGCTTACATGCTAAAGCTAAAGCTTCAAACAGAACTAAATAGCAAAGAACAAGTCTAAGTTGTCCTCATTAAAGGTTCGATAATATGGACTTTCTAAGTACTGGTAAAAATCTTTGTCAAAATCCTGGATAAAGTTTGATGTTCCATATCTCTAAAGGAAATAATGTAAATTTCAAACCATACCTCCTGTAGCCATTTCTTTATCTGCACATCATGTGCAGTATCTTCTCTAGGTCTTTTCTTGTTGTTTTTTATTTCACATATGGTTTCTAACATGAACTCCATCTGCAAGTCTCATCGTTGAGATATTAAAAAAAAAGGATTAAAGAATGAAATTATGAAAAACTCAAAAACAAACAATAAAGAAAAGCTTACTCGTTTGTTATTCATAGTTTCCTGACCATCTCCAGGCGATGCTTTTAGCTCATTGACCCTACTTTGTACATTAAATATAAAATTTTTCATTGCAGTCGGATCATCACTTCGTATTTTCATTCCACAGCCTGCCAAGTAAATTGCCAATTAGTAATTATGTTCTCTTCAATGATAAGGCAAGGCATACTGCACTACCAAAACAACACTCCAAAATTAGAAGAGAACCATGTTTTAGGAAAATATTCAAAGAAAAAGATGAAATTGGTGATGGAATATGCTTCCCGGGAAAAAGAATTACAAGATCCTTCCACTGATTTCATAAAAACTTTATTACAACTGTTTTGCCACCGTGAGTACATTTGCCTTTCATAGGCTCACTACAAAATGTAGAATGCCGTAAAGAGGAAACAACACAGGCACTACATTAATTGGATCCCTTCAAGTAGCCTATGTTTGATGTCATCCCAACGTTGTTATATCAAGCCACAGTTTCAACAGAATCAGCTGTTCAAAATTTTGCAACTTATAGGTTCTAGGTACTTTTGGGAAAAAATTGCATGTATAAGATCAAACAAATTTAATAAATAAAATTTTAAGATATGTGAGGTTAACTAGAAAAGTAAAATAATGTCATAAAACTTACTCACATTGTAAAATTGTCAGGATGGTGGAAACATCAATTTCTTTTAATCGGTTGCTCAATACATTCAAAAAGTCATAAATTAGGTCACTGAAAATAATCAGAAAATGCACGTGAGAAGTTTCATTGCTTCAAAAGCAAAATTAAGAAAGACAACTGCATCACACATAAACTAAAAATATCAAGAAATAATTGAAATCATTAAATTTTGTTTCAATCCAACAATTTAAACATTTAAGATTACTAATAATTTAATATGATACCAAAATAGGAATTCTTAAATCCAAATCCTTGCATCTCATAGACAACTTGAATGTTAGGTATGAAAAATATGGACTTACACAAAAAGCCACAATCAAGAACCCAAACCAGACCCAACTAAACATTTGAGCTACCTCCGAGAAAAACTTATCATTTTGAAGATATTATATTGTTATCATAATTTCACCCATTAGTGGAGATTGGTATACTATCTAAACGTACCAGCTTGAGGGGAACATTGGAGAGTTTGGATAATTCACTTTAAATAGGGAAAGTATGTCACAAATAAACCTCCTCCGTGGAGCAATTACAGTCAATAAGAGTTAAATATTCAAAGTTTTTACCTTAAATAGTTGACCCATATTTTCTGCTTAATACTGCAATATCACTAGTGTATTCTTTTACCAAATGGGATCATATTCAGAAAAAATGTTGAATGAAAAGCATACTTTTCCACTAACTTTTCCAAAAGGTAGAGTAAGAGTCTTCAGAGTTTCTTACCAAGAGCAAACTCCATAGATGCACAAGTAAGAGAGTAGAAGTGTAAGATTGCGCAAAGAAAGATTGTCCCCTTGAATGTATTTATCCTAAACATCAACCACAAATTTTATGACACATTTTTTTATCATCAAATCCTCATGATGAAACTAAAAATTTGTTCTTACATCAGCAACCTCATTTTATATTAATTATTTTCATAAATGAGCTCCATACGGACTAACTCACCTCAAAAGTTTTTGCCAACGAAGCTATAAGCTTTGCACCAAAATCAATTCCAGTATAATGAGCCATGCCAGCAACAAAAGCAGCAAAGACAGCAGCATACCTTCAAAAAAATTAAATAAAAGTTCAGGGATTCAGTTGGAATACCAAAGATAAAGAAAATAAGTGACAGATTGCTGCAGTTGCGACTTGTTTATCATAAAATCATGAAGAACGCAACCTGGTTTCTTGAATAGCCAAAACGTTAAATAGCTTCCAACAAACAACTCCAACAATATCAATGCTGAGAAGTAGAACTATAGAACAATTTTGTAAAACTAAAGAATTTTGCACAGAGCTGACTGGGAAAACTGAATGACAGACATTAAAATGCTTTCAACAGAACTACAGGGCACGTGATATTTGATCACTGCACTAAATTATTAAGCAGGATAACATGATCGATTACTGCATTAAATTACAAAGTAAGATAACATTCTCAAGTCAACTTTGATGAATTGTAACATCTTTTGCGCGATAAAAAAAAAAGTAATAATGAGCATTGCTGACTAACCAAGGTCATCACAGGTAAAACAAATATAAAATTAGCCAATTCAACAGTAATGAAATTCTAAATCAATGATTTCTTATGAGAATTCTGCTAGGTAAATTGCAAATACAATGACATCATGTTGCTTTTCCAAATTCAACACGTACAGTTGAATCAAGATTAACCCATGTATACCAGCTCTAAAATGCAGAGAATGATAAAAGAATCAGATAATCTTATAGAAAGAATCAGAAAAATGATTATCCTTGATTTATTGATAAATAGAATTAACTATACAAAGGTAGGTCGAAAAAGAACGAGATTTAACTGTTCATTGCCACGAGGACCGGCAGAACAAGATGTTAGAACCTCTTTAATAATTATCTGTGATGCAGCAGCATTTGAAGAAACACACTGCAAATAAAAAATAATAATGACAAAAGAATCCATATCGTTCACAAAAAGAAAAAAAAATTGAGAATGTTAAAAACCAAAGGGGGTAGCATACGCTTAATATTTCGTTGGTTACTGATTTTACGTTTGATCCGGAGAGCCTATTCAAAAGACCTGAAACGAACATAGGATGCACTCAATTTCTGACGAAGAGAATAACAAAAACATTCAACTTGTTAGTTATAGTTTCAACCTCGAATGCGCCGGCGGACAAGAGAATAATTTTCCGACTCACTTCCCCCGTAAGATCTCATGTGAGGAGATACATATCTTTCACTTTCCTCTAATGCAGAGACCTTAACAGGAAATTTCTCTCCCGCCACCTCTGTGGAGAAAACTTCCACTGACTTTGATGTCCCAGAAGCCCTGCCAACTCCCTTTCCACCTTTCCCTTGTTTGGAAGACGCTTTTTTCTTTCCTTTGACTACAGGCACTTCAACAGCCTCTTCTAGTGCAATCGCTGCATCACGTGTTTCCACAGACTCTGATGCAGCATTCCTATTGTCACTCTCCTCCTCCCGTCCTTGAGATAATGATTTTTTCCTTTTGTCCTTATATGTTAAACTATTCAAATCTAAATCATAAGGTAACTCCAGTTCAAAAGAATTGTCCTCGGAGAACGAATCCATAAAGGTTGCATCACCTAATAAGACATCGATACCATCATTTTCACCATTTAACTTTCCATCCTTAACCTTCAGTTTCTTTGCAAGTTTCTTTTCCATTTCCAAATCCTTCTCAGCTGAACAGAGATGATTCTGCATTTCCATCTCTAGGTATCTTTCAAACTTTGTTTTTCTAAACCTTCCAGTCAGATCCTTTTTTCGTTTCACCAATTTTGATGATTTTGGTCTATACTCATTTTCCTTAGTTTGTTGGAGAGTCTTAGATTCAAACTCTGGTCGCAGATTTTGGATGAGACTTGAATTTTCAGTTAGAGAATCATTTTGATTCTTCAACTCAAAATTTTTTATTTTTTTAGACTTCTGTAACAAACGAATATACAAAAATCATAACAAGCAACAATACCAGCATAATTTCCTCTAAACAAGAAAGATAACAAAAAAACTTTACATACCTGCTGTTGAATCAAAGAGTGATTTTCTCCTCGAGCCTTCTTATTTTTTCGTTCTCCTTTTCTTCTTTCTTGACGTGATATTACCATGCACTCTATCATGTAGCAAATATTAATTTTACAATATATGGTAGATAATTAACTCAACTTGACCAACTATCAAACAAATAAGAAAGAAACTTTACCCATGATTTTAAATCCGCTACTTCAACTAATCAACTAAACGATAGATGCCAACAGGAAAGCTGTTCAGATTACCCGAGTCTGCAAAGTATACATGAAATAATGCCATTTTAACATAGAAATAATAATCGCCAGAAAGATTTACATATAACACCGAACATTTTGAGAAGTATTGGTGTAGTGGAAGCATGATAGATTCTCTAAGCATAGAACTCAACGTTTTACAGAAATTTGGTGAATAAGGCTTAAGCTTTATTCAAATGATTACAAAGTTCAAAGCAACAAAACGAGATTCAACCATTAAAATAATTGAAAGAGCGGTAAAAATAATGAAAACATATTACATAAAAAAGGTTAATTGAAGATCAAAATCCAACGCAATGTTTTGAATAACAGAAATCAAAATCCAGGATAACAAACATTCAGTGAAGAATGAAGGTATTACAATCAATCAAACTAAGTTGAGAAAAAAAATTATAAACCACAGAGCACAAGCAAACCTTGCAAAAAGCACCAACGCCCTCCTTCTCGTGCCGGCAGCTCCTTCGACGGAAAAGTGAAGACGCTAGACGCCACTTCGCTGTCGCCAGTGTCCCAGTCGAGCTCGACTTCTCCTCTGTTCTTCGTAGTTCGCAAGGACTATGGAGACTGGAAACAACGATTCACGAGTGCATGATTTTTTTCGCTTGATCCTCCTCTGTTGGGACAGTAGCTCATTAGGGTATAATGACGGTTATGGGTTTGGGCTTGGGCTTGGGCTGGATAATGGGTAGGGCCTGAGTTGTTTGGGCTAGAGCTGGGTGATGGGAAGGCCTGAGTGGGTTTGGGTTTGGGTGGGCTGGGTAATGGATATGGGTATAACGGGTCCGGTATCGGTCGGTTTTTTGTTAAATGTTATTTATTTATTAATTTAAATGATATAATAAAGTAGGAAAAAGCATAGTCCTTCACACTTGCACTTTTTCTTCGTAGTTTGCTGGCAGTCGCCTTCTCTCATTCTGTCTGCGTTTGACTCAGACCCCTCCTCACAATGCAGGTCGTCTCCATTCTTCAATTCATTTTAACGAGGCCCTAACTTTGATTCTGTTAATGAATCTGCTTCTTTCCTTTCTCTTTTTTGTTTTTGTGTGTATTTGTTTTGTCAGTCTCAGACGCGGACGGTTCAAGTAAGTCATATTTCCGATCTGGCGAGTGAGAGAGAGATTCACGAATTTTTCTCTTTCTCTGGAGATATTGACCACATTGAGATCCAACGGTTTGTTAATTTCTTCTTTCTTTCTCTCTCTTTCTATCTCTATTTTTTTTTTTTAATTTCTACTTTGTGTTTCTTTTTATAATCGTTGCGGCAGCTGAGAATAGGAAGGAGTCGAAAAGAAAATTGATTATGGAGTCAAATTTTCAGCTGACGAATTGCTAGTATACTTACAAAGAGTAGTTAATTGTATAGCGATCGACTGAATGGGAATATTTTTCCCCGTTGTTTGTGTGTTTCTATTTTCATTGTTGTGTAATTAAGAATCATTTACTGATCCAACTGTAGGTTATCTTTTGTAACGTTATTTCTTTTGGTGGCCGCAGTGAATCTGGGCAATCTAAGACTGCATTCGTTACATTCAAAGATGCAAAAGCTCTTGAAATTGCATTGTTGTTATCGGTATTTGCTCTTTCTTTTTTCTTATCGTGTCTGTAGATTTGAGTTGCTTCATAAAAATTTCTTAATTAGCCCTTGCTTTGAAGAGTACGTCCTGTTTGAATTGTGGGAACTATTTAAATTCGCCTTTGTTTTCTTTTTCAGCACATTATGATAACATGAGGATGACTTAGCTTTTTTCTAGATTTCAATCCTATGGCTAGGGTGAAGTTTAGTTAGAATCATTTCTTGAGGCAAATATAAGATTAACGACATGCGCTTTACCTTGTCTATTAAGTAGACATGATAGCTTCATTTCTTAGTGACTGTTATATATGGTATGGTAAATGTACACTCACTTTTAGTTTGTTTATGTTTTCTACGCAAAATTTATTTGTTCGCTATTGAGAAAATCATTACCTTTAAAAGGAACATACAGGAGAAAAGTCGAGAAATGAATACATTCTGTTAATGGTTGATATACTTAGTCCAATATGTGGTAGGCATGTAAGTCGTAGGTCCAAATCCCATTAATATTATAATGAAATTTATGTGACAGGATATGCTAGTTTACTTAGAGTTGGAGCCACACAGGCCCCCCTCTTCTTTATATCTTCTTCCTTGTTGAAAAATTCAGGCAATCGACATCTTATTTTTAGACATTATGTATATTGTTTTTCAGGGGGCTACACTAGTTGACAAGATTGTGAGCATAACTCCCGCTGAAAATTGTGTTCCAAAATGTGATATGCACGTAAGCCTAAAAGCAAGTTTCTAATTTCATTTTGAAGTTCTTGTTTGGTTTATTATTGCCACTGATGCAGGAAGTAAGGATGGTGGAGAGTGCTGTATCTGTTTCTCCTGTGAATGACCTTTCATCTAGTGTGGAGGTACTTATGAATTCAACATAGATAGTTCTTACTATACTTGGCTAAAGTGTAGAAACTTCTTGGAAGGTGAAGGATTTCGTTAATATGTTGAAGTTTGTGTGGGGTACACATTATCTTCTAGGAGTCAGAATATTCTGCATATCATATTTAGAGTGTATTTTTGCATGCTTATTTTATGTTTTTTAACGAATAGTTTTTTCACTTAGTGTCTATTATAGACCTATTTCTGGACTTGCGAAAGAGTAATCTTTTTGTATGAGCAGAATAATGCCAGTCCACTTGGTAGTGGTAGAATGTATGTTAATAAAGCACAGGATGCCGTTGCTAGTGTGCTTGCGAAAGGTTCAGCAATGGGACAGGATGCTATGAATAAAGCTAAAGCATTTGATGAGAAGCATCAGTTATCAGCTAGCGCTTCTGCAAAGGTTATTTCCTTTGACAGGAGAGTTGGGATCACAGAAAAGTGGACAGTTGGAATTTCAGCAGTTAATGAAAAAGTGAAGTCTGTTGATCAAAGGCTGCATGTGTCTGATAAAACAATGGCTGCAATATTAGCAGCAGAAAGGAAACTTAATGATACGGGGTCTGCAGTCAAAACAAGCAAGTACGCAATGCCATTCCTACTATTATTATCATTCTTTTTTTTGTATATTGTGCTTTTATGTTACAGTAGCACACCGGCCGTAGGGTGCATAACTTAGCAGCAATGCTTCCAGGTGAATCATAAAATTCATGTTGGTGGAATCATGAGTATCAGTTGATGCTGGTAGCTTGCATACTGCTGTTTGTTGCCTTTATGATGTTCCTTACTCATGCTGCCCTTATGTTTGTTTTCTTTACAAATAAAAATTGGCCCTCTAGTCCCTGGTCTTGGAGAAACATTTGCACGCACACCCATACACACCCCCAAACCAATCCAATATTATATGACAAGTGGATAACTCATTTTCGTCAAATTTTGAGAATTTGATACATTGTAGTGTTATACTCTTACAATAAGAACCTGAGATTTTCAGGGGATTAGTGTTTGATAACTTGACGGAGATATTAAGCTATACTACATGGAGAAACTTCGAGTTTGTGTTGAAGACACTTTTTTTTTTCTTACTAATATTCCAATTGTGGATATAAATGTGGTTTATTGAAAAATGGAAGTGCTTGATCCTCAAATTTTGTTGTTTGGCTAAACCCTTTTAAAACTGGAAGAAGTACTCAATGACTCACTAAGCAGGTGTTATCACACGATATTTGTAGAGAATGGTTGAGCATTAATCTATCATTTAAAATCTTTTTGGTTTTGAAAACAGGTATGTAACTGCAGGATCGGCTTGGTTAAATGGTGCTTTCAGCAAAGTAGCAAAAGCAGGACAAATTGCAGGCTCTAAAAGTAGGGAGAAATTCCATTTGGCTGTGTCAAACTTGACCGCAAAGGTAAATTTTCTCAATGCTATTCGATTTTGTATGAAATGGATTGACATTATGTTCTGTCGCTTAAGTACTACCCTTCAAATGACATTTAAGGTTTTTGTAAAAAAGGAACAGCTTACCCTCGTTTTCACTGAATTCCATACATATTGTCAAATATCTTTAAAATGGGTCCTAAAATACAAAGTGAGCTATCACCACCATAGTTATCATAATCTTTCATATATTGTTTTGTTTGTCTGTACAACGAATGAGAATTTCAAATGCGTTTGGTATTTTAGAAATTGTGTCGTAAAAATTTACAAAAAATCTGAATCTGAGGTACGTGAATGCTTGAATGAAAATTTTATTTGTTTACAAGCAGGAACCTGCAGTTTTTGCATAAACCCGAAACTGGGATCACAGTCTTTGGCTATGCATTGGACATTGTGCGTGTGAGAATCGGAATCTGAGCCAGTTATCAGATTAATTGATAGTACCTTTTTTATTCTTTTTAAATTTTCCTTGTGGGTATCATTCATTGGTTTAGAAGTTGTGTTTTTGTTTCATAATTTATGATTTTTTATTAATTTAGAAAGTCAAATATTTTTCTTGTGGGTGATTCCAATGTATTTATGCAGCTGCAATTTGTTCGAGGAAGATAAGTCCAAATTAAATTCATTATATGGCAACTATTTCGGTGTTGTTCTATGTAAATGGACTGTGATCAATATGTGAATATGTTTTAGTTCATTCTGATGTTTTTACAATGGGGGAACATACCAATGTTAGGCATTGCTGTTTTTACAAGGCTTTAGGTTGCTCAGATGGCAGCCAGCTAAGATCTGCAAGTATATATGCCTTCTGCAATCATCAAATAATCCAAAACTGGTCATTTTGTTTAGAACTTTCAGTGTGTTCAACGTGAGCTCATCCGGTTTTGCAGACCAAACAATAAAAACAACTCTGGTCGAACCAAGGCAGTCGGTTATGTAATTTTGCAATTGACCGGACGATCCGGTAGGGTCGAAGGCAACCGTTTGGTCGGTTCGGTTCTCGGGTTTCCTAAATAACCCCCGCGTATATCTTGCACGTATGGTCTTACAGGTTTGGCATTCTCATTCGTACTTTATTCAGTAACGTTGACGTATCAACTCGTTTCCCCTCAACGCACATGGTTTGCATGAGAAGTCTAGTTGTCTTTGTTTGACACGTACATATCAATGATGCCCAAAAAAAGGCTGTTCCGAAACAAACCAAACACACGAGTGGTTCCAGTACGTGGGAAAATCACTAATTGCACTTTGGTCTGGTCCAGCGCCTTCGAGAGGTCGAGATTATCACATCTACCCAGCCCCACCCAAAAGTCTATTTAATTTAATTTAATTTAATTATTTACTGCCGTGACTCGCAAAATTTATTTTAGAAGCTGCGCTGCTACCACGTTCCCGAACCGATGGCCACGTTACGTTACATTTGGGAATGGCATTTTCGTCATTATTCAACCCCCCTTCCTCCTCTCAGTGTGTAGCGTGTTCGGGTTGGGCATATTCGGCGGTTGGATTCTCTGTCACCGAAATCGTCTCCTTTTTTTTTACACATTCCTGATTCTTCTCTCCTCACTGCTCTCAATCATCTACCTCTTTCCCGCTATCGGACTAGTCGCAGGTACTGTTAAATCTTTTTGCTTGGATTAGTTTTGATTGCTTTGTTCTACCGTTTTGGATTTTTTTTTCAACGATTTTTTGGTGTTTATGATATCGTTCGCTTGTTGATGTGTCATTTACCGATCCTTTTACGTGCCTCGATGTTGGAAATTCTTTCTTCTTGTTGAAGTTTTTTTTTCTCCCTGGAGAGTTTGAGAAATTTAATTGGTGTATGCGATTCATTGTCTTTTGTAATCATCTAAATTCTGTTCATTTCCGAGTCAATCTCAGCTAAGATTGTCCAGAGGTGACTCTCTGTGATACTGCTTTCGATTGGAGGGCTTTAACTAAGTAATGTTAGACAATTTAGATCACTGTCACTTCGGATCTATCGTGTGATCTTTTGACTGTAGATGCTAAGTATCAATTTGGGTAATCTGAGTGAATGACTACATTTGAATCTTAATATTTATTGCTATATGTGATTCTCAGTCATCTTTTCATAATTTTGTTTTTTTGAAGGTTTTTTTTCCTTATTTACTCTCGAATAGTCTTTAATGCTTTTGGATTCTTTTTTGTTGTACATCTGTAATATTTGTAGAATTGAGTCTAAGAAAGGTTCATCTGCTAATTGAAAAACTTGACATTGCAGGCTGTTCGGTCATTGGAGTCTTTCATCTCCTAATGGAATAACTTAGGCTTTTTGGTGATTAGAGGTGTTCTTTGATTTCAAGAATTGAAGAAAGTTTCTAGAATGCCCATCACTACTCCGCATTTGTTAAAACTAAGGATGGGGATGATGATCATTGACACTGCGAATTTTTAATTCAATTTTGCATTGAAATGGAATTTATGATCTCATTTCTTTGTTTCTAGTTTTAGAAACTGTTTACATCATGAATTGAGTTATATAGCCTATTATTGAGATTGGAGCAGTCTTTTAATATTCGTATTGGACTCTGACTTACTACAAGGACTATAGGAATCTGACCAGAGAAACTAGTTGCCGATAGTTTACAAAGAAGGTTGAATTTATCCTGCAGACTGACTTTGATAATTTGGGTACTAATAGATATATCTTTGAGTATCTAGAAGTCAGAACTAGAACTCAAAGATATATTACGAAAATGGAGGTGATAGTATCTCCTCACGGACATAAACAGAGCTTGCATGCTTCTGTTTGCAAAACTTCATCAAGTAATCTTCACAAGGATTTGTGGATTGCTGTTCGTAGAGGCTCTTTGGCTGATGTTGATTTGGCGCTGGCACTATTGAAGAAAAATGGAGGAAGTATTAATTCAAGGAATTCATTTGGCCTCACTCCTCTTCATATTGCAACTTGGAGAAACCATATTCCAATTGTTCGGAAGCTTCTTGCTGCTGGTGCAGACCCGAATGCTAGGGTATGTATTCCTTCATCCTTGGTGTTGTTTATTTTATTTTGATGGCTATTTTGTTTTTGATGCCATTGTTTATGATTGAAGGAAGGTTAATTTAGTGCTTATTGTATAAGTGCTTACTTTCATATTGTTTAATCAAAGCCCTTATATTTGTTTCTTAGATTAGAATTAAGAATGCTGCTTTTCTTTTTGCACACCGTCAGTTTTTATAAGTGCACCAAATAAGAATTAATTGCTTACCTTTAAATGTCATTTGTTACTTAAATATTTAGCTCATTGCAAGTAGTAATAAATTCTTGATTTTAGTTATTTTTATTTCTTTTCTTATGTAGTTGGTATTACTGGACTAACAGTTTCCTATCAGTCATAAAGATGGGGGATTAATGGAACATCAAATTCAATTTTACCATAAAGTAAAGCCTGCTATTTCAATTTTTTTGCAGTTCAATTAGAGATTTGGCTTCTAGTTTTTAATCTTTTACCGTCTGGGCCCTGAAATGAATGATTGCAGTAAATTATGTTCGTCAAGGTGTTGATGATGTTTGTGGGAATCAGGGATAACTTATTATATGTATTTTGCTGCCAATTTACAAATTGCAAGCAAAATTTTCAATTTCACTTTTACTGTAGTAAATGTTGTAGTACCTTTTAGTGCACAACCAATTAGTTAGTTCCCTTGTGATAATGCTGATTAGTTGGGGGCTTTTATTGTAAGTTTGTGTTTTATAAATGGAAAATTTTCATACTGACTTGACAGTCTCAATGTGTAATATTTTGGTTTTCAAACTTACAGAACAATGAGTGGGCAAGGTATTTTAAAAATACGAGGAACAAGAATATGGTTTATTATCAAGAGCAAAGAAAGAATATACTGAGCTTGAACGTTTCTTATTTAACAGCTTCTCTCCCCAAATGAGAAAATTGTGTGAGTATGTCACATTTTTCCATTGATTGGTAAAATCTACTTCTGTTCCTTGGCTAGTTAAATACTGCTTGAGACTATGGGATATAAGGGAACGTCATGCTGTGAACTTACCATATAATGTGCTTGAAATTTTCGAGGCGAGCTTGAATGCATTTAACTATTGCTTATAGGTTGTACTAAGATTGTTCGAAAGAATGTGATGATTTGTTATTCAGTCACATAATTATTTTATCTCTTTCTATATCTTTCATATGTAAACAATCTTTGGTATTGCATGAAAAATTAATTAATCAGGTTAAAGAGAAGTAAGATTTTCCTTGCTTCCTAATACTTTGTTTATTGAAGAATCACATTCCATAGCTACCATACTCTGGACTTATTGCAAAATTATTATTTGATGGACAAGGTATTTGCATGATATTTCTCATATTTCATTTTCTTCTTAACAGTTAGCGCTATTAGATAATAAACTTTTGTTTCATTGCTGGTTTGTTTCAACTGAAGCTTGGTTTTTCTTTTTACATATTGGTCTTTGAATATTGGGATAGAATGAATGAACATGCACCTTAATGTCGTGAGTTGATTTTTTTTTTTTTGTATTGGCCAGCTCTTTTCTTTTTTGCATGATGGAAACTTATGCAAACAATGTAGAGTTGTGATAGTGTTTCAGTTGGATAGCTTAACTACAATGTCAGTATATTATTTTTTGAAACTGAATCCCTTGTGTAAACCTTTATAATGTTCATATAGGATGGTGAATCAGGCTGGAGTAGCCTTCATAGAGCACTGCATTTTGGTCATCTTGCAGTTGCAAGTGTCCTCCTCCAGTTTGGTGCATCTATCACCTTGGAAGACTCAAAATTCAGAACACCTGTAGATCTTCTATCTGGACCTCTTTCTCAGGTTGTGGGAAGTGATAATACTTCAGGTATGTATCTTATGATTGGTGTTATGGTTGAGAGGATTGCATAAGCCGGATACGACCTGTAGTTTTTTGTCTTGTAGTTGTGACAGAGGTGTTTAGCTGGGGAAGTGGAGCAAACTATCAGCTTGGAACGGGAAATGAACACATACAAAAGTTACCATGCAAAGTTGATTCTCTTCATGGTAATTTTATCAAATTGATTTCTGCTTCCAAGTTTCACAGTGTAGCTGTTAGTGCTAGTGGAGAAGTTTATACCTGGGGATTTGGACGGGGAGGGCGGCTTGGACATCCAGATTTTGATATTCATAGGTATAATATCCTTTTATGTCTGATATTTCACATTTGTACGGTGTTATGAACAAAGTTTTTTTAGGTGATATTTTTATCGTTGGCCATTTGTCTATGGGAGGCCAAATGAATAAGATCATTTCGGTTATTTTTTAAATGGATTACTTAATTTTTAAATTATATTTACCTACTTGAAATGTAAATGATAAAATTTTGAGTGGAAATTTATTAATTATAAAAGGCATAAACATGTCACATATATTTCATGAACCACTTGATTGGTTAAGTTGATCGCATATTCATGCACATAGACGTAGAATTGTCGTGTGTGTTCTTGCCCAACCATGGGATGTAATATGCTGGACCATTGAGATATGGTAGTTTTAGTCACTATCTCTAGCTGTTAGTGAATAGAGAAAAAGCTATAATCCAGTCCCTTGGACTTGTTAGAGTTGAAACATTACATTTCTATCTCTTCATTGACATTCGTTTGGATCATAATGAGGTGTTTTGTATCAATTTTTTCAGTGGTCAGGTGGCGGTGATCACTCCCCGACAGGTGACTTTTGGTTTAGGGTTGCGGCGTGTAAAAGCAGTAGCTGCAGCAAAACATCACACAGTTATTACAACTGAAAGTGGGGACGTGTTCACTTGGGGATCCAACAGAGGTAAAATATTTAAGGCACTGTTCGATGTATATGCAATGAAATTTTTTTGCGCCAAATGTGGATTATGGTCCTTTTTGTATATTTGACTAGAGTGTTGTCAGACAGTGGGATATTACCACCATTTTTCAAGTAGTTGTTGAGTTTGATTATATTTTCTGTTTATAAATGGTACTGTGCAGAGGGTCAGCTTGGCTATACTTCTGTTGATACCCAACCTACACCTCGCAGGGTGAGTTCCCTCAGGTCAAAAATTGTTGCTGTTGCTGCAGCAAACAAACATACTGCTGTAGTTTCTGAGGCCGGTGAGATTTTCACATGGGGTTGCAATAAGGAAGGCCAGCTTGGTTATGGAACCTCTAACTCAGCATCGAATTATACTCCTCGAGTTGTTGAATACTTGAAAGGAAAGATTTTTCTAGGAGTTGCTGCTTCAAAATATCACACAATTGTGTTGGGGAATGATGGAGAGGTGGGTAATACCATAAGATATTTGTCTGGATTTGGTGCATTTAATTGGGATTGACTGTGGGAAAGTATTATTGTTATTCTAGTATTTCTTTTTTCTGTTTGAATTGGTTCAGTTGCTTTATGATTTCTTTCATATGGTTTAACTCTGCTTGAACCTACTTTTATGTGTATTGTGAAACAGGTTTATACTTGGGGTCATCGACTTGTAACACCACGCCGTGTTGTCATTGCTAGAAATTTAAAGAAAAGTGGGGCAACTCCATTAAAGTTCCATCGAATGGAACGCCTTCACGTTGTTGCTGTTGCAGCAGGAGTGGTTTACAGCTCGGCTCTCACTGATGATGGTGCTTTATTTTATTGGATTTCCTCGGATCCAAATCTTAGATGTCAACAGGTTCATTTCTTCTCTTGTTGTGTTTATAAACTAATTCTATCTCTATCACATGTTAATTCCTTGTGATCATGCCACTTCAATCCAGCTATACTCACTCTGTGGGCGGAATATAGTTAATATTTCTGCTGGAAAGTACTGGACTTCAGCTGTTACATCTACTGGCGATGTGTACATGTGGGATGGGAAAACAAATAGGGAGAAGCCACCTATAGTAGCTCGAGTAAATGGCATAAAGACGGCTACTTCTGTTTCAGTTGGTGAAACACATCTTTTGATTATAGGTTCTCTCTATCATCCTGTTTACCCCTGCAATCAGACCAAGGTACCAGAACAGCTGGTGTTGAGGGGTGAAGCAGATGAGTTTACGGAGGATTTACTGTTCAATGATATAGATTCAAACAATAAAACTCCATTAAATGATGATGATAATAGTGGGCCAAGCCCTATACCCAGCTTAAAAAGTCTTTGTGAAAAGGTGGCAGCAGAGTGTCTAGTGGAGCCTCGAAATGCTCTACAATTGCTTGAAATTGCAGATTCCCTCAGGGCAGATGATCTGAGGAAGCACTGCGAGGTACATTAGAAGCCTGCTCTAGTTAAAAAGTAAAACTTAAAAGATGAGTTTTCAATGTGTTTCAGAACTCACATTTTGCTTCTTAGTTTTGTTAGAATCATAATGAGAAAGTTGATAGTTCTCATGTAAGATTTTTATATTTTCCTTTCAAAAATTAATCTCTCTTGATTATTCTGTTACCCATTTCTTCCATTTTTTCCATTTTGTAAATACTCATACCTCTTAACTACATTTTATGGTATATCAGCTTAAATATATAAGTTGATTTTGGTTTTCATCTGTCTAAAGTTAGTTACTGTAAAATAACGTGAAACGGTTACTCTTTTCCTTTTTATAAAATTTATTAGTGGCCATGAGAATGAAATGTGGTTGCGATCGGCTTCTTCATTTTTAGTACCTTTTTGGAGTAAATTTTAAAAAGCATAGGACATAATCAAGTAATTACTCTTTTCCTTTTCTGTAACCTTTGTTTTTTCCCTGCTCTTTTGGGAATAAATGATAAAAAATGTACTTGTTTATTGACTGCAGGACATTGTAATTCGGAACCTTGCTTATATTTTTTCGGGGGTATCGCAATCAATCGCAAGTGCTTCCATAGATATTTTGGCTGACCTTGAGAAGTCATTAGATCTTAGGTCCTCTGAGCCATGGAGCCACCGCAGGCTCCCTACTCCAACTGCTACTTTCCCTGCTATTATTTATAGTGAAGAGGAGAATAGTGAATCTGGGATTTTACAAATGCGAGAAAGCAGTACACTTGCTATGCTCATAAATGAAGGCGGTCAAAAATTAGATTCATTTTTAAAGCCAAAAGTTGATCACCATGAAGCCATGTGCAAACAAGTTCGTGCTTTGCGGAAAAAGTTGCAGCAGATTGAGATGCTTGAAGTGAAGCAGTCAAGGGGACAGGTTCTCGATGAACAACAAATTGCAAAGCTTCAGTCAAAATCGATTCTCGAGACTTCTCTTGTTGAGCTGGGTGTTCCCGTTGATGCTCCACATGAACAATCATCATCAGTTTGTTCAGATGGAAAGGGCAATAAAAGTTCTGAGCAATCTAAAAGACATAGAAGGAAGAGCAAACAAAAGGTCGAGCTGAAAACGTCATCTTGTGTTTCTAGAAATGATGTGGAACCAGCTAGTACAAAGGATGGCCCTCATGTTGAAATTTTGTCAGTGTTGAAGCATAAGGTTAGTTTTTAAATTTAATGCGATTCTTTGATGAGCTCTTTAAATTGTTGATTGCATCTTGATGTGTCTTGGTAATCATATACTTACAGATTTTGTTTTCCCTTAAGAGCTTTGAACCAATAATTAATTATCTTCTAATTTATTTCCAAAAGACCACCGTTGAAGATAAAACTTTATCCTACAACTTGATCATGTGATTGTGGGCATAATATTATATTGACCCTGCTTTAGTTGAGATTGTTATGGTTCTCTATCACATTGACTATGTGTAGGCTCAATAGTTAGGTTGAAGAACAATGAGTGTGGGTTTAAGCTTTTTATTGTTGCCTCGCTGTGACCAATTTTTTAGCTTATTAGTCCATTGCTTTATATTAAATGTGTTTGAGAAAAATTAATAAGTTCGCACAAGCTGCTGTAGAATGCTTAGCATGATATACTTATAAATTGTGTTTCCTAACTTCATCATTTGAATAAGCTATGTGAGCTTCTGGCCTTAGCTTATTCTCCTGTTAGTCGTTATCCAATAAATTATTTGAAAAGTTGAGTCAATCAAACTATTGACTAAAGTCGGCTTAAATAAGCAAATAAATTGTGAGCTCTAACTTATAAGCTAAGCCAAACAGTATTTGTAACACGCGTTGATTATTTTGAGTCTCTTAAGTAGTACTTGAGAATCATAGATGGTTCCATAGCCTATTTCAATGCTGACATTAGCCTTAGGATAAATTCTAGATAATAAGTTCTTTCGATATTCAAGCCTTGATTTGTCTTGCTATTGCATTTTTGTTGTTCAAATTGTCTTTCTTACATTTGACAGGAGGAAGATACATCGTCTTTTGGATATGGAGCTGATGAAACTGTTGATGCATCCATCGTCTTTGCACAGAAGAAAACCAATTCCAACGTTACTAAAAACAACACTTCATCGCCAGCAGCTTCCAAGAAGAAGAATAGAAAGGGCGGGCTTTCAATGTTCTTGAGTGGTGCTCTGGACGACGCCCTGAAAGTTCCTGCTCCGTCTCCACCAACTCCAAAACTTGAGGGGCCCGCATGGGGTGGGGTCAAAATCTCTAAGGGATCTCCTTCGTTGCGTGAAATCCAGGTTGAGCAGAGCAAAATATTAGGGAGCCAGGCCAGCAGGAGCAAAGATCATGTGGAAGATCAAATTCGATCAAGTTCGATTTTTCCTTCCAAGCCAATACCTGTGACATCAACACACACGCCACAAAAATTAGATGTAGAAAAAAATACTCCTCCTTGGGCTGCCTCAGGAACTCCTCCCCAGCTGTCTCGACCATCTCTCAGAGATATCCAGATGCAGCAGGTGAGTTAATTGGACATCTTTAAAAGTAGCTCTTGTTTTACAAAAAGCGACTACGCTATTTGTTTTACAAATGGAAATATGCTTTGAATTAAAAAAGTTGTGTTTTTTGGTCTTTTAATGGGTTGAGATGATATGGTTGTACTTGTACAACTTAATGCACTCAATCTGTTATTCAATCTAACACTAGAAGTTGCCAATGTGATTTTGTTGTTTTGGACTCACAGCAGGGAAAGCATTCTCACAGTCCTAAAACGAGCACAGCCGGATTTGTGGTTTCTACCAGCCAAGTTTCCCCATCGGATTCCGGGGTGGTGAACCGCTGGTTCAAACCGGAAGTAGATACTCCGTCTTCCATTCGGTCTATTCAAATTGAGGAAAAGGCCATGAAGGACCTCAGGCGCTTCTACAGCAGTGTTAAGATTGTAAAGAACCAAACTTGATAACTTGGTTTTATGTAAATGGCCTAAATTAAAAGTGTACAGCTGAGCTAGGAGACCGTTGCTTTAGATTCCTCGTTATCAGTAGTTCCTTGTTACTCGTGATGATGGCTATTTTGAGCTCGTTTTCACATTCCTGATCCCTCTTTTCATTTTTTTAAAATGCAAAATAAAAGAGAATTTCAAGCATTCAATCAGCAATAGGCAAAACATTTAGCTTACGTTTGTTATCTTTATTAATAGATGCTAGTCTTCCTCTTTTTACATTGTCATGGCTCAATGAGAAAGAATGCTTATTATTTTCAAGAAATATTCCAATAAAGCTTGTAAAAAACAAAATTAAAGGAAATAACGTAAAAAAACATCAAGTGTTTGATACACTCGTGCATCTGCTTGTTCTTCGGAGGGTTGATATTCTTAAAAGTAATGGTTCAAATATTAAGCTTGTGATTACTGTTCAAAATGGCTATTAGCATTTGATACATTGCGTTACCAAGACTTCTGACTTGTGGAAGGAGTCCATTCAATGAACAAGGTTACAATTGAAGATGTGCATAACACATCAATTGTAATCCTTGTTCCTTGCATGGACTCCTCCCACTTCATCTCATCATGCTTTAATTCGGGCCATACACTATTGATGCATTGAAGTGTGATTACCTATAACATTGTATACGAGGATTACAGCCACAGGATCAGATAGACAATGAAAGCAAAAGAGCAAAGCCTTATGCAGTCTTGTCAGTTTCGACACCGTCGTTATTACAGCTCTCTGGATTCAGCTTCTTTTATCTGCCTCAATATGTCCTCCTTTTTCTCCATCAGAGCTCCTATTTTACCTTCTATCATCTCTAACTTCTGTTTCAATGAACTAATATCCTTCTTCCCATTAACCTTACTTTTCTTCTCCTCCTCTTTCTTGCCCTTTTCTTTCTTCTGCTTCTTCTTCTTCTTTCCTTTATCTTCTTCCTCTTCACCATCTTCTTCCTCCTCTGTTTCTTTCACATGTTCTTCTGCTTCGATCTCTCTGGTATTAACTTCAGTCTCACACTTTACATCCTCTTTTTTCTCATCCTCATCTTCGTCCTTTTTCTCCTTCTCTTTCTCTTTCTTCTTTGATGCTTCTTTCTCTTCATCACCTTCCCCTTTATTCTTCTTCTTCTCTTTCTCCTTCTTCTTCTTCTTCTCCTCCTCCTCGCCCTCTTCCTTACATTTTTCATCTTCATCCTTCCCCTTTCTATCTTTCTTCTTCTTCTTCCCTTCCTTCTCCTTTTTCTCCTCCTCTTCTTCTTTCTCCTCATCCTCCTCGCCCTCTTCCTTACATTTTTCTTCTTTATTTGATTTTTCATCTTCATCCTTCCCCTTTTTATCTTTCTTCTTCTTCTTCACATTTTTATCTTCCTTTTTCTCCTCATTTTCTTCTCCAGAACCGTCATCCTTCTTCTTTTTCTTCTCTTTCTTTTTCTCCTCTGTTCCTTCAGTTTCTGTATCTTCCGCTGATTTGTCATTGACATTATAATCTGTCTCCTCCTTCAGCTCACATCCTTCTTTCTTCCCTTTCTTCTCTTCATTCCCATCCTTACTTTTCTCTTTCTCACTCACAGTCTCCTTCTCTTCAGTTCTTTCTGAAATTGCTTCTTCCTCTACTTCTTTATGCTTCGCCTCTTCTTTTTTGACCACCTTGTTCTTCAATTTTAATTCCACATCTGTCTTCTCTTCCTTCCCTTCGTTCAACTCCAAGCCTTTGCTCTTCACTTTAACATGTAATTTTTCTTTCTCAAACTCTTTCCCTCCCTTAATCACCAATTTAGATTCAACTTCGACTGTTGTCTTAACCTCCTTTTTAACGTTCTCCTCTTCCTTGACAACAATCTCATTTTCGTTTTCCATACCAACTGAAATAGAGAAAATCAGCAAATTGTCCTAATTATAGGTTTTTCTGATGCTGATAAAAAAACACTAATAACTTTATTGAAAATCCAATGTATTGCAATGTGAGGTAGATGATAAACGTAGCATTATTTTTAAGTTGATAAAGAAAAGTATCACTGCCTTTAATTTTTAACGACATTCAACATTTTTGGGGACAGATATACGGAGATAACCAGCACTCAACAACAGTTCAAAGCATTCATTGAGAAGAGGAGATTTCAATAGATTTCAACAATTCCATTCATGTGTTGGCCAAAACCTGAATTTCATACGTGGTTTTCCTTCTCTTGGCAACGAATTGAAGAAATTCTTAAGAAGCAAGAATCATTTCTCTTATTATATGCAACTTACCTCCAATTACTACACAGCTTAACAATGCCAAATTGGATTAGAAACGACAGTGCCAGCTGATCCATAAACAAGACAAATGAATCACCGAAAAAGAAGGAAAAGAAGAAGATCAACTTCTCTCAAAGACAAACGAGTAAAGACAGAGAATCAAAAAGGAGAATCAGATAATCGAACCTGTTGCGATTACTTTTACGCAGGAGTAAGAATGGCGACGATGCGTACCAGATCAATAGCGTAAGGGAGATTGAGCTCGTGGTTTCCGGACTCTTCGAAGATCGCATTTATATAGAAAGAGAAGAAAGGGGCAGGTTGGTAAATAAGTGAGTAATAGAGAAAGCACACGCGCTACTTCTAGTTTTTATTTGGCGGTAAGAAATAATTAACGTGGTGGTTTCCTCTCTCCACGCTGCTTCGACCACCCACGGCTACTCGGTGGCCGGCCCAAACTAAACCATTTGGGCCGGGTTTAATCTCTGCTGTCTCATTCTTTTGGACGGCCCATTAGACTAATGGATCTTTCTACTGTTGCCCAATAACCAAAATTGTTTTTGACCCACTTTTAAAAAATATTATTAATAATTAATTTTTGAGATATTCATCTTATTTAATTAATTTAAATTAGACAGGCGACAGAACTTGCACTTATTGTTTGAGGACCAAAACAATTTAATGAATTGGTGGATGGGAGGACTTGGCCTAGACACGTCTTCCCAATCTCAACCCACACCTACAACTTGATAGATTGTGACCACCAATTTAATATTTCTACTTTATTTAAAAACATATGCTTTTTTTTATTAATACTTTTTAGGTCTCCCGTGGCCAGTAAATAATCAATAAACATAATTAAATATAAATATAAAAAAAAAAGTATGTTTGCAATGGAATTCTTTTAGGAAGTTGAAGATAAGGTGGTCTTGTCGTCCACTGCCATATGATTTTAATATATATTTGGTTCGTACAATGAGAGATCTAAAATAAACAAAAACTAACCCAACATACTTTGCAAAAGTACGCTATAAATGCAACATTTACTTTTCAATTATCTGTCATTGTTTTTATTCTGCACGGGTATATTATGTTTTTTATTTAATTATATATGTTTAATTTTAAATTCTAACGTAATTTTTAAACTCTATTAAGAGTTTGGAATAGCTTGTTATTGGATCGTATTGGTGACCACGTGCATTTGAGAAGTACAAAGACATTCAATAATTTTAAAAAAATCGACAATAAATTTGATGGACATCTCAATATATTGTGCAACTTTAGAGCTGGACCGTCACATGTTCTTTGCAGGGCAAAGTGGAAGCACTTAATTTTTGTCCTTTGAAAAGTAACTCATGAGTGAATAACGAGGATCATTTCCTCTACTTGGATTCCTCATTCCTGCATTACTACAAGTGTTGTGGTTGACGCTGGAACTATTTACTGTACCTTAAAAATCAAAGATGGGCGCATAACATGATGTAGTAGTAGTAGACAAAAAATAAGAATTCTACGTTACGTTATATTTTGGGCGATCCAAGGACGGGAGATGAATAGGTATCATGGAAAGCTACGTTACGTGCCTCATCATCCACCACGTACTATTAATTTGTACCTTTTTATTTAATATTATTTGAACGGGATCATCATTTGGCCTCATTTAAGAGCAGAGCCTGCAGCCTTGCAAACAAAAAGCCATTTTTAATGGGATGTGTAGCTGAGACGGTGGTCAGAGGCGATATCAATGGAGTTGTTGGAAGAGTAAATGATAGAATCTACGTAGAGAGAGAGAGAGAGAGAGAGAGAGAGAGAGAGAGGGCTCTACCGTATTCGTAACCACACCATGGATCGACAGTTTTGTACTAAAAATTGCTGGAACTGGATGGAGCCAAGGCACGAAACTTGAAACGTTGATTGATTGATCATTTGACACGTATATTCAACTGGGATCATAGATTGGTCTCCATTAGTGTACATATAAGAAATTGCAGAGTGGATTGACAGCGAAGATTATTACCTATTATCTTACTTGCGCCCTTTCCCTACTAAAAATGGTGGCGATACGGTCTCGTTGCACTGTAGTTCCCAGCAAACCGACTCCCAATGGCCGAATGTGGCTGTCGGAGAGTGACCAGCAAATGGCCTGGACTCACGCCCTCACCCTCTACGTCTACAAA
Organism: Begonia loranthoides; assembly: GCA_022433065.1. Classification (NCBI taxonomy): domain Eukaryota; kingdom Viridiplantae; phylum Streptophyta; class Magnoliopsida; order Cucurbitales; family Begoniaceae; genus Begonia; species Begonia loranthoides. The sequence continues at coordinate 776,492 of CM039478.1, read as the reverse complement.
CCGAACAACCCAAAAGACGCTGTGTTTGCTTTGGAAACCTTGAAAGCTTCCCTGAGCGAAGCTCTGGTCCTCTACTACCCTCTGGCCGGTCGTCTTCACTGGCTTCAAGGGAATCGGCTCGAGCTCGACTGCTGCGCGAAGGGAGCTGAGCTCTCCGAAGTCATTTCCGAATCTGGAATCGACGAGCTCGGCGATTTCAAGCCGGACGATTCTATACGGCCGTTTATACCGAAGATCGATTATAGTACTCCAATGGAAGAGTTGCCTGTTTTGATGGTCCAGCTCACAAGATTCAGCTGCGGCGCTCTGACTATGGGGATGGCCATCTCCCACATTTTGGTCGACGGGATTTCTGCGATAAGTTTCGTGAGTACGTGGGCGAGATTGGCTCGGGGAGATTCTCCGGATGATTGCGTGATGCCGTTTCACGATCGAACTGTACTAAAGCTGACGGGAGAAGGTACTGAGCAGACATCGATCTGGGATCTGGAGGAGTACAAGAAGCCACCTCTCTTGATCGGGCGGTCGGACGCCGCGGTGGAGCGTAAGAGTGAGAGCCAGGCTCTTCTGTTGAAGGCCACGAAAGACCAAGTTGAGAAACTGAAGAAGAAAGCCAACCAAGATAGGAAAGACGACAACTGTGTAGCCATGCGAAGGCCGTACAGCAGGTATATTTGAAGATTCGTATAATTTGATTTCGCTTGTTCGATTTTTTTTGTTTAACAACTTTGAGGGCAAGATCTCTCCACCATAGTAAAAAATTTAAGATCTTGAAGGTTGTAATTTCCTAATTAGCCAGATGGTTGGTCCCTTTCAGATACGAAGCCATCGCAGGACATATGTGGCAGTGTGCATGCAAGGCGCGCAACAACAAAAGCTCCCAACAAACGAGGGTGCGCATCGGAGTGGACTTACGCAGCCGATTGAAGCCACCCCCTCCTCAAGCATACTTCGGAAACACGGTGTTGCCAGCCGTGACACTGGCCTACGAATGCGGTGACATTATTTCAAACCCACTGAGCTCGGCCGCGGAGAAGATCCGAGAAGCGACGCAAAGAATGACAAACGAATACATTAAATCCACCCTTCAACTCCTGGCCACCGTCGATGATATATCCAAAGTTAGAGCCGCATACCACACCCTTGGCTGCTCCGAAGTTCCTTTCTGGGGAAACCCGAATCTCGCCATCGGCAGTTGGACTACCTTACCCGTCTACGACGCAGATTTCGGGTGGGGCAGGCCCGTGTACATGGGTCCTGGATCTCTGAACAACGACGGCAAATCCTTCATCATGCCTAGCCCTCAGGGCGACGGATCCGTCATTATTGCGCTGCGCCTACAAACTAAACACGTCGATGCTTTCAAGAAGTTGTTTTACGAGGATCTGTGAATGACCCATTGTTTCCGATCGATCTCAAATGTTGAATAATCCGGCCTGACGGCGACCGTTTGTTCGTTCTTATGTGATTTCATCGAGAATTCTTCTTCTTTTAGTAGCTAATTCGTTATGCTAGTCTATCATATGATGAACTTCTCTAATAAATTGAGTTTCTACCGATGATAACTTCTTAAAAACGAGAGAACAGCTGAAACAAGCCCGTCCGGTAATACATGTAGATATCTTCTCACGACAGCTTTATATATATAAAGTATATGTTATATGGTGTGACAAGATGCATAGAAAAATAATAGCAATTACGTACGGACAAAATATCAATAGGAAATAAACGATTATATATCCATATTGCATCAGTGATTGGGTGTACACATCGAGGAGGGGCCATTATCGATGCTCATTGCTGATCCAATTATTTTAATATAAAATGTATTAATCTCCAATTTATAATTGAATTATTCAAATGAGTTTACAATTAATACTATTTTATTCAATATTTTATTTATTTTTTAATACTATTTTGTCTTCTTCTTCGCAGATGTGGTAAAGCTTCAGCAGTAGATTTTAAAGGTTGGGCTCACTCTGTAACAACTGGGCTTTTTGACCCAGCCCAAATGAAAAATAAATAAATAAATAAATTGAAACTCCTCAGTTCAGGGGAGTTGTTTTGCTCCTGCACGATTCAGGAGAGCTTTCCCCTATTTGAGCGATGGTTGGGGGGAGATGTTTATCCCCACTTCCCCAAATTCAAAATTTTGATTTCCCTCTCTATTTCCTCTTCCTCGTCATCGTCGAAGTCCGATTTCTCTAGTGTTGAAGTTATCCGAGCAACCGAGGTTAGTGTTATTAGTTTGTGATTTTCTTCTTCCTCTTCGGTGTACTCTGTTAAGAGAACGATTTCCTCTCCTATTTCAAGGTGTACCGCGAATATTGGAAGACTTTCTCCGGCGAACGTTGTGTGCTCAGTTTTTCCATCGGTGAAAGACTTGATTTTTGGCGAGTAAGTCGGGTTTTTTTTTTTAGATTCGGATCTAGTTCTTACCAAAATAAAATTCTAATTTATGGAGTTATTCTAAAGGTTGAAGATTCGGGACTTGTTGGGTGTTCAAAAGTTCGAACAGTGCAAAGAAATCATAAAGGTGAAAGAAAATAGATTCTTGGTGTTGACTTGTCGGCTCTTGTGAGCTGGCAAGGGGCCCACAGGTTTTATAACCCTAAAGCGGGAGAAGAAAAATAAAAAGGCAGCACCGATGAGAGAGAAAAAAAAATAGCAAAAAATGAGAGGGAAAACGCAGCGGAGAGCAGGTTCGGATTTTTTCCCCTGCAGCCTCGGATTTTCTCCATTTGCCGGCGTTTCAACCATTGGATCGACGTAAAAATTGGACAGCGTGTTTGTGACGTTCTGGGCAACATTCTGAACGGTGGAGATATCCTACTCGGAAGACCATGGTAATACGAGTAGGGTGTTACCTGCGTAGGGAGAACACCGGTGGACTTTTCACGGCAAACGAGGTTATTGCCATCACATCAGAAGTCGTTGGTTAAGGATAAAACGTGTTGGCATACCATTTCTGGACGTGGTGAAAGAGTCCATGGGGTGGTTTCTCCGTGGACAATGCCACCTTAAATCGTTTTTTTAGTCTTCATCATTTGCTCCTTTTTCTTTTAGTAGGCGCTACTCGTTCAAAGAAATAATTGGAAAAATGACTTGACTATTCTTAAATCTTTAATTGGAGGACGGTGAGTGTCTGTTCTGCATGACTCTGGAACATTATAGCTAAGGAGCGGATTTCGTGTTTTGAGAACCGTAAGTTCGTCTTGCAGATTATACACGAACAAGAGAAATCGGATTCTCCTGTTCGTTTTTGTTCCTCTCTTGATTCCATCTTGATAGGTGATGATTATGCTGTATTGAGACTTAGTTGTACCCATTATTATCGTTGATAGTGGAAGTTTTAAGCAGCCGAATCGGTCCCGTGGTTTTTACCCGATTTGGGGTTTTCTACACTAAAATTGGTGTGCATCGTGTGATTGTTTTGCGTTGTTTGTCACTTGACTATTATTGCATCTGCGACATTTGTTTGTGATTCGAATTAGGTACGAAAGATTGGAAAAACCATATTCCGCATATTTGATTTAGGTGGTTTTTCTCAACAAAGTGGTATCAGAGCAAGGTTCTCGTTTCTGTGCCTATTCGAATCATGGAATGTAATACAAGTCGGATGGTTACTTTGAATGGATCTACTTATAATGTTTGGAAAGGAAAGATGGAAGATCTCCTTTATGTGAAAGACTATTATTTGCCAGTATTTGCCAAGGAGAAGCCGACCAATAAAACAGATCCAGAATGGGAATTATGTCATCGTCAGGTGTGCGGCTACATTCGGCAATGGGTAAATGATAATGTCCTCAACCATGTTAGTGAGGAAAAGAATGCACAGAGTATGTGGAATAAGCTTGAGGAGTTGTATGCTCGAAAGACGGGTAACAACAAATTGTATTTGATCAAGCAATTATTAGCGTTGAAGTATCAGAATGGGAAACCAATGACAAACCACTTGAATACATTTCAGGGGATTATAAATCAGTTGGCTGGAATGAAAATCAAGTTTGATGATGAGATTCAGGGTTTGTTACTTCTTGGTACTTTATCGGACTCGTGGGAGACATTCAGAATGTCGTTGTCCAACTCAGCCCCGGATGGTAAATTGACTATGGATGTAGTCAAGAGCAGTGTGTTGAATGAAGAGATGAGAAGAAAGTCAACGGGTTATTCTTCACAGTCAAATCTTCTAGTCACGGAAAACAGGGGGAGGAGTCAAAGCAGAGGTCCGAAAGATAAAAGCAGAAGCGGCAGACATGCAAATTTTGAGTGTCATTACTGTGGTAAGAAGGGACACATAAAGCGATTTTGTCGAAAGTTCATTCGAGAAAATCTCAATGTTAAGGGCAATGAAAAGAAGACCGGTGAGGGTGATATAGACGAAAAGGTAGCCACAGCCACCGATGAGTTCTTAATTGTCCATGATGAGGAAGCCGTAAATATCGCTTGTCAGGATCCTCATTGGGTAGTAGATTCGGGTGCTTCATACCATGTTACTTCTCATCGTAATGTATTTTCTACCTACAGTGTTGGTGAGTTTGGTCAGGTGAAGATGGGGAACAATGCAGAGTGCAGGATAGTAGGCATGGGTGATGTCTACATGGATACTGATGCCGGATGTCGATTGCATCTGAAGAATGTGAGACATGTTCCTGATATCCATCTCAATTTGATCTCCACTGGTATACTTGATGATGAGGGATACCATAACCACTTTGGTGAAAGTAAATGGAAGCTCACTAAGGGGTCATTGGTGGTTGCCAGAGGAAAGAAACAGAATTCTCTTTATTTGGTGCAGGCTACTTCTTATAGGGGAGAAGTGAATACAGTTGAGGACTCGTCTACTCAACTATGGCATATGAGGCTTGGACACATGTGTGAGAATGATATGCAAAAGCTTTCTCAGAAAAATATAGTTCCTGGTTTGAAGTTTACAAAGCCAGAGGTATGCACTCATTGTTTAGCTGGTAAACAACACAAGGTATCTTTTAAAAGCTTGCCTCCGTCGAGAAGACCAAATGTGTTAGATTTGGTACTTACTGATATTTGTTCAATGGATACTATGAGTCTTGGTGGTGCTCGTTATTACATTACCTTTATTGATGATTATTCCAGAAAGGTATGGGCTTATACTTTGAAGACTAAAGATCAAGCTTTAAGTTTCTTCAAACTTTTTCAAGCGTCAGTTGAGTGGGAAACTGGCAAGAAATTGAAATGTGTTTACTCAGATAATGGTGGTGAATACAGAGGACCATTTGAGGAGTACTGTAGAACTCGTGGGATTAAGTTTAGAAAAACAGAGCCAAAAACGCCTCAGCACAATGGAGTTGCAGAGAGGATGAACCGCATGATTAATGACAGGATCCGTTGTATGCTCTCTCATGCAAAGCTGCCAAAACCTTATTGGGGCGAGGCAATGAGTTTAGCGGTTGACTTGATAAATCTTTCGCCTTCAGTTCCTTTGAATCATGATATACCTCAAAGGGTGTGGTCAGGGAAAGATGTTTCGTATGGGCACTTGAAAGTTTTTGGCTGCAAGGCATTTGTGCACATCCCTAGAGATGAGGGATCTAAACTTGACAGTGAAACGAGGCAATGTATTTTCATTGGGTACAGTCATGAGGAGTCTGGGTACAGATTTTGTGATCCGATCAACAAGAAAGTTATCAAAAGTAGAGATGCAGTTTTTTGGAAGACCAAACCATTGCAGACTTTGATGAGACAGAGAAGCCAGAGTCTAGCAGTGAAGAGCAAGTTGATGCAGGTATGGTTCGTCTACCTATAGTGCCTGACAACAGAGATACACAGATAGATGATCCTCTTCCAGTTGATAATGAATCAGTTGAAGAAAACCCAATAGAGCCACCGGTTGAGTCTCAGTTGAGAAGGTCCAACAGAGACAGAGAATCTTCCAGAAGATATTCTACCAGTGATTGTGTGTTACTCACTGAAGGGGGAGAACCAGAGACTTATGAAGAGGTTCTTTCAGATGAGAAGAAAAACGAGTGGTTGTATACAATGCAAGATGAGTTAAAGTCCTTGCATGAGAACAACACTTATGACTTGGTGAAACTGCTGAATGGTAAGAGAGGTTTGAAAAACAAGCAGATGTTCAGATTGAAGTCAAATGAAAACAGCTTACAGCCAATGTATAAGGCAAGAAAAGTTGTGGAAGGATTCAGTCAGACGAAAGGTATTGACTATGATGAGAATGGATCTCACATGATGATGAAAACTTTGCCTCAAGAGAAGTTTAAAACTTGCAGGCACAGAGCGGGTTTGTTAGAGCCCACCTTTTGAGCCGAAGGGGGAGTTTGTTGACTTGTCGGCTCTTGTGAGCTGGCAAGGGGCCCACAGGGTTTTATAACCCTAAAGCGGGAGAAGAAAAATAAAAAGGCAGCACCGAGGAGAGAGAAAAAAAAACAGCAGAAAACGAGAGGAAAAACGCAACGGAGAGCAGGTTCGGATTTTTGCCCCTGCAGCCTCGGATTTTCTCCATTTCCCGGCGTTTCAATTGTTGGATCGACGTAAAAATTGGACAGCGTGTTCGTGACGTTCTGGGTAACATTCTGAACGGTGGAGATCGTGTTTTGAGAACTGTAAGTTTGTCTTGCAGATTATACACGAACAAGAGAAATCAGATTCTCTTGTTCGTTTTTGTTCCTCTCTTGATTCCATCTTGATAGGTGATGATTATGTTGTATTNGCGACATTTGTTTGTGATTCGAATTAGGTACGAAAGATTGGAAAAACTATATTCCGCATATTTGATTTAGGTGGTTTTTCTCAACACTTGGTTCTTCTGAAATTTCTAAATTTGATTTGGTTTTGTTACTTTGGAATCTGAGTTGATTATTGGATTAAGTTTAGAGTTGTAGACTCAATTTTAAAGTTTGGAAGGAGTTTCTAACTCCAACCTTTGACAACAAAGAGAGGCTGTCGATTATGAATTTTCTAAGTTCTTAAAGACTAATTTTGAACTATATTTCCTGGAAAGAATTTTGGTTAGGAACTCTTAAATTTCCACTGCTATGAAATATTGTCAAAAGTTGTCGGAGTGAGGGCAACAATCGGATTGTCGATGGACAGAGCAAAGTCTAGCTCTGTCCATGAATGGAGTATCCAAACGGGGCACTCTGAACCGAATCTAGGTTTGGTCTCTGGATTGCAGTCCCATTTAAATTGGGTTTTGGGCCAAATCAGAATTTAAGTATTAGGCTAAATTAAACTTAATCTGGATCAAACTTTTGGGCCTTAGGATTGGGCCTCTAGATTGAATCTCCATGGTTGAGCCTCCATATTGAATATATAGAATTGGGCCTTCTTTGGATCAAACAATCAATGAGTTGTTTTGAATATTCTAAAGTTTAGAGGATGGATTGGATTCCCTATTTTGGTCAAGTTATATACCTAAAAAATTTATGTATTGCGTTTCAAATTAAATCCTAATATTTTTATCAATTATTTTGGCTAGGTTCTAACACTTAAAAACTTTGGAAATATCCTGGACTCTTTTCGTTGGATTTGGTATCAGGTGGCCCGAGTGAGGTAGGGGTTATTTTATATTTAACGTACATTAATTCCTAAAATGTGAATATTAAATTTAAATCGAGCATGTCACTTTTACTTTTCAATTCATTTACATTTTATTTTACGTTTATTTAATTTATTGTCAACTAGAGTAATGTGACAGCTGTATGTGCTGTGTCCCTGGGCGCAAGACCCTAAACCTGATCAGGGTTTTTTTGGCTTGCGATCGCCTAAATATTGCTTTTGTTAATTTTTGTTACTCAATTTATTGCTTATCAGCACCTCTTTATATGTTAACCTGTTAATTTAATTAACTGAAAAATATGTTAAATTCATATGACATATAAGTTGAAAATAAAATAATTTTCTACTGAGTTTTGTCGACTAACCCCAAATATGACTACATTTTTCAGGAAATAATCAGAGTAGTTCCTCATTGCCACCTCAAGAGAAAAATTGAAGTTTTCCTAATTTAATTATTTTAGACTAAAGATATTTTAGTGAGGTTTGTAATCTAGTTATATTTTATGTTATTTCCACTAAATTTTAGACTTTGTTGAATTGGATTATATTATTGTCACTTCTGGACCTTTATTTTGAGTCTAATCTGTAACGTGAATATTTAAGTCTTCCGCTGCTATTTATTGGATTTAAGTGAGGGTTGGACGATTTAGTTCCTTTTTAGACCGGATCGTTCCCCGTTCTGTCTCGGGTCCCATTTGAGGCGTGACACACTCCCTTCAAAGAAATTAATATAAAGTATAATTTTTTGATACTTGAAAGAATCAAAGAATAAATTGACGCACATCACCTATCCTTTCCATGCAAAGGGCAAGCACTTAATTTTGTCCTTTGAAAAGTACCTCGTGTATGATGAGGATTATTTCTTCCACTTTATTGCCGCTTCCATGCATTCTATTTCGAGTTTTGCTCTTAAGATAATATTATTTGTTCACATAATTTTATTTTTAGAGGTAGTTCAAGACATGTTGTACTAGGTAAGAATGATAACTCTACTTATAAATAATTCATTTTTCACTCTGCCAAGCGATGTGAGATTTTACACTGCACTGGTATGAGATGAGCTCTCATAATCAACATCATGTTGGGTCGTCTTTGTCTTCACAGAGTGGGTTGCCACAATCTTCTCCTCTTGGGAGTCTAACGTCCTCGTCGTGCACACTTCCAATTGGTAATTGACTTTGATATCATTTGTGGAGTTCTCTAATGCTTCCAATACAACAATATTGTTTCGTTTTAGAGCGAAACTCGTATAATTTAGTTCTTGGGGTTAACCAAAAACGTGTTGTACTGGATAAGGAGAATAACTCTACATATAAATCATTCATTTTTCACTTTGTCAAACGATGTGAGATTATACATTTCCACTAATATGGGTTAGATCTTCACAATCAATAACATTTTGAGTTGTCCTTATTTTGATACGTTTTTATACTTTCTTTTTGCAACCTTGTTCATCAAATTTGCCTGTGATTATTGCGACATTGTTCATCAAATTTGACAGTGATTATTCACAAAAAAAGATTGTTTATTTTAGTAAAAAATTAGTCAATGATTGGTTGGGACTGCGAAGCATTATATGTAACGTTTTACAGTAAAGGCAACCTTCTCTCCTAAAGTGGTGGGATTACAGTCTCGTTGCACTGTTGTTCCCAGCAAACCGACTCCCAATGGCTGAATGTGGGTGTCGGAGAGTGACCAGTAAGTGGTCTGGCCTCACCTCTTTACCATCTACGTCTACAAACCAAACGACCCAAAAGACACTATATTTGCTTACCAAACCCTGAAAACTCCCCTAATGAAACTCCGGTCCTCTACTACCCACTGGCTGGTTGTCTTCACTGGATTGAGCTCGACTGATGTACCATGGGAGTTAAGCTTGTGGATGCCAATTCCTAAACCTTCAACTCACGTCCATCTTGCTTCTCTTTCTTCTTTTTTGACCACATTGTTCTTCAATTTGAATTCCACATCTGTCTTCTCTTCCTTCCCATCGTTCAACTCCACGCCTTTGCTCATCACTTTAACATGTAATTTTTCTTTCTCAACTTCTTTTCCTCCCTTAATCACCCAGGTGGTATTCCTGTATCTTGAAGTATTTATCCACAATATGACCCGTAATCTTGCAATGTGAATAAATTGGTCTCTCCGTCTCCCTCTGGAAGAGAGATGTGAGTTCTGTGATCAAGAATTAAACAAAAAAACCAATTTATCATTTGAGTCAATCACATAAACATTTATCATCCATTGACGTTCTTCTTGAATGATTAAAGAGAACACTTTACTCATCGAAAGTATGGGTCTATCATTAAAATCTGACTCCTAATCTGATAGAAAGATTCATTCAGTCCCATAAGAAATTGCATAACAAATTCTTGTTGTTGATATTCAATAAGTAATCGAGCACCACCACAAGTGCAATTAGGATTTGATTTAAAGTCTTGTAGCTCATCCCATAAGGTCTTAAATTTTGTGTAATATGCATTAACATCCATAGCACCTTGCGATAAGGAAAGCAACATATTACGAATTTGATAAATTCGTGGAGCACTCCCTTGATTAAACCGATCATGCAAATCTTTCCATACAGCCATAGAATAATTCAAATACAATAAACTATCAACTATATCTTTGCTAATAGAGTTCAAAATCCAAGAGGTTATCATACTATTGCATCTATTCCATCTGTTAAATTGAGGATTTGAAGGAGATGGACGCTGAATAGATCCATCGATAGACTGAACTTGTTCTTGGCGTTCAACGCCATGACCATAGCTCGCTTCCAAGTGTGAAAATTACCTTCGTTCATCGAGTGAGGAATCAAGATTAGATCTGGATGATCGCTGTTGTGCAGAAAAAACGGGTCAAGCAGAAGAGAAATTTGGATTAGGGTTAGAAATCGCAGATGTAGCAGCTCCTTTGCCTTTACTTGTTTCGAAATTGTTGATTTAACAACTTAAAGAAAAAAAGGACAGAAGGAATTAAAAATTGTCAGAAGGAGCTGGCTTATGCGTTGGAAGCTGCGACGAGCAGGAGAGAGCTTCTAGATAATGCGATTGTCCAATGGAAAATCCAGAGTTTCTGATTTGATACCATATTACAAACTGAAAGAGATGAAACTGAATCAAACTGTATATTCTTCAACTAGTCTGATTACATGCAATCTTGACTAAAGAATCTATTTATACAAAAATATTGTAATAAACTGTAAAATAACTATATGCATTGTCCACATCAACAAGCAGTGTCCACATCAGCTATTATATGTTGATAGCATTATATCACTGCCATTAATTTTTAACGACATTCAACATTTTTGGGGACAAATGTACGGAGATAACTAGCTCTCAACAACAGTTCAAAGCATTCGTTGAGATGGGGAGATTTCAATACATTTCAACAATTCCATTCATGAGTTGGCCAAACCTCAATTCCATACGTGGTTTTCCTTCTCTTGGGAACGAATTGAAGAAATTCTTGACAACCAAGAATCATTTCTCCTATTATATGCAACCTACAACCAATTACTAGACGGCTTAACAATGCCAACTGATCCATAAACAAGACAAATGAATCCCCGAAAAAGAAGGAAAATAAGAAGAAGATCAACTTCTCTAAAAGACAAACGAGTAAAGACAGAGAGAATCAAAAGAAGAAGCAGATAATCGAACCTGTTGCGATTACTTTTTCGCAGGAGCAAGAATGGCGCCGATGCGTACAAGATCAATAGCGAAAGAATGATAGAGACCTAACCCGTTTGGTTTCCTCTCTCTCCACGCGCTTATTACTCGCATCCGCCCGACCTAACCTGTTTGGACGGCCCATTAAACTAATGGATCTTTCTACTGTTAACCAAAATTGCTTTTGACCCATTTTTAAAAGGGCATAATTGTCATTTCACTCGGACAAGATTGTTACTTTAATCCATACTAAGCATAGTGCATATAAATCGTGTCACACAAGATGAGACTAGTACATTATTATGCCATAATTAAATTTAAAAAAATATTTAATTTTTTATTTAAAGAGAAATTAACAAAAACAACTACATTTAATAATTAATTAATATATTAGTTATCAAATAATTAATTATAAAATGAAATTAATACTCTAGATCGAAAATTAGATACTTGTGGGAGCTTGCACTCATTGTTGGAGGCCCTAGAGAATTTAATGAATTTGTGGAAAAGGGTACAAAAGGACTTGGCCTAGAAACATCCACCCATCTCGACCCAATGCCACAACCTGCGCACCTACAGCTTGATAGATTGTGACCAACGATTTAATATTTCTAGTTCATTTATAACATATGCTTTTTATTAATACTTTTTAGGTCTACCCAGTACATAGTTAATAAACGTGACAACAATGTGACAGTAACCCACTTTAATTCCTTGTCATCCACTTGAGTTCGTTTTGCAAAAATGTTCAACTTTTTTAGTAATTTAAAGTTTTGTAGTAGAATGTCCTTGTACTTAATAATTATTCTTAAATATGCATTAAATATTAATATAAAAAAGTGGAATTATTTACGGGTAAGAAGCACATTTTTAGGAAGTTGAAGATAAGGTGGGTCTACTTATTTTAATATGGTTTCTAACCTAAATCGCTGAGAGGAGGAGATTTTAATAGTTAAAACACTCAATTAAATATAAAAACACTATATATATATATATATTAGATTTAACAAATAAATAAATTGTTTATACTCGAAAAGTGAACATTTGATTTACCGAATCAAATAATTTAAGATTTAATTTGATAATTTAAATATACTTTTTCCAAACATTATTTAATATCATAACTTTGAATAAATGTTTTTTTCAATAACTTGTTTCTTTTAATTTTTAAGGGAAAATGACAAAACAACCATCATCATTTATTATTTATGACAAACCAACTATTATTCTTTTTTTGCTAACAAATTAATCACTGAACTATAAGAAAATGACGCTACCAACATCGCTGTCATGTTTGCCGTTACACGCCATCATGTCGAGCCGCAATGGTTCATCTACAAATCGCCGCGACTCTAAAGTTTTAAAAAATCACACGATATCTTGTTGGCCCGTGGCAGTTTCATAAGAAACCGCCGCAGTATGATGTTAAACCGCTGTAGTGTGACTATAAACCACGGTGGGGTCACAATAAACAGCAGAACGAAACACAATAAACTGCTGCAGTGTCATATGAAGCCGCAGTAGTTTATCGTCAAACCGTTGCGTCTTCATTGGACACCGCAGTAGTTTATTGTGTCTCATTCTACATTCTCAGAACCTTAGCATATAAGAATCGCATGTAAGGTCTAGCGAGTTCATCGCGAACCACAGAGTCCTCGGCGACGCTGGAAGCGGAAGCAATGTTGGAGTAGAGCTCAATGACGATTTTCTGAAGGTTATGGTTTATGCCTTCGATGTTTTTGGAGGCTAGGTTTTCGGCCATTGTCATTACAGTTATAGGACTTGGATTGCTCTGAGCTGGTCGCATACAATGGTGCACTTTAGAGCACTCTGAGTCTTGTAACTGTACCGACAATGGCCGAAACCTAGCCTCTCAAAACATCGAAGACAAAAATCGTAACCTTCAGAACATTGTCATTGAGCTCTACTCTAACATTGCTTCCACTTCCAACAAAGCGAAGGACTTTGTGGTTGGCGGTCAACTCGCCGAAGCATCGGTTGAGGGATGTCTGCTAGATGACATGAAAGGTGAAATGACGCATCAAATAAAGTGTCACAACGACATTTACACTTGCTCGAGAAAGACGGAAAGCCGTCATTCTCGTAGCAAGCAGAGCATCGGTTTTGCATCACGGTAAGTCCATCGAATATGGAATATCAGATAATGGGATTGAGTGAGCAAACATGCAAGGATCATCTACAATAATTTCTTGGAGTACACCGATTCTTAGAGCACATGCACATTATATGGTTGTAATAGAATTGGTTTGCAATTGTAATGCACATGTACATAATATGTTTATAATGGAATTGATGATATGTTTATAATGGAATTGATAATTTTGTTGTTGATGATGAAATGAAAATTGATTATTATGAAACTGTAAAATTAGCAACATTTCCCCGAGCCAACATTTCACTTTGCTTGAATCTATGAAACCTGCACAAGTTAGAAAATTGTTGAACGAAGCACGTATTAAACTGCAGCGGTGTGATTATAATCCACGACAATTTCATATGACGCCACTATAGTGTGACGATAAACTGTTGCGACTTTATATGACACTACAGTGGTGTGACGATAAACCGTTGCAGCTTCATATGACACCGCAGCGGTTAATTGATGGATGTCCACCTTTTATGTGTTCTGCTTCAAATAGGTCCTTGTGTGACCATCTATTTCATGATAACGTTTTCACATGGAAAACGATAGCATATTTTGTGATATAGTTGTCCATGCATACAATGAGTTTTGATGAAGCCACATCGATGGCTATGAGCATATTTAATAGAATGATAAAGAGATTTCAAATAATTTAAAATCCATGTACGGTAAAAAAAAAACATGATTTTGGTTTTTCGAAAGATATGTAAAAACTATATTCTCGTGTATTGCATTTAAAATAGATTCCCCTACTGAATTTGTCACTCACCTTTTAGACTATATTTTTTCCAGGTTGGTGTATAATACCTAAACGGGGTGTTTGTTTGTGTTTTCCGCTTTGGTGTTTCGATTTTCCCTTGAGTGAGTAGAGGTCTGTTGGTCTAAATCTTTTCTTCTCTTGTACATTTGTGATTTGTTGTTTGGTGTTGTTTAGTTTGATTACTACACAGTACGTTCTGTTGTTTATTTTTTTAATATTATCTTCGACTCTTGCTGATCACTCTATGGATCCTAACTCATGTGTTTTAGGTTTTGAGCTTCATTTCATTTTAGGATTTATGCTTCATCCTTGTCTTATGCTGGATGATCGAATTTTCTCACAAGATTAGGTTACTTGACCTGGTGTCACAGTCCTACTTTTGAGGGGCAAGGAAAGACTGTGTGACACTCGTCGTCTTAGGAATACAACGAGTTAGCCAGCAATATATGCAAACAGCACCGAATACCCACGACGTTAGATCGGGCTTACTATCTAACGAGCGAGCATTAAGTGATTTGGATTAATCGAAAGAGCGTCATTGAGTATAGTAATAATAAAGATAGCTTGTATGTAAAAAAATTATTTATTGATTGATAGCAAATTATATAGTTGGACAGAGAAACTACGTTCAATTATGCCTATTTCCTTAAAAAGAAACTTGGACCATTTTTCACTATGGTAAGAAATGAAATAAAATAAAAGGTTAGATCTAACATAAGCAATCATAGATAACAGGTCCAGATAAGCTCGGATTCTTACACCCGATCAATTCTGTTTGGTGAGGCTTCCAACCAAAACTTGAAACGTTAGTTGGTTGATCGTTTTACACGTATATTCCACTAGGTTCATAGATTAGTCTCCATGAGTATATATAAGAAATTGCAGAGTGGGTTGACAGCGTAGATTATTACCTATTATCTCACTTGCGGCCTTTCCCTCCTTAAAATGGCGGCGATACAGTCTCGTTGCACTGTAGTTCCCAGCAAACCGACTCCCAATGGCCGAAAGTGGCTGTCGGAGAGTGACCAGCAAATGGCCTGGACTCACGCCCTGTCACGCCCCTTTTCTCATGGGGCCTAATGGGCTAGGCCCGATGGGAGGCTTCCGGGAGGCCTCCCCAAATGCATGTTGGGCGTGCATTGTGTTCGGACAAATTAGTTCGAACAAAGGATGGTTTTAATCGGGACAAAGTGGCGGCTGGACAAAGCCGTCCGGGCTTCAGACAGCGCGCTGGGCCGCGCCAGCGTTGGGCCGCGAGGATGAGGCTCCAAGTTTGAATTTCAAACTTGGATAAGATCCGATCCAAGAATGATGGATCTCAAGCTTATGTGTCCGCAGCTAAAGCAGCAAATCCATGTGGGGCCAAGATGCACTTGAAGCCAACCAATGGGAGCACGCCACACCCGGGAGATGATGTGTCTTATCCTTTTCGAATTTGAATGTTATCCAGGGGATTCAAACATTCAAATTGGCTTATCCGGGATGACACAACACGGACCAATGGGAGAGAGCCATCGAGGAGGATGATGCAACTCGACCAATGGGAGGAGCCATCGATGAGGATGATGCGACTCGGCCAATGAGAGGAAGCCATCGAGGAGGATGACAAAACTCAGCCAATGAGATGAAGACAAGTCACCATTTTGTAATCTAGGAGA
Organism: Begonia loranthoides; assembly: GCA_022433065.1. NCBI lineage: Eukaryota > Viridiplantae > Streptophyta > Magnoliopsida > Cucurbitales > Begoniaceae > Begonia > Begonia loranthoides. The sequence goes on along the minus strand of CM039478.1, from coordinate 760,679 downwards.
TTAGATGGATAACTTAGTCTATAAATAGTGACCTTGAGGCACCAAGCAAAGGGAGTTCGATCCATAATAAAAAGGTGGATCTATCCTTGTGCATTGTGTGGTGTTCCTTGGAGAAAGTGTATTCCTTGGTTCTTTTATTGAGAATAGAAAGAACGGGTTGGGAGTGGGACTCCCGTAAAGCGATCGGATCATTACAAAAAGGCGACAATTGTGGGTGAAGTTCTTGTATTCACAACGAGCAAGAGCTTGGGAAGGCTGGTCGGAGTGGGACTTCGGCGCCATCACACGTTTCGTACCAATTCCGCGGGTCGAAAAATTTGGGTGTGACACGCCCTCACCCTCTATGTCTACAAACCAAACAACACAAAAGACACAGTGTTTGCTTTGGAAACCTTGAAAGCTTCCCTAAGCGAAGCTCTGGTCCTCTACTACCCTCTGGCCGGTCGTCTTCACTGGCTTGAGGGGAATCGGCTCGAGCTCGACTGCTGCGCGAAGGGAGCTGAGCTCTCCGAAGTCATTTCCGAATCTGGAATCGACGAGCTCAGCGATTTCAAGCCGGACGATTCTATACGGCCGTTTATACCGAAGATCGATTATAGTACTCCAATGGAAGAGTTGCCTGTTTTGATGGTCCAGCTCACAAGATTCAGCTGCGGCGCTCTGACTATGGGGATGGCCATCTCCCACATTTTGGTCGACGGGATTTCTGCGATAAGTTTCGTGAGTACGTGGGCGAGATTGGCTCGGGGAGATTCTCCGGATGATTGCGTGATGCCGTTTCACGATCGAACTGTACTAAAGCTGACGGGAGAAGGTACTGAGCAGACATCGATCTGGGATCTGGAGGAGTACAAGAAGCCACCTCTCTTGATCGGGCGGTCGGACGCCGCGGTGGAGCGTAAGAGTGAGAGCCAGGCTCTTCTGTTGAAGGCCACGAAAGACCAAGTTGAGAAACTGAAGAAGAAAGCCAACCAAGATAGGAAAGACGATAACTGTGTAGCCATGCAAAGGCCGTACAGCAGGTATATTTGAAGATTAACTTGGCTCGTCTAATTTGATTTCGCTTGTTCGATTTTTTTTGTTTAACAACTTTGAGGGCAAGATCTCTCCACCATAGTAAAAAATTTAAGATCTTGAAGGTTGTAATTTCCTAATTAGCCAGATGGTTGGTCCCTTTCAGATACGAAGCCATCGCAGGACATATGTGGCAGTGTGCATGCAAGGCGCGCAACAACAAAAGCTCCCAACAAACGAGGGTGCGCATCGGAGTGGACTTACGCAGCCGATTGAAGCCACCCCCGCCTCAAGCATACTTCGGAAACACGGTGTTGCCAGCCGTGACACTGGCCTACGAATGCGGTGACATTATTTCAAACCCACTGAGCTCGGCCGCGGAGAAGATCCGAGAAGCGACGCAAAGAATGACAAACGAATACATTAAATCCACCCTTCAACTCCTGGCCACCGTCGATGATATATCCAAAGTTAGAGCCGCATACCACACCCTTGGCTGCTCCGAAGTTCCTTTCTGGGGAAACCCGAATCTCGCCATCGGCAGTTGGACTACCTTACCCGTCTACGACGCAGATTTCGGGTGGGGCAGGCCCGTGTACATGGGTCCTGGATCTCTGAACAACGACGGCAAATCCTTCATCATGCCTAGCCCTCAGGGCGACGGATCCGTCATTATTGCGCTGCGCCTACAAACTAAACACGTCGATGCTTTCAAGAAGTTGTTTTACGAGGATCTGTGAATGACCCATTGTTTCCGATCGATCTCAAATGTTGAATAATCCGGCCTGACGGCGACTGTTTGTTCGTTCTAATGTGAATTCATCTGGAATTCCTTGTCTTTTTGTGGCTAATTCGTTATCCTGGTCTACTATATGATGAACTTGTCTAATGTTCGGATGTATTTTTAGACACTGTATTTGCTTGCAAAACCCTGAAAACTCCCCTGATGATACTCCGGTCCTCTGCTACCCACTGGCCGATCGTCTTCACTTGCTTGAGCTCGACTGCTGTACAATTTTTTTAATTATTATACTAATTAATTAATAATTAAATAGAGCCTAAAATTAAAAGTAAAAAAAAAAAAAAATTTATATTATTTATAATTAAATAAATAAATAAAAATTATATATCCATTTTAGATAGAGAGGAGACATTGGTGGATTCACGAGGCAGCGGAACCTTCCGATTCTCAGCCCAGCGGTTTACAGAGCGCCGGCTCCTCCTCATCTGAATCTGATACGGAAGAAACAAGTTCGATCTACGCCCGATCCTTCTTGGACTGTTTCTTTTTCAGGTTTAGATGAAGTTTAATCATTATTTTTCTTCTTCGTCGATGGGCATCTCATCTCCAACTACTTCTTTTCTCTTCATCTTCATCATTGCCTTGTCTTCGTTACGATCGGTCTCTTCCTATTCCAATTCTACTTCTTCTTGCCTTAAACCGTCGAATTTGTTTCTATATCCTTTACAATCTCAATGCCCTTTCTCGATCGCCCCCACCCCACGTATTCTGGTACGTTTTTTTTCTCTTTTTTTTTTTACTTAAATTTTTATGCTTATATTTTATTTTAGGGTTTCCAAATGTTGGGTTTAATTTGTTGCTTTGTTAGTTTTCCCCAATTAATCAAGTGAATACTTATTTTAAATGATAATTTCGTTTAATATGTTCGTGGCTCAATGGATTTTGAAGTTGCTTTATGAGTGGTTTGGATTTTTCGTGTTGGTTCGCTCGTTGGACTATGATTTGTTTAGTTTTCTAAAATATCCTCTGGAGTGAGAAGGGAGTCCTCATTTTATTAATCTGTTGAAACTCTGCAGCTACTCCGTAAGTTGTTCTTGAATGTGCATCTTCTTGTTTATCATGGATTGAACCTCTCTGTTTTATTGACTCGTTTGGTCTGAATGCTATATATCTCCCTCTTGGTGTCTCGTTCATTTATTAAAATTTTCTTTTGCGGCATTGCAATTTCGTAGAGTTTACAAATCATAATGAATGCAATAGAATTCTTTCTCCATTCCCTGGGGTCCTTTTTACCTGTGATACACGAAGATCAACAGTAAATTTACTCCTGTTTGTTGTCCAACCAGTTGAACTCCCGTGATCAAGTTAATAATCACGTGAAGACAAAAGACAATTTTTTAGACGAACGGAATCAGGGTTTGTTATGGTTTGTTTTCTATAGATACACTGAGAGGCTAGGATTGCATAGTCCTTCAGTGGACTGATCTCTTCTATTTTTCAGTTAAGGAAGAGTTTTGGCATCAAACTTCCTTGGCAAGCCATGTGATTGTCCCACAAAATGGTCTCATTTTTGGCTTTTCTAGACTTTACGTTTAGATAACCTTGTCGAATTTGTGATGCAACTCTATTGGTCAGAATATGACCAGTGCACTCCCCTGGGCTAGGTGCTTACGTATGCTTGATACGATAACATAGTCTGCGTTCCATATCATCGAGCAAAACTTCTTGACCACACCTTCGTCTCTGCCTTGGTTGGTTGAAGGGGTGGTTAAGGTTTCACCTTTTAGACATTGTGCTTTGGGCTTCCCCTTTGATTCCAAATTGTAAAATATTTTCTTATTTGGTAAATAATGAACAACAACTAGTGAGACATTGCAAAAGTGCATGTCACTTTCTTTTTACCTTTTCATTGCTTTAAACTTCAACCCAATACGTTATTTAACGAATGGCATTCTACAGTTTCCTTTTTTTCATGGAAGGTCTTTATCTTGTTTTTTTTTTTTTTTTTTTTTTTTCATTTTTCTTGGTTGAATCATATACGCCCTATCTGGTGTGAGAATTCTTTCTTGTAGAATGTTTGGATAACTTTTGTGGAACTTATGATACATAAACATACAACTAGCTGATAGCTTCATTAAGCTGCTTTATGAAGTGCTAAATTTATCTTTCTGCTTTCAGTTAGTGTTCGCAGATTTTATTATATTTTACTTTTAAGCAACTATATAAGGTGTTAATTTTTTGGTTAAAAATACTGAAATTTTATAATCAATTGTGTAAATATAGGCGGATGGAGATGTCCTTGACCAAATGCTGACTTCCAATAAGAGAATCGGATACACTTGTGTTCTTTTTTATGCTTCTTGGTGCCAATTTTCTCAGAATCTGCTGCCTTCATTTGAAACACTCAGTTTTATGTTTCCCCAAATAGAGCATGTGATGGTTGAGCAATCATCTGCAATGCCGAGGTATGATGGTAGAGCCAATTACTAGCAACCGTTCATTGCAGACACTAATTTGACTGGTTTTAGAGTAAAAAACGTTAAACTGCGGCTCTGTTTGCACTATATTAATCTTAGTTTTGATAGTTCATTCATTTATTTATTTATACTGTGCTCTATTAGGTTATTGGTGTTCCTAGACAATTTGTCTGGCCTAAACATCATGTCTATTTTTTGAGAAACCATTTTTTTTTGTTTTGGAATAATACTCTTTCAGATGCACTTGATTTAAATTTATTAATTCTATTTCATTTTTTATTGGCAGTTAACTATTTGTTGAAGTTCATTTGGCATCTTTAATGTGTCTAATTTTTCCTTTTTATTTGGATATTGCACGTTAGTGTACTTTCAAGGTATGGTATTCATAGCCTCCCATCAATATTGATTGTGAACCAGACAACAACACTGCGGTATCATGGTCCAAAAAGTTTTCTTTCCCTTGTTCAATTTTACAAGAGGACAAGTGGTAATTCTCTTTACTCAGTAAACTAATCTGTGTCAATGGAGTGAACCTATGGATATTTCTGCCGATAAATTTTATTTACAGAAAAAAGGGAGACAGTTTAGAAGAGAAAATGATACATTGGTTTAAGTATTGACTGCAATTTACTGCTTCGTGAAACAGTTTATAGTCACATATATCAGATAAAATTTTATCGAAACTTCTTGTTATCTCAGGTCTAGAACCAGTTCCATATTACGATGACAGTCAACTGGTTGGCTGCGATAATGAGAAATCCATTATTGAGAGGTTTAGTAGTAAGTGGGGGGAGGTGATACTTAGGAGGGACCCATACCTGGCATTATCTGTCATGTTCCTCTCTCTGAAGATGGCACTGTTCCTAGTACCACGGGCTTTATCTCATCTCAAAGCTTTCTGGTTTTTGTGTTCTACCCACTTGAATTTGGAAATATTTGGCGAGAGGAGCTACATTCTGCGGCGTATTCTTGACACAGTTGATGTGAGAAGAGTCTGGGCCAAACTCAGACTGACAAAGAATAGAAATTTCCGAGAGGGTGCAAGAAATGCTCGCTATTGGACTTCTTTGGCTTTGGGAGAATCTTCATCGAGATCGAACTAACAAGGGGACCAACTGCAGACAAACGCATTTTAACCAGCTAAGAGAACACACTGCAAAATGTTCAGGTTGCAGGTAATCTTGCTTCCGTTCCTTATTTGGAAAAGAAGAAGAGAATTAGAAACCTATAAACAGCTTATATCGAATGTTATTTGGTCGAGCTGTTTTTTTTTGGATTTCCTTTTCCTTTTCTTGATGGGAGGAAGCAAAGAGGGGTGTAGATTTAGATCTGCTTTCTTTTATTGTGCATATTGTTTGTGCCTTAACATGTATAATACAGTTGAAGGACGTGAATTGTGACCAAGGCATCATGTATAATATTTGTTCCACTCTATTCTCAACCTTGCCTTTTGTTGTAGGCCTCAAAGTTGAGAGTATTTTTCTCAGCCATTGACATCGCTCAGCTTGGAGCTTTTTACATCAAAACCAGGTCAGAAGTTTAACTCGTCCCCCAAACTCGGGGTGGTTAATGTCCATTTGAAGTTCTCTCCACATTAACTCTCTCTGTATAATTAGTTAGCTAGCGGGGATTGTTCTTGGGGTGGTCTAATTTGGTTTGGAGGATTTTCTCAAGTTAATTATATTGGATCTTACATATATATAAAACATATAATCCTTATCTATGTGGTATAATGAAGTACCACATGAGTGGATATATAGGATGCCGAATCACTCAGTGTTATGATCTCTACATCATAGGTCTTTCCGTTCCTTCTTATGTGCTTCATGTAGCATTCAGACCGAATGACTATGAAATTACGTTGATACTTATATATATATTATGGGTAACATAGGAGACATCTCTATTTTTCTCCCGGAAATCCTTAGAATTATCACTGCATTGCTTTTAATTTGCCTTGGACCATCAAATGAAATGTGAATAACCCATCCTCCCTCTCTGAGAAACAAGTGGTCAGAAGATTATTTAAACCAAATTGATGAATTAAACAAACTAAATCGAATCAAATCATTTGAGGTAGAACCAAAACTATGTTTAGCCTGAAGTTTATGGATCTTTGGTCGGATGTTGCATGTAAAAATACTTTCTTAAGAGGGTTCTTGGGCCTACCCCCATAAGTAATTATTTCTAGCTGCAATAATAAGAAAAAGAACTAGTTGCACTTGTATTGCTGCAGACTGCAGGGTAATGCTGTTTGTGATAGGGTTTGAAACAATCGTGTATCACCAAATACCCAACACTTGTAAGTGGCTTCTTCAACTCTTCTATTTGGAATCACTTTAATTGGGTATTTTCCCTTTGGATTCATTCATTCTACACACTGTATTGATTATTGAGTGACTCCACTGCTTTAATTTGGTCATTCTGATATATTTTGACTGGACTTAATTGACTCAAATCCAGTTTAAAAGAAAAAGAAAAATACAAAAATCAGGAAAGAATGCGACCGATTCTATCCAAAGATGGGAGTGGGGGGCGCACTGGAGGACCACCCATCGTTCGTCGCCATTTGAATAGGCCACCTCTCGAACTATCTCGTATGCTCCAGCAGAGGAAATCCGCCATTGTTGAGCTCGAGTTGCACGGTGATGGATATTGACGAATGGGACCTCCTTTCCGACGAACGATTTGTCGATTCCGACGGCGAAGGTGATAACAGCATCTTCTCTAACATCTGTTCGCTCAACACCGACTACTTCGTCTGCCCATCAATACAATTTAAAGAGGTGCCAGTGCCCATGCCGGTGCTGGAGGCAGGAAGCTATGCTGGGTCTTCTGCGAAAACGAAGAGAGATGTTGAAGAAAATGATCAAGGTACTGTCTCTCAAGTGGTTTACTTCAAGAAAATGAAGGAAAACGAATTCGTCGACATGAAAATGGACCTGGAGTTTCAGTTTGATGGAAAGGCGGAGGCTATTGAGAGTAATCTGATCAGTTCACCAAGGAAGAAGACAAAGAGCGTGAAAATGGAGGAGGTTGATTCGAGAGGCGAAGGAGGCAGCCGCAATGGCGGTTTGAACGTAGTAAGATGGGGCTTCTCTGGGTTTGGAGCCATCTGTTCTTTGGGAATAGCAGCCGCTACCATATGTATTATCTTCTTCGGAAGCAAAGAGAAGAAGATGACGCCATTACAGCCAACCCAAAAGGTTAGTTTCCAGATCTACCAAGATGACAAGGTAGTTCTGATTCTATAATCCATAAAAACTACACGCTTAATTAACAATTACAACTACCCAAATTGAAAAAAAGAGAGATTTGCAGGGGATGAAGAAAGTGGTGCACCATGCAAGCAAGTTGAAAGAAGCAGTTTCAATTTCCGCCATGAGAGGAGGAGCTCCACTGACGGGAGCTCGCATCACATTTGGTGGCCACTACAACTACGACGGTCTTCTCTGAAATACACATACAAGTTGCTACAAATAGTATTTTGTGTATATTTAGATTATATTTGTAGATTTTCCAGCTCTTACAGTATGGTTTGCTTGTACAAAAGAAACAAATTTATCAGAAGATACAAGTTCGCAGTCCTTAGTTCTTGTGTCTTCTCTTTCAGTCTTTCTCATGTTTTGAAACAACAAACAATCGTTGAACTTGTAAAACCCTCAACGTAACTCCATGAATGTATGACTGGGTAAGATTATTATGGGTAATATTATTGAGAAATGGTAAGAAAGGAGATATTTTTATGGATGAAAGTGATTGGTTGATGAAGGAAGAAGGTGACTGATTCAAGGAGGAGATGAAACAGCCCAAATGAATTGAATTTCATTTGTCGTTTTCAATGTAATGTTGCTTAAAGATGGGTCATTTCTCCGATTTTAAGGAATATCAGATACGTGATTGGCTGGGTCGGGCACCCGATATCTCTTTTCCCTTACCCGACGAGCCAAGATTGTAATGGTCATTTAGCGATAGGTTTGTTTGGAAGAAGAGTCTTTCACTCTCCCACCCAAGGCCAGAGGATAAACTGCGAAAGACGCGAAGGGAGAGGCTCCATTTCACAAACACAGAGCATCCCTTCTCTCATGCATGGAGTTTCAGTTTGAAGTGTGGTAAGGCCTAAGCGGCTGATTGGAGTGTTCCTGTGTGAAGGGTGCGGCTTCTTCCTCATCTCATCTGGGTTTTTTCGCTGACGATGGATTTGGTTATTTTCTGACAGACCAACCTTCCCATCGCTGTTACGTTCTGTGTCTGATTGAAGGTATACTTTGCTCTTTCACTGAGTTTTCTTCTTCCCCCCCTTACTTCGTCCCCCTTCTTCACTCTTCTTGTTATTTATCAATTTCCCCTAATTGGAAGGTATTTTGACGAGTATTTGTGTCTATCAGTCTCAGATCTTGACTGTTAGCGATTACCAGTCTAGATCCTTGAATAAGGAATGAGAACCTATTTAGTAGCGTCAGTCTTCCGAATCTAGGAATTGAATCTTTGTTTTGGCTGAATTTTGAAAGTTATGGAGACGGAAGAGAGGAACGGAGGAGATTGTCAGCCTTCCGAACCTGAATATTTTATGCAGTGGAGGAATGGGAAGAGACTGCGATGCGTAAGAGTGAAAGACCCTGAAACTTCAAACCGATTTAGTGGTCTACGAAAGAAAATGGACCCTTCTGATGTAGATAGATCTCTGTTTCAACCCCGCCCAACAAGGTTAGTTGATTTTTCTTTCGTTGTTCTTTTTGCTCTAGCATGCTGTTTCGAACCGCAAGCAAAGGGATCAACTCCAATAAGGAAGGCTGGATTTGTTATCACATGTGGCTTTTGCGCTGCTCGATTAGCATGACATGATTATCAATCTGAGACTATTTTGCAGCCTGTGGCTTTGTTTTTGATTGGATGGATTGGATTTTGTTTTTTGATTCTTGGGTCGATCTCGTAACAGGAAGCCGGAGAGTCAGAAATCAGCTTCGCCGGAGAAGGAGGATCGGTGCTACATGACGAGAGGATCAATGGGGGTTGATGAGAATGTTATCAACAAGGTTGAGGAGAAAAGAATGGTGTGGCCAAAGTTGTACACAACTTTGTCAAGCAAAGAAAAGGAGGAGGATTTCATGGCCATGAAGGGCTGCAAGCTTCCGCATCGACCCAAGAAAAGAGCTAAGCTCATCCAAAGAAGCTTACTTGTAAGTCATTCCTTTTCTGATCAATTTTCCTCTTCTGCTGAATATTAAACACCATTAATGGAAGAGATGTGGAAATTTGGGTTGGTATGCAGTTAGTGAGTCCCGGGGCTTGGCTGACTGACATGTGTCAAGAGAGATATGAAGTGAGAGAAAAGAAAAGGTCAAAGAAGGTACCTTCTACACCCATCTTGGTTTGGTTAGATCCTAGCAATTTGTTTGAAGCCTCCGACTCCTTTTCAGGCCAGTAAAGATCTACTTATGTGGTATAAGAGTAGTAATGACTTGGGCTTGTTCTTTTCTACTTGTATGCAGAGACCAAGAGGGTTGAAGGCCATGGGGAGTATGGAAAGTGATTCAGAATGAGAACAAGAGAAAACCCATCAGTCCGTCCTCCTCGGGTGTTGTATGTTTTTTGGGGGATGTTGTTTCTAACTTTGTTTTCTTTGTATACATGGAAAAGACAATTCCCATTTATGAGAAGTAATTGTTTATTTCGAAATTGTGGTAGTAATGTGATTGATTATGGGTCTAATGAAATTCATGTCTAGCCTCTAAATATCAACAAATTCCCATTATTCCAATCTAAAAAGGTATAAAATGTAGATGATATGGTCCAAAGGTCCAACAGATAGGAGAGAAACAAACCCATGATCAGCAATTCGACCTTGATGTTGATTAGCAATTCGACCTTGATGTTGTGCGAGATTAATGTCAAGAGTTTGATCTTCGCTGTGGAAATTTGAAGTAATAATATCAGCTGCATCATTGAATAAGATTTTACCTTTTTGATCATCTTTCACTAGTTCACTCAAACTTGAGGCCTAGCAGCTTGCAGCATTTCCACTATAAGAGTCTTCACACCCCTGCATAGAGGTCCAAAAACAGAAATAGTTTTGACAATGAACTTTGCACAAACTTTCAGGAATTTCAGTTTTTCTATAGACATGGGTGGTTTTGCGTATGATCATCCGAGAGCGAATTCGAGGCAGATATGAGCGTAAGATAATCCACGGGTAAATAAATTAACAGAAAAAAATTAAGGCCTCACTTTCTATCTTCTGCACGTTTCGGGAAAGGAACTCGAAGCTTGAAAGTGTTGCCATTGTGACCCGCCTGCATTACACGAAAGAAGCAATGAAAACTGAGCGAGTTGTAATAGAGCAGGAGACGAAAACGTTGATCGGGATCACATTTTGGAGAAGAATAGTTCGAATTTGTAAGTTAGATTTGACAAGTACCTTTACATTGAAACCAAGGCTATCCAAATCAAGCATGAAAGCAAAGTCCACCTAAAGAATTAAACATGTCAGCTCTCCTATGGTTTATCAGTGAGTCATTATATGTATGCCTTCCCCAGCAGTTAAATTAGAACATATATGCATATCTTTCCAACATAGTAACGTTACCGGAATCGACGTTGAGTGTGTCACAATAGCCTTTGTGTCCTCGCCATGATCTTTGTTCATGTGAGACTGAAAACGACATTGTATTTAGATCAGAGAGATGGAAAGAGGACTTGGATTACTTCGACTGCGGAGGAGATTAATGGGATAAGGATAACAAGTCATTACAGTGACAGGCTTTGAAAATTGAGCTATTGGATCAACTTTTGCTGCTTTGTATTCCTCTTCGCTGAACTCTGAAAGAACAAAGAGGAAGAGAATTTATTGTCGTGGCATATTACTGAATCTATGAATCTATGGTTGAGAAACCCCTCTCAGCCAACTTCTGCAATATTAAACTTAGATGGCATTTGATATGCCATCCGTCCTACCATTGTCGACAAAAGCACCACACCCCCCTCTACTATGGACTGCAGAAAATGAAAGGCTTTACAGACAAACCTCCTGACCCTAACAGGGCTGTGGCAACACCAGACACATATCTTACGGCTTTTGGTTTGATGCGAATGAATTTGAAGTCGCCAAAGTCAACCTTCAAGATTAAATTGTCGTTTAGGCTCCACAACTATATACCCACAAACAATATCCATACCCAAAGGGAAAAAATAAAGAACGTGATCGAAAAGAATGACTACCCAAAATGCATTTGGATGCCTGGACAAATATGCAGCACGAACAGCTGCTGTTTCTTCTTTTGAAACCTAGTTATGGAGATTTTGAGCAAATCAATGGCAAAAAACTCCTTTACTCCCCAAAAACAAAACAACAAATATAATAAAGTGTAAACATCTCATTTTCTTGTCTGCAGAGGCAAGATCCTCATTCCCTTGGGATCAATTCAAACAACGAAAGACATTGGGGACAAAATAACTTACAGTGACAGCATCACCATGGAGAGTGATAACTAAGTCTGTTCTATCCTCTGGATCCTTTGCAACAAGCAATGAACACTTTGAATTAACTGATAAGTCCTGTGTGCATTAAGAAAATTGAACTTCTTTAAAGGACTAACAAATATATCGAACCACTCTCACACCATCGATCAACGAATTGACATAGAAACCTTTGTCATCAAAAAACTTGGATGCAATTCATCCAGGAGAATACAGAGTTTAGGATGAATAAACTTGACCATTTGCAAAGTTCTTTACAGTATGATTAGAAGTCAGCCAATAAACGTACCTTTGAATGAACTGCCAGGCTACTGATTGCTAATATAGGAGAGCCATCAGCATCACACGCAAAGTCGACCATTGAACCTGAAGGATAACCCTCGTACTTCTGCAGATAACGACGACTTGACAATGAGATGTGCATGATTATGGATGAAAAAAATAAGTCAAACTAGTAGGCAATCGATTGATGATTAGTGATTTTTCAATCAATACTTGTAGCTAGAGTAATGGTAGTAATGGATAACTTCAGGATGGCCCGGATTGAAGTTCGATGAATATAGTAATGGTAGGATAATAACATGCCTGAGAAAAGGTAGAGAGCATTCCTCGCAGGCTATGATGAAGAACAGTTCGAATTTCTTCATCAGGTGGAAGTCGAGCAGCTTTCTCCTGCAATAGCATTAACAATTACAGCAGCCCTTGATCAACGAAATCCACGGTGCAAAATTAACCAAATCCGATTTTACACTGCTATACTAGTAGTAATTAACTCTTTTATGATACAATTTCCTATCCAATGATTCCGATTGCTCCCGATTACGATAAAAGAAAGTACCTGGTGCGCTCGAATCAAGCTAGAGATGTCGGCAGCATCGTCGCTGGAAAACACAGCCTGGTGAATAAAGAAGGAAAAAAATCAGCTGATGATCGATAAGAAAACGTGAAAGGAGAAGAAACTCGGGGTAACAGGAGTTGCCGGGGGAGTTGATTGAGCGGAGGCAGCCATTGAAATAGAATGACGATGATTGAGAAGATTGGGGCAAGCGAGGTCGAAGGAGAAGGATTTAGGTGGAGAACGCGGAAGCCGCAAAAAGAGAGGGGAGCTTGAGGCGCATCTGATGCTTAAGGCAGCCCGAGAAATAAGGGAGGCAGTACAAAGAGAAACCATAGTCGTCATCTTCCCCACTTCCCACGCACCAAACACGTTCGCCAAGTCCTCCCGAGTACTTTATTGACTGTTGATGGAATTCGAGAGAGCAAGAAAGAGTTCCAAGAAGATTAGAACATGGAAATGGAGTATCAATGGAAGAATACAACACTGTGAGACCTGTGAGGCATATATAAACACACAAACATCTCTGTGACCGTGTGGGGGCCCATGTATTCTTCTCTTAGCCTGCAAATTTGTGAGTAGAAATTAATTCCACTTATCTATTAATTCTCAAACGCATGATTATCTCTCTGTTAGCTGTTACGCTCTACTCGCTTTCAGCAATAATACCTCCATTGTTGCAGAAAAATGACTGCTTGTTCCCAGATGCTTTCTCCACCAGTTCTCTTTTTTCTTTGTTCTATCTTGTATTTTAATTCTATGTAGAACAAATGCAAATGTCTACGAAATTGATTCATTGCAGTACAACCCAGATGTCTGCAAGAATTCACCAGCTGAGGAAGTTCTTCAAGAGCATCCATCGTGCCTGTAAAGTGAGAAATTTTGCATTTTCTGATATGCTTATAATTGCTTCCTCATCAAGTGAAGAATGGGACTCAGATCTGTCTGCGAGCAATCAATGTTAATAGTTTTATGTTTTGCTTGAAGTGGCCCAGACGATTATAAAGTTTTGATATTGCAAACGATTCTTCAAATTGAAACATTGTTTGGGAAAGATCTGACAAACTTTCCCGTCGATGTTCTTAGTTTGCTCATTTTGTTCCTCCGCCATAATTTTCTGTTTCAGATATTCTACCCTTGAATTCAAATCTTGCTCTGTATAATGAATCTGATCTCATATAATGTCATCAATTTAAGCCATTGATTTTGAAATCGATGACTTCGAATCAGAAAAACGAGTTCTGAATAAGAATATGAATGTTGTAATGTATGAGTTCCTCAATTCTCTGAACTGCAAATCCCATCTTCGTCGTTTTCATTTCAGAACAAAATCAACAAATTGCAGGTCTGTCTTAATTACAGACAGTGTCAATCCTATCATTTTATCTTCTTTCCTTCTGTTCTTGGGCAAAGCAAGAAAAGAGAAGAGAAAGACGAAAGAAAAATACAGAAATATCGTCGAAAAAATACAACAAAAAAGGATTAAACGAATCAAGATGAATCATCTGTTGAGTTTCCTATCCTCGTTAATCTCCTTCAAATTTCTCCACAAGAACTTGCCGCTGGCCATGTCCAGAAATACCCAGAAACCATTCACAACAATCTGTCGTCGAATTCAAAAATAGAAGAAGTTAGAGAAAAGGGAAATTTCCCAAATGAAAAAACTTCCAAATCGAAGCATACCCTTTTGAAATTCAAATGTTCTTCACGTTTCTTTAACATTTCTTCCGGCGTGGAGTCTTCGAGAATCACGTCAGTCTCCGACGAAGAACAAAGGCTTCTCCAGGCAACATAACCAGCCACAATCGCCGAGAAAAACACCAAAATGAACCTTAAAGGACACATCTTCCGGTGAGAAAGACAAGGAAAGATCAGACGCCTGAGAAACAAAAACCAGATCTTTCTTTGCTTTCCAGTGGGAATGATTCTTCCTTTGAGTTCACCAAAATCTGGAATATATTGTTGATTTCTGCGTGGAACGCGTCTCCCCTGCAGAAAAGTCTAAAAATTACCAATAAAATAAAACAGTCAACTTCTGCAAATTATGAACAACCACTCTCTTAATACATAAATGAATACATCAATAATTCAATCATACACTTATTAAATTACATATTCTAATAACATAGAATGTTTCAAACAAAGACAGGATTAAGGTTTGTGTCTCGAATCATTTGACGGTGTCATTTATCCAGCTAACACCTAGCTAAGCCGACGTGAAGGCACTTGATCCAAGTATAATAAAGACACACTTGTTGCAGAGTCGTTGACTTGTCTTGCAACATTTTTGAATCTGTTCACTAAAATTTCTTGGGCTTCTTTATGAAAACGAGTTGATTGACATCAAAAAGGAAACTCGGGATGTAACTTGGGACAATTCCAAGAACATAGTTGAAGAATGAGGAATGAACTAGGAATGATTCCTAGCTCGTAAAAGCAAGGCATACTTTTCGGGTGGGTATGCGAATTGCGGGTGGAGCTCGGGCCGAATCTCTGGGCTCAGATGGAGTTTAGGCCGAGCTCGAAAAAAGAAGCCGAACATCAGTCGAGCCATATCGAAGCCGAATCAGGTGGAGACCGGGTGGGTATGGTTTGGGTATTTTATGAGTGGGAGATTGGGTCATCAAGTATGGAGAAGTTGATCCATTCCATCTAAAGATTATGTAATGGCGTCCCCACCCACCCACATCCCAATTTGTTGAGCATGCATCATCTAGCAAACGTCACCACGTCCAGGAATGGAGAAAGCAAAAGCTTTGAGGAATTATTTACTTTGCTGCCCCGCCCAACCCAACATGGGCCAGCCTGAGGATTCCAAATCTCCCCCGTTGCCTTATTCCATCCCAACAATTTGGATACATTCTTCTGCTACTCTCCGGCCCCAACTTTCCCACTCTGGTTTTAGAGCACCCTTTGTCTTTCCTTCCCCTAAACTGTGGATTAGTTGTGAATTAGTATCCACTTTCTTCTGCTTTAGTGCATGTTGTGTAGTGTTTGCTGCGTTATCAAGCTGACAGTCCTAAAAAGGCAGACTCTCTCTCTCTCTCTCTCTCTCTCACTTTCATCGAGTCGTCTCTGTTGTCAAACAAATGGGTCCAGGAAAAAACCCATTAAGCAAAAGAGGAAAGGCTAGTAAAGTAGTGCAATTTGAGAAAAAGAAGAGCACGAGTGAAGGCTGAGTAAGGAAGCAATCACGTAGGAATTCACTAATCTTGTAAAGCATTTGGGAAAGACAAAGATGATTCTGATTCCACTCTCTCTCTCTCTCTCTCTGTGTTCTGTAACGAGTAGAGAGAGAAAGGGAGAAGGCTCAAGGGAAGTGCCTTCAAATCCAAATAGAAGTAGGGGCATCTTGTTCATATTCCCATGGCTATTCTTATTCACATTCGTCCCATCAAACTTGCTTGATAATCTTATCCAGTACATCTGCAGACCTTAAAACACGGGAGTTTGGCGGAGTATCACTTTCATAAGATTCCTTCTCTACTAGAATTGGATTCTGATTCTTCCTTTCTTTTTATTTCCCCTATTTATTCGTAGATTCCAACTCCTACTGCGACCGAAAAACATCTTCTCTGTTAGCGTTGCTTCCACGATTCGCCCTCTCTTTCTCCATTTCTCTGGAGTATGAGCTTTGTTCGAACCATTCTCGCTTTTTTGTTTTTGTTCTTTAGGAAAATGCCAACAAAAGCTCACTCGTTGATCTAATTTTTTGCCACTTGTTTGTTTTGGCAGATATTCACTCCTACTGCTGAGGAACCGCCATGAATGCATTAGTGGCAACCAACAGAAACTTCAAGCTAGCTGCTCGGCTGCTTGGACTGGACTCGAAGCTCGAAAAAAGTTTGCTGATTCCGTTCAGAGAAATCAAGGTCTTCTTTTTCAAAGTTCTCGTGCTTAAAAAATGATAAGTCTCTGTCTAAGACTTTCTGACAAATTTTCAGGTGGAGTGCACCATACCCAAGGACGACGGCAGCCTGGCGTCATTTGTTGGGTTCAGGGTTCAGCATGACAATGCCAGAGGCCCCATGAAGGGGGGAATCAGATACCACCCGGAGGTTGTTTCAGCTCCTGATTTATCAAGAACCCATCAGTTCAGATTTGAGAATTTACTTAGAAAATTGACGATCAAGTTAAAAATCGTGCTCAAATTGGTTCATCGGAGCAGGTTGATCCGGACGAAGTGAATGCCTTGGCGCAGCTGATGACATGGAAGACGGCGGTGGCAAACATCCCATACGGTGGAGCCAAAGGAGGGATAGGGTGCGATCCCGGCGAATTAAGCTCTTCCGAGCTGGAACGCCTCACCAGGGTTTTCACTCAAAAAATACACGACTTGGTCGGAGTCCACACCGACGTACCGGCACCTGATATGGGAACAGGTCCACAGGTTAGATTTCATGGAATTTCAGTTCAACTTTGAAAGTGGCTTCATTCTTTCTGTGTTGGAACAGACAATGGCGTGGATATTAGACGAGTACTCCAAATTTCATGGCTACTCACCGGCAGTTGTGACCGGAAAACCTATTGTGAGCATTCCGTATTCCTTATATTTCTTAATCACAGTCCTATATCAGTATCACAAGCATGATTTGAGAAAAACTGTTTTAACGAAGGATCTTGGAGGATCACTGGGCAGAGATGCAGCCACCGGAAGAGGCGTGCTATTTGCGACGGAGGCCCTTCTGAATGAGTATGGATCGACCATCTCCGGCCAACGCTTTGTCATACAGGTAAGTTTCTTCTCTCCCTCTTATCTATGGTTCATCTTTCTTAAAAAAATAGCTCATACCCTGAGAAGCATAAATGATTAAAAAAAATGGTCATGGTTTCAGGGTTTCGGGAATGTGGGATCCTGGGCAGCCCAACTCATCAGCGAGAACGGAGGGAAGATCGTGGCAGTGAGCGACATTACCGGAGCTCTGAAGAACAGCAAAGGGATTGACATTCCAAGCCTACTGACCCATGTGAAAAAACACAGGGGGGTTAAAGGTTTCCAGGGCGGAGAGCCGATCGATGCAGGATCTGTTCTAGTCGAAGACTGTGACATTCTAATTCCGGCAGCCCTCGGCGGAGTTATCAACAGGTTTTTCGCAGACATCCATCCCTGCCGATCACATATAACTTTCTCTTTCAAAGTGTTAATTACTTTCTAATGCTTGTTTCTGCTGGTTACGTCGACAGGGAAAATGCAAACGAAATCAAGGCCAAGTTTATCATCGAAGCAGCCAATCATCCAACTGATCCAGAGGCAGATGAGGTTGATCCTTGGTTTAATCTCATTACCCAGAATAAAAAGAAGAAAACTTTGACATAATTTCTTACACCAGCTTCAAAACTCTGCTATATAACCTGCAGATCTTATCCAAAAAAGGCGTGGTCATTCTTCCAGACATCTACGCCAACTCGGGAGGCGTCACAGTGAGTTACTTCGAGTGGGTTCAGGTACTCAGCTCCATCTTTCTGCAATTTGAATTCTTCCCCAGAAAACAACGATTTCATCAATCCAACAAATGCAGAACATCCAAGGGTTCATGTGGGACGAAGATAAGGTGAACAAGGAGCTAAAAACATACATGAATAAAGGGTTCAAAGACGTGAAGGAGATGTGCAGAACTCACGACTGTGATCTTCGAATGGGCGCATTCAGCCTGGGAGTGAACAGAGTGGCGAGGGCCACTGTGCTCAGGGGCTGGGAAGCCTAAGACCAACACCAACACCAACACCAACACCAACACCAAGACTTCTCTCTAAGTTAATAAACTTGATGCTTCGCCATGTATGCTTCCACTAAGAAGCTTCCATTATTTTCATCACTTTCTGCTCTTCATTCTATCTACCAACACAGACAGACTCTGCGTGCAATAGCCTTAAGAACAAGAAGATGGTCGTTACAAACTGAAATATCACATTGACCAACAATAAACAGAGGCTCAAATCCTAAAAACATTTAATGAAACTCTTAATTTAATCCTAAATTAAAATTAAAATTACATGCACTAAATGCGCGCAAACGCAGTTTAAACTATAACGTCATGGTCGTTTATAAATTAGATATTGAATTATTAATATTCACCTTTTATTTACTATCAATTTAAACCTTATTATCAATTTATTCGTTACATCGAGTGTGTTATACCATATTTTTTATTTAAGGAAAAATGACAAATAAACCATCGTGATTTGCGATCAATGACAAGTCAAATACTGTCCTTTATTTTCTAACAAATTAACCACTGACGTATGTGAAAATGACAAAGCCAACATCGCTGTCATGTTTGCCGTTAACAAATTAAAGTTGTGGCGTTCGTGGAAAGAAGACTAAATTTGGCCTGGATGTCGCGGCAGTTAGTGGAGAGAAGGAGACGGCCAAATTTGGCCTAGGACATCGCGACAACGTCCATCAGAACACCTTCTGCAAAAAATTTTGGCCTGGACACCACAGGGGTGTCTGGAAAATTTTTGATCGCAAATTTGAGGGCTTAAACGCATGATTTTGGGCTCGAGAAAGGGGAGTCATGGGGTAAACCCTCTGAGAGAGCTTCAATTTGATATCTTTTACAGTCAATTTTGACATTTATAGCCAAAGTTATGGTCTTTTGAGGTTGAAGATATCAAAAATCTAATAAAAACATTAGTTTCGTAAAACATATACATAAAGACTTCGAAGTAACCATGAAATACTAGAAATCGAGAACTGCTACGGACTGTAAAGTAGCCATGCATAAAAAAAAAAGGAGTTCCGGGACAAGCGGTGTCCTAGGACGCCGCCGCGTCCCTAGACTCTTTTGCCTAGACGCTGCGAAGCTCTGTCAGCTTCCTAAGGATGAACGTGACAACGATGTTGGCTTTGTCATTTTCTCATACGTCAATGGTTAATTTGTTAGAAAATAAAGGATAGTAGTTGACTTGTCATTTATGTTAATTTGTCATTTTGCCTTTATTTAATAATATTTTTTAATTTAATTTTTAAATTAATTTTAAATTTTGTATATATATATATATATATATATTTACACACGTATCTTAATTCCTCGTAACTAAGGTAGGTGTTCGAAAATATCTACCGTGTAAATATCTTTAGTTTGACTGCAAGTAATGGCGTTATCCACTCAACTGCCGAGCTCGAGGTTTCGGCTCCAACAATGGTGGCTATTTCCTGCAATTGGACTTCTCTGTTTCCACTTTGTCTCACTTCTTCTTGTTCAAAACTTTATCCGATTCGAAATTCAGCTCATCCAAACGCTTCTCGTTTTCATTTCTCTCATCTTCACCACACTCGTATCGACTCCAGAGAATTCCCACCTCCTGGAGTTGCTTCCGTCCCTTACCAGCCTTTCGATTCCGACTATCTTCAGGCGGAGTTCAAGGGCCGTGGAGTGGCATTCGAAAGCATAGGAAGCAGCTGCGTTGCCACGATGGCACTGGATAATGGAGCTTCTGTCATTCTTATGGTACCGAGCGGATTAATCACCTCATACAAGGCTGCAATGTGGCACGGAGGCGCCGTCGAATTGCTCCACTCCACCGTCTCCGATAGTGATAATGGCGATCCGCTGGTTCAAGGTGGGGTTTCGTTGTTCCTTAATTTCGAATTCGAGGGAAATCATTCTTGGTCTCCATCCAATTGGTCCCTCCGCGATATCAGAGGAAGCCCTCGCCGCTCTATTCAGGTCGGTTTCTTCTTCTTTTTTAAGCTAGAAATATTAAATTCTCTTCGCTAAGCAAATTACTATGGTTGTGAATGAGGTGCTAAGAGAATGACAAACTGAAACAGGTTGAACTTGTGAGCAATGATGAAGAAAGCCTGGTCCAATTAAAGCACGTAGTGACTCTCGAGGAAGACGGGTTGAGCTCGGAGCTTGTGGTCTCAAACTCGAGGCATTCGTCTCTGAAACTGAGGGGCGGCATTTTGAGCCATCTGACTGTGAGCACACCTGACGCAACGTACGCAGTTGGACTAGAGAACTCCAATTTCTCCTCAACACCTCCATTTCCATCGGATTTTTGTATCATTCCTCCAACCAATGGCAAGGCTGAAGAAGCCGATTACAATGTTATGGGAGCAGTTAAAAGACTTCTTCCATGGTGGGTTCAGACAAATCTTAACACTAGAAACAACAAATTGGAGAGCAGTCCCATAGAGAAGGAAGAAATGGAAATGGAGGACGAAGAAGAAACTGACAACTACAAATCATTGACAGAACAAATGTGTCTGATCTACACCAATGCTCCCCGTAACTTCACAATCATAGATAGGGTACTTTCCTTGCTTGAAGAATCTGGTTTCAGGGTTTATACTCTATTGATTTAAACCAGTGCACAGCTAGCTACCCTTTTGTTGTTTATATGGATCAGGGCAGAAGGAATTCATTGGTAGTAGGAAGAGAGGGATTTGAGGAATTATACTTGTTGAGTCCAGGCTCCAATCATGAATATTATGGCGAATATGCATTTATATGCGTCGGACAGTCGGCCACTCGCAAGCCAATAATCTTGGAACCTGAACAAACATGGAGCGGAAAGCAGCATTTTTTCAACCCCAATCTCTGAGATTGAAGCTCAATCACACACCTCTCGTCTTCCATTATACATTTGTGCAGAAAAACATCCTTAGAGAACATTTTAAGGTTAGTTACACTTAGATGCATGTTCTGCAGTTTGTTGCATAAAAAATCCAACTTTTTTCTTTAATTTTGCCAATCAAGAACAACTGAATGATGGGTTGATTGAAAACTAAAAACTGTTGAAGGTGACAAATAGAGAAATCCATCTTTAACAAGCAGTTACTACAGAAAAGTCATGTCAACTACGACCTGCCTCCTGTGAGAACATGTTATGTTGGAACAAGATAATAGCTTTCCTTCTGATCATTAATCCATAGCAATGGGTACAATGCTGCCAGTGCGAGGAACGAGATGGCACAAACCAATTTCACAGCCGTCTTCTTCTTTTGATGCTTCTGGACTTGAAAGCCCAGAGTTTGAGTCGAACTTTCCTCGAGTATTTGTTTTTGAAGAACAGCATCATCAGTTGAGGCAACAGATTCTGAGCTTCCCCGGACTTGTTCACCATTGATGTTGGTCCCTCCATTCTCTTCGACGTAAGACCCATGATCGTTTGGATCGGTTGGAGTTGGACTCCACTCGAAGTTGGCAGATGACAGACTCTTGATTCTCCGCCTGCCATAACTCTTGGGAGAGGGTGACTTGAACACATTTGGATCCTGTAAAGAGTGGAAGAGCTTCCTCGGAGTGTTGAAGATTAAATCTTCACTGAGATGACTACCTCGTCTCTGAAGTGAAAAAAATCAAAGCATACATTATGGGGGGAGTAAGAGTTTAGGAAGAACAAAAGGATCAAATTAAGCTTTAAGAAAGCTTACCAGGGGGCTGGTAGTGGCACTTCTTGTCGGTTTATCTCCAGGTTTCCTTTGGAAAAACCCACCAAACTCATGGTTTTGACTCTCAGAATGCAATCTATGCGTAGCCGAATTGGCACTCTCCCCGGCAAGTTCCGAGAGGAAACCGTCCTTGAGGGAGATATCGACTCCTCCGTTCTCATAGCTCCAAAGCTTCCTATTCACATTCCTATGGTCATAAAATTGATTGTGAGGAACCTGTCTCTCTGAAATAGGCGATCCAATAATGGACTCATACTCGAGAAATGAACCAAGGGTCTGCGACTCAGGCGAGGCCGACTCCGGAGATGGAGTTTGGTCAAAATCATCCAACAAGTTCCCCGTCCTACGCTCACTTCTACTGAAGTTTGAGCCAGTGACAGATCCAGGACTTCTGTCCAATCTCGACCCTTCTTCTGCACCAATTCTTTTTGCTGTTTGCAGAGCCTCAAAGGCAGCCCCTCTAACATAAGCCATCTGATCAGATTGACACTTCTCCATCTCCTCGGTTATTAACGGAAGCTCTGAGAATATGCTCCATGGATCTAAAAACTTCATCAAGAAATTAATCATATGAATTGCAAACAGCCGATTCTGAGAATTCCCTTCTGTAATTCCACTGTTCAATATGCGCAGACCAGCTTGAACCAACAATCTTGCATACGGCTCGACAATTCTGGCGTTTCGTTTCGCCAAGGTCATAACCAGCGCCATATGGGCGTTCGTTTGGCTAGACTTCTCTCCAAGAGCCCCAGCTACATTCTGGCAAACCTTATTCACCATCTCATTCGAAGCAAATCTCCAATTGTCAGAATCAACAAGCGCCTTTAAGCATAAGGCTGCCCCTGAACACAAGCTCTCCTGGAAACCCATGAGAGCCTCCGAAAGTGGGTTGCAGAGCAAGAAGATCACATGCTGTTTTTTCTCCTCGGGAGTGGTCGGGTCGATTCCGTACCTGGCAATTGCCGGAACTACCTTCGAACAGGCTTGTTGGAGAGGAAAAGAGCCTGCACTTGAAGCTAGTGTCTTGGTAATCGATGCCATAATGTTATCGATCATCGGAACAATTTTGACTCCGTGAACTCGAGCAAGAACTTCATAGAGCGAAATCGTGCACTCCCCCGGAAGAGAACCGGTTTCTTTGGTGTCGGAAACTTGGGCCAGAAAGACAGGAATGGCCTTAGAATCCAACTCTTTAACATAAGATTTGAGTAGTTTCATTGCTGACCTCCTGCTGTCAGGATCTTTATCAAGATTTGCAAATTCTCTCCTAAGAACAGGACTAAGATTTCTTCCCATTGTACAACAAACAGAGCTCCGGCTCAAATCAAATCTGACCCACCATCAATTAAACTCTGCGAAATTGGACATTTCAATTTCAAGATACAAAACAACATAATTTTTGCATTTTCTTGGATAAAACTACTAAAACATCGTCAAGTTCCATACTTTCTTTACGATAAATAATAGATCTTTAAATCAGTTGAATCGCAAAAGGAATTTTAATTCCAGAATAACAGCAACAGCAGCAGAGGAAACAGAAAACTAGTCGGCGAGCTAATGAGTAAATACGTTTCCAGGATCAAACAGAGGTATATGCCAAATTAGCAGAAGGGTATCGAGAATCAGCAGTTAAAATGAGAAACAGAAGCCAGCAAGAAACGAAAATAAGAAAGTATTACAAGGATAGAAAGAGTTTTACCTACCCATCCAAAAATGAAAACTTTGGATTGGAACTCCACTGCTTCCTCTTTCTTCTCCTCTGTGATCTGTAGGTTTGAGATGAGGGAGGGAGAGAGAGAGAGTGCGTCTGGTAAAGAAGGGGGCTTTCTTGAAGTGGGAAATGGAGGAGAGAGATTCAAAATCTTTTGTCCAAATTCCACCGCTATCCCTTCTCTCTGTGTTTAGACTCTCTACTTGTCTGAAATGACCCTCTCCTTATTTGGAGATTAAACATCTATTTTTCATTTTATTTCAAAATAACAACTTTATTTGATAATTATCATAAATTTTCTTGTGTTATTTATAGAAACTGTATTACTATACAAGAAGGGTAAATGGAGTCAAATGGCTAAGTTTGAGTTCCCGCCTTCTCGACAAAGGCGCCAACTCGTCAAAGGTTGCTTCTTTTTTCCTTCCAAAAACAAGACTTCATTTTAAAGCTACCATTTTTATTTTCATTTCTCTACAAAAACCACTTTTTTAGACAATAAATATGAATTCCCAGGCATACATTATGATTTAATATTTAGTAATTATTATGTTTAAACAATGAATTACTATTTCAAGCAACCTCCAAGGAGTTGTCAGCACTTGTGCCCAGAAGACGGGAAGACAGTCCCCAAATCTCAAGTTGAACTTGGTTATCATGATGTCTGATTAAGTGCATAAACACAAGAATTTAGATTAAGAAGAAGATATTTAGTTAAGAGAATATACTGAAAATAATATGTGGCAACGCTTTCTTCCGTGTACGCCAAATGTTATTCCTTTCCATTTTTCTTATTTTAGGAACCACGGGTATCAGATTTTTTTCTCCTGGAAAACACTTTCTGAAGCCACCCAACTAAAATCTTGCGAGAATGAAATAGCGGGTATCGTTCTATCCCCGGGATCAGGAGCTTGGGAGGACAATCGTCGTTTTGAGACTTGCTCTGTTAACTTTATTGGAAGCTACCGACCAGAATGGCTCACTACACTACTCAGGGACGAGTGAAGCTATTGCTCAGCGGAGAGGGGGCATCAGTTGGGACAGAATCAAGAGACCCATTTCACTACAAGCTCAGATCATTTCAAACCCACAAGCGCCGGATCAGGTTCTTGGGGGATTCTTCTGCTTCTTCTTCTTCTTCTTCAAATTTTAACAAATCTGGCAATCTCAATGCGGATTTGAGCGTTACTGTGCGTAATGAGGGTCCTTTTGCTAATGATAACGGTGTCAATGTTCTCGATGCTGAGGACGAGTTTGAAACCGACGATTTGGCTTGTTTCCGAGGTCTGGTGTTGGATATTTCCTACAGGTTACTTTTTTCTCTGTTTTTTCTTATCGTGCTCTTTAATGTCAAAGACGATTTCTGCTTTTGGGTTATTGGATGTTCACGTTTTCAGTTATTGCCACAGCTTAAATAAATGTTAGATCTTGTATTTCTTCCACTTCTTTTGAGGATTACTCTGTTTAATAACCATTTTTCAGCGTTAGAATCCTCTTGAAGAAAACTATTGCGTGTGCTCTTTTCACGGAGGTATCTATAAGCACTGTAGCAGAACTAGATTATCAGATCGTTAGTTGTCATTGTTCAACGCAGTTGAACTTCTAGGCTTGATTATTTGACGAATCTATTTGTCAAGATCTTAAAATACTCAATGGACCTTCTATGAGTTTGATAGCTATTCTCCTGCTCCAGGCCAGTCAATGTTGTCTGTTGGAAGCGGGCTATTTGTTTGGAGTTTATGGACAAGGTCAGATTCTTCTACATCCAATTTTCATGCTATAAGCATAACAAAAAAACAATATTTTTCCAGACCTCATTTTTACTTCCTTTCAGGCTGATGTTCTAGAATACTATGATCAGACTGTGAATTCTCCGACCGGATCCTTCTACATTCCTGCTGTCTTAAGAGTATGCAACTGAACTGTATCTTTGGTGCATCGTTTTCTGTTGTGAGGTTCCATTTAAAGATCTCCGTCTGTTTTACGTCTCTGACCTTTGTGTTCTTCCTTCTAGGTTCCTCATTTGTTGCAAGTTATTAAGAGAAGAAGGGTGAAGAACACATTAAGTCGTAAAAACATTCTTCATCGGGATGGGTATATTTGTCAGTAAGTAGACAAATCTCGTCGACTCGTTGTTCAATTTCATCGTTCGATCAAGCTTGTTAATCTTGATGTTTGCATACATTAGCATACGCTCCTCCAACTTGTTAAATTCATGCTATACACAAAAAGATATCTATGCTATGTGCGATATTGGGCGAGGTTTTTGAAAGTTTTTAAAAAAACCAAACGTTTTTTGTCAAAAAACTCTAAATTTGAGTTTTTTTCGGAAGGGAATTTATATTTCTCTTGAAGACATGCATTGAATATAAGTTTATGAAGATTCTGTGTTCTAAGGGGATGTATCCTCTGCGAGCAGGTACTGTTCATCACATGAGAATCTAACCATTGACCATGTCCTGCCGCAAGCTCGAGGTGGAGGATGGAAATGGGAGAATTTGGTAAGAAAACCAGTCTGTTACCAAGTAAAATTGCTACTTTACATCTTATGAGTAGTCTTTCATGCTTAATCTAATCGCCTGTGCAATAAAGTTTGAGACTTTGAGCTGCAAAAAATTAGAAACAGAGGATTGATCTGGTGCTATCATTCTCACTGGCGGAGCTATGCTTTTACGATTTGTTCCTCTTCTTTCATTCATACTCTAAGCCTGACTATTTCAAGAGTTCTTTCTTTCTGTAATCTGCTTTTTTGTCAGGGAGAATCTAGACCGTTTTGTGCAGATTTTTCTGTCGTTAGAGTCTAAAACTTGAATATTCGCATGAACACGATGATTGCCGGTATTTCTTCAGCACAACTCTCCTGTTGACTGTATTTCTCCGACAGGTCGTGGCTTGTATGAAGTGCAACTCGAAGAAAGGCCAGAAGACACCCGAGGAAGCAAACATGAAGCTGATGAAAACTCCTAGGGTGTGTATCATGTTCTTCAAGGAAAGCCTTGGGCCTTTAACATTTTTGCAAATTAATGTCTTCCCAACAATTTAAAGTTTTGTAGATTTCACACTACAAATCTTAGACGTCGACAGGGTCGACGAACTCTAATCGTTTCCTCGTATCTTGAACTTGTAGATGCCGAAAGACTACGAGATACTTGCCATACCCCTGTCAAGTGCGGCAATCAGGACACTCAAGCTTAGGAAGGGGACTCCCGCAGAGTGGCGCCAATATCTATCCAAGTTGCCGTCGGAGCCTTGACTCCCCCGCTCGTATGTACATTCCTCAGCTTTCTTAACTGTAACAACGATGCTTATGTATATTTGCATAGTTCATGATCTGATATTCTCATCAATGACATGATCCTGCATTGTTTTTGAACGTCGATGGACGTCCCATTTGCCCGTAACGAGATTCGTTAATGATGTTTTTGGATGGAAAACCGAAAATAAGTATCTAATTACTTCCCAATTGGCTCGATTAACTCTCTAATTCGTTTTTACTTAGTAAATAGGATTGTATACTTTGTTTGGGCAAATAACTCTTCGTCATTAGAGAAACCGTCAAAGAAATTGTATTTTTGTTACGTGATTTTCTCTGTTGAGCAATTTTCAAAGAGAAACGACCTTGTTATGATGATTTTGGGGATTTTCTTATAGAAACAAATTGCAAAATTTAATGCCCAGAATCATCGAAATTGTCAAAACCACATAACGTAACTTGATCGCTAATGCCCCTAAACTATTTGGTCTCCACTCTTAGTTGCTCATTTTTTTAGAGCTCAAGGGAAGCCTACCTAAAAGGCTAAAACGGTAAATTTGCGGGGGTGCTATAGCTGGGCCTCAGCTTGGGCCTTGTGTAATCTTGGGTCAAGTTGGGCCGACCTTTTCCCATGATGTCTCTTCGGCAATCGGGCAGGCGTTTAAAACGTGAGACGAGGCAGTCCCTTCCGTTCCATTCTCGTGAACCTTCTAACTTTTCATCCCTAAAAGTTTCTGCCATTTGTCGTCGTCTTTACCAGATCCTCCTGTATTCGTCTTCTTCTCCATTTTAAGCTTACCCTATTTCATCAATGGCAAAAATAGAAAGCATGGAAAGAAAACGGATGAGGGCAGTTAATATTTTTCGACGAGATTCATTCTTACAGCTTTGAGCTGTCCATCAATATGATGACAGTAATTTATCTGCAAACAACGAGAGAAAGAGCAGTTCAATCGGCTTGACGCTATTGTAATGGCGCTGAAATAGTCTCTTTTTATTGAATCTTTCCAAGTGGCTGCTAATAAGATGATTGGAAGAAGCATTTAACTCAAGTGTTCTACAATGGGGATTGGGGGGAGAATCGTCTGCTGCGTATATAATTTTAGACTACAACCTAAACGACTGGTATATTTGCAATAAATCTGCAGACTTTGAAACCCGGCCTAACAATTTACATCCAACAAAATAATCGGATTTTATTCCCAGAAATCGGCATCGAAGGGATCTTGATTTGGGAAGCCGAGCGATATCTCAGCCGTCTCCTGCGACAGACTGGCCGTAGACCGCGGCTGCTGATCCACCTCCTGCTTGTACTGCTGGCCAAATCCGAAAGAATAATAATGATTGTTTGATCCAATAATTGTATCCCTGATCTTCTTCACCGGTGGCTTTATGGGCGGATATTCTTCGCTTGGCCACTCCGGATAACAATCGAGGTAAGAACCCTCAAGTGACACCGGTAATGATGATCCTTTGCTTTGAGTTATGCTGCAAGTTGCGGGATCCATCAGAGGTGGGAGAGATGCATAATCCAGCTCCTGCATAAGATCATCTCCAAAACAATTTCCCCTTCTAAGGCCTTGAATCGGAACAAAATCCTTTTTGTTCCCCATGTTTTTGTGGACGATTCTGCACACTACCCATTCATCCTGCAGTTCGTAGTGACAAAAAATGGAAAATTTAAGCCGACGAATCTTGTGAGTTTTCTTAATCAAGCAAAACGAGGAAAGGGCGTAGTAAATACCATTGAAGAGCGAGGGATATTGAGAGATGATTTTCCTATTGCCAGTCTATATTCGTGCATGACCCAGTTCATCTTCTCTCCTTTTGGAGCTCTCCCTTTATAGAACACAAGGGTCTTCTTCATCCCAACTAAACAATCTTCCCCTCGAAAGATCTCCTTATCTTTTCCGGTCGCTTTCCAGTATCCAGACGACGTCGCTCTATTCGTTCTCATGCCGGTTGGGTACTTCCGATCTTTCTGGCAGAAGAAGTAGAACTCTTTCTCTCCCGTCCTGGCTTTCTCTGAGCACGAAACTCAAACAGCATTAATACACCGTCTGAATCTAACGATCAACCCAAATTTACTCTACCATGCATTGAAAAAAGGAAAAAAAAAAAAAAAAGAAACTTACTGGGAAGATCCCACGGCTCGCACTTGTTGAAATCGGCTTCCCCTATGGCGATTGCAGTGAAGTTTGCGTTGAGAACCTTCTTCATGAGATAACAAGATATGATCTCCTCATCTGTGGGATGGAATCTGAAACCCGGAGGCAATTTCGGTAGGTCATCATCGAAGATAACGCCAACTGCTCCCCCTTCCATCATCCAATTCGTTTTTCTACAAGGATTATACAGAAAATAACACAAACCCAGAACAAAACTCCCCAGCTAATCGCAAAAGGACTGTAAAACCAGGAATCTAAACACAAGCAAAGACAGGGAAGACGAAGAAGAAGCAAGCAAAAAGGAAGAAACAAGTAAACGGAGGATTATATAGAAGACTGTCAACAGCTCATATGTCAGAAGGTACTTGCTCCGCAAGGCAATGGTTTTCAGAGAATTCTGTTAGAAGAATCATTTACTTAGTCTAGAATAATAGCAGATTGCTTAATGTCAAACGAAGATAACAACTTTATCCACCCCTTGAAACCTAACCCTTTGAAGCTACCTCTCTGTCCATAATAAACACGAGGTTAAACCGCAGAACATGACGACATAGTTTCCATTGCAAGCCCAACTGGGAGCTAAGTCAAAACCATGAAAGGCCGGAAGGCATTTTCGAGGAAACTTCGGAGGAGACGTCAGCCTTCCTGAATTCCCATTAGAATTCTCTTAATTTTTTAAATATTGCTTTGATTTTCCTGAAAGATAGATAGATATCCAATCCACTGTATGAACTCTTCTTTGCAAACCATACAATAAGACTTGCCTCATCCCGTCGCCAGGCAAAGACGACCAATTTTAATGAAAATATACAATTTTACATCATTTGATAAAATAAAAAATAAATTATTTATCAAGAAAGTTTTATTATTCAACTGTGACGACCCGGTTTTTCTTTGTAAATCCTTTAAAACGCGTGAAAATTTCAACTTTTATAAAACTGTTGAAATCTATTTTAAAACAGATCAGAGTATGAGGCTAAACCGGACCGCTACCAACCTTTCTTTACACTCGTTTTGAAAACCAGTTAAAAAATGCGGAACCGTTATAAAATCATTTGTTTAAAACGTTATGGAAGCGTAAATTATTAATAAAAGAAACTTAATGAAAGAACTAAATAATTAAATACACTTAAAGAGAAATGAGAACTGAAGAATTAAACACACTTTTATTACAATCGTGCCCTCTTTGGTTCTAATCAGTCTGGTCAGCTCCAATCTCCCGCTCGATGTATAAGTAATGAACGAACGAATGGCTTAATGAAAGGATTAGTTTAGGTGATCCCCATTCTAAAAGGACTAAAGAGTGACATTCAACGTATATTATTATTATTATTATTAATATATTTGTATTAAATCAATGGTATCTGGATAATGATATTATATACCCATGGAAAGGTTTATTTGGACCGTAATGGATACATAAAAAAAAATAATAAAATAATTAGCACACTTATAAAATAATATAATAATACATAATAAAAGTACTACCATCTTAAAACTTTGATCATTTCAATTAGAAACCTTAAACCCTAACCCTAAATTACTTTGACTTGGAAGTTGTTGCAAATCCCTCTCATTGTAGGGTCTTTTTCTTGTATTCTTTTTGTCGTAACTTTTTTTGAATGTTAAAGAATTTAAAATAATAATAATTAAAATTGGGGCAGTTCAACTAATATAACATTATCAGCGCTCTCATATAATATTGTTCACTTTGGATCGATACTCAGTACGATTTTATTCTGAGAGTTAGCCTAAAACACGTAACAAAAATATCCTACTTATAAACTATATACTTTTCACTCTAACAAGTGACATGAGATTATGCACTGTTACTAACATAGACTAAACGCGTACTTGGGTCATCTTTATTTGTACAAAACAAGCTGGAAACATGCCCACAAGAAAGGAAGGAGAGACGGAGATGGAGAAATTGGGCTGGGCTTACTGAACAAGGCCAAGCCCAAAATGTGATAGGGTTCTTTAATTAATTTGGAGAGGGTTGAGAGAGTTTCATCTTTGTCGACGTCTCTCCTTGTCATCCCAAATTCTTGGCTTCAGCTTTCACAAAGACTTCAAAGCAACCTTTTTGAAACGGTGCTTTTGAAGGAAGAACTTGTTTTACACAAATTAGGTGTGCACATGAACATGTAGAAAATGCAATATAATCAGCCAATACATCGTACTAGGGGTGGGCAATTTGGGTTCAGTTCCGGTTCCGGACTGTCCAGAACCAATTTGTTAGTTCTCGGTTCTGACTTCTCAGAACCGAACCCGAAACAGATAGGCAACGGAACCAAAACCGGAACCGACGGTTCTCGATTCCTCCCCTTGCTGTTTTCCTGCCTAAATAATATTCAGTCATCTCTGTAGTTCATCGAGTCGAAAAATGACTGAGAAATTTCCATCTTCCCAGCTCCAGCGTAGCCGAAAATCATAGTATTCCAAGAAACAACATCCCTTTGAGGCATTTTTTCGAACACCTTATGTGCTTCACCCAAAGCAAAACACTTGACGTACAACTGGATCAAACAATTGGCAACGAAGACAGTCAGATCAAACCCTGACAAAATCATCCGAGCATGAGCCTATTTTCCTCGCAGTGCTCGTCGGTCGTCGCAGGCTCGCAGCTTCTCTGTCGTCAACTCGTCGTCGCAGCTTCTCTGTCGTCGTCGCACGCACCTTCGTAGTTGTCGTCGCCGTCAGGTCGCCTTCTTCTCAGGCTTGTCGTCAGGTCGCACCTTCGTAGTCATCGTCGTCGTCAGGTCGCCTTCTTCTTAGCTTCTCTTAATCGGTGCTCGTCGGTCGTCGCAGTCTTGCAGCTTCTCTGTTGTCGTCGCCTTCTTCTTGGTTCCTTCCAACAGGTTGCAGAAAATTGGGGATTTGCCGTTTTGGATGCAGGTTAGGGTTACAGAAAATCGGGGAAAGTAAGTGATAATCGGTTCTCGGTTCTTCTCCCAAATACCCGAGAACCAGAACCGATAATTACCAAAGAACCGAGAACCGATTATCACCCAATTTGCAGAACCGAGAACAGAATCGGACCCGAAACCGAGTTCGATTTCGGGTCCGATTCTCGGTTCCCGTCGGTTCCTGCCCACCCCTACATCGTACTAAGTTCTCCCAATACAATATTATTCGCTTTATATCAAAGCCCATACAATTTTGTTCTTAGAGTTAGTTCAAAATGTGTTATACTAGATAGAAAGAAAAACTTTATTTATAAACTATGTATTTTTCATTCTCCTATACTAATTGAGATCATGCACCTCCACTGGTACGATCGATGCCTCACCTAGACCATTATTGACTTAAGCTGCTACAAGGCTATTATGATATTTTCAACTCACTTGTATATAATATCCTGTAACATACGAAGTTAAGTAAAAAGAGAGGCAGCATTCTTCACTAGAAGCTTGTCTTTACTGCAAGACAAAACACTCAGGACACACAAAATAGTGGCAGATACACTCACATTTACTTGTCTTAATAGATGATCCATCCCAATATCACAACCAGAGCAACAAAGGCAAAACAACACAGAGTCATAATGGTTCACACTCGGAATAAGCAGACCAGAGTCTTTACCAACTTATTGCAACACGTCCAACAGATCGCCGCAAGCTCGGCAGCCTCACTGCAACCATCCTGCATTAACTCGCGCCAAAGAAAAGTCAGCGGGATGGGAAGAGGGAGAACCGAGAGACTAAAGAAGAAATCTATTTACACAGATGGAAAAGATCAAGTCTCAAAAGAGAAATTTGTTTTTGCAGTGTTTGTTTCGGGTAAGGTCAAGTCTTAAAATCCCAATCACATTGTGGAGTGTAGAGGGTGCTTTGTTAACTCCATTAATTCTTTTCATCATTTCATTTCCATTGTATGAACATGGCACTGTGAGGGTTCTTATGAGGCTACGTTCAGATTTAAGAAAGACCTAAAAACAACTTCAGAAGCCTAGAAGTATGCCCTTCTAAAAATTTCCCGGATAGGTTCAGAAACTTACAATGGGGTATTATCTTCCATTGCTGGTTATCTCCCTTGTTCCACTGCCAAAGCACTATTGTGGTGCCATCACGTATTCCTCCAGATTTTTTGTCACCATGAAAGGCATCCACCAGTAGCCGAATGTTATTAATCATCCTTACAGGTTTGAAGCCATCACCTAGATCCTTGCCTTGAGTCCATAGTACAGATTCATCAAGAACTTCTGCATTATAAGCTACAAGTTGAACCTGTAATCAGATTTGAACAAATTTTAATTACATATAACGAGAGATTAAATGCAGTAAGATGATCAATCGAAACAGACTCAAGCTTATGAAATTGTAATCATAGATTCTTGCTTTAATGATGAAAACTATAATTTTTTTTAAAATCAAGCAATAATTACTTCTTTAATTAAAGAGATGTCGGAAGTTAAAATCTTCATAGATTCAATTATTGCTTTGTAGCAGTAAAAAGATGTGTTACTATGTATACAGTATTCATATTGTATCCCATATATAACCTAAAAACGTCATAATCCTTACAGGATGAGTGGCTCCGATTGAATGTTTTATGGCCTGACCAGTGGCTTTGTTTACCAGGGCAAAGCAGGGGTACCCCTCTTCATCCTTCACTCTGGTGCTGTACTTCTCATCTTTATACCAGTGCTGCACCAATGAATCCAAACACGCACAATAAACCAACGATTTCAAACGCGCACAATAAACAAACTAAAAAATCAAAAAGAAACAGTTAACATCTAATTATAGAGCATTAGGCAATGTAATAAAAGGAAAAGCAGGATCACGAAAATAAGAGATTTACGTACTTGAGCGTCATCGGACGGATCAGTTCGAGCAAGAATGACATGGCCGTCTCGGATCGCAAGTGAATAATCGGGATTGGCTTTGGTTATTACCTTGTAGGTCGGTTTGTTAGAGAGAGTAGAGTCGGACTGGTGGGTGTGATGTTGAAGAAAAGAAGGCAAGTGAGGATGATAACCATGATGAGTCTCAGATTCTCCCGAATCATGAGAAATATGCGCCCCAGTAGCAACATAATCGTCAGTCGGACGACGATAACCGGGATGAGCTTCAGATCCAGGGTAATCGGTGTTTGAGTAAGCGGATATCGGCGGCGGAGGTGGCTCCGATGGGTAATCGTACGAGGGACGATGAGGGAAACTAGAAAACGACGGCGGTGGAGGGGGCGGCAGCTCATCTCTGGCAGGTGGTGGATAGGCAGAATCGAAAAAGGCTCCACCAGGAGGGTAATTTCTTCTTTCATCGTCATCTTCTTCTTCTCTGCGATGGGGGTGATTGCGACCGTGAGGGTGATGCCCGAAAGGGAACTCCATTACCGATCTTCTTGCTCGGGTTTCTCAGCTACTGGCAGTCGTGCGTACGTGAAATTATGGGTAACCCGACAAATTAATATATAGACTTCCGCCTAGCGGCTAACCTATGCTCATTTTCTTTTCTAATAATTTTCCAAATCACAAAATATATAATTTAATTATAAAAATAAGAGTAATTAATTTTAAATATTATTATTATTATTTAGCGGGAAGAAGCCATAAACTTGGCATTTGATTTAAGAGGAGTTCAATTAAGAGATTAATTTAACAAAATGAGCCTACAACCAATTATTGAGTTGGTAATTGGAAGTTCAATTACCCTTTAAAACCTCCTCTCCATCTTGCATTACGCCAACTAAGCAACGAAAACACCAAATGAGCAGATGACATTTCGCTGGATTAAAACAAGACGCTACCTCTAAACATTTACTGTGAATGTGATTAGACCAGGCAGAGAAATGACGGAACAATCAATTAGGTGTTCAAAAATTGTGGGTGACGAGTGGGACAGATTTGCTGCATTTAATGTTTTTTGATGGTTGGGTTGGGACAGATGTCAGACTCCTAATCATTTATACATGAGAGAAATGCCTAGTCATTGTCCATTTTCAAACAATGAAGAGTGTTGTGCTGTTTAGCTATTATGGAAGCAATTAGAACGACACGCTTGTGTTTAATCGTGTTTTATTTTAATTTTTATTAAAAAACTATTCAAAATACAATCAAAATAACTTCAACTATGACTAAAAGGATACTCCAGTCCAATTTCATGGCGCTATAAAGCGGAGACAGCTTCAATAGCACTGCCTAGAGGCCATGCTGCCTCGACCGGGGAGTTGCGATATTCCACTTGCTTCACCAGAGTTATCTCTTGCCAGGGATCCAGACCTGCCCAAAAAGCAACAGAAAGCAATCATGTATCGGTTTCGTCGCGACCATTTATTTATTTTTTATCGCAACCTACCAAACCCGTCGACAAGCAGTGTGTGCTCGTAAACTAGATCCATGCATAAGTATGGAAGGTTATCTGCCTTGACATTTCTATATATGGACTTTGCATCTTCGAGTTTGGTTTGGCAGGCTCGTTTGGCTGCCTCCTCGAAATCTAGTGGATGAACTACAGAAACTGGTTTCTTGGGATCAGCAAAACCAGCCTGCATTTCATAAAATTATGTGGGTTGAGTTATCCATACAATCCATAATGAATTATTGAACATGGGTCTGACAATGAGGCTCGTCCTTTTACATAAAACCACATGAAAAGCCTGTCTTTTCCCAATTACTCGAAATCGCAAAATTTTGATGGAACAGCCTCATTGTGTCAGTTGCATGTAATAATTTATCGTACTAAAGAGTAAACGAAAATTATTTGGTCTCAAACAGAAAACAAAGATGATTACCTCAGCAGCTCTGTCGAAGAAAAATGAAGCGACGAACAAATTCTTCTGGCCGTCCCCTCCTCCGCCGTTCCACACCCCACCAAACGTGCACTTCATGTAATTACATGTTGATTCATTAGCCCTGAGAGCCTTGATCGCTAATCGTTTGCATCCCTCCAAGTTGGAGCCAGATGGACCAGCCGATACTCTAAATTCCTCTCCCCCATATTTGTAAGAACCTGGAGTGAGGGGTAAACATATAAACTTCAATCTGAGATCCATTAGATCTCCTGAAGAAATCTACAATTCCAAAGACTATGACAATAGCCACACTAGATAAGATCATGCACACTCGTCACATGTGCGAGGTGATCAAGTTATTTAACAGATTAGAGTCGGCGTTGGTTGCAGCATTGACCAGTCAACCATATTCCAATTATCCTGATACGTGCTGCATTCTCTAGTTTCGTTGTACCCACATCAGAACGAGAGATCAATGAAAGAACTGTCCTTGGAAAGTAGAAAAAAATAATATTGTATATCAGTCGAAAACAAAATGTTGTAGCCTATATTGCAACTGATAAAATGGTTGGTGTGTGATTTTAATAATTCAACCATGAAAATCAGGAACTAACAATAGCCCATATCATGTCAAACAGAGCAGTTCAGATTAGATACAATTATCTGTTTTCATCAGCACCATGGAATGCTCCTTGTTCAATGACAAATGTCCAAGCCCTCAAAAGAGAGAGAAAACAGAGGCATCACAACCTCGAAAGCAACCCCAATAGCAATTACAACAGTATAAGCTTAAGTGACAGGTGTGAATCATAAATCAATAATTACAGCATGTGACAATAAAGAGCCAGAAAGATTCATCAATTTCCCACGCCTATCCTAGACACAACTATACATGTGTGACTGAACCAAAATTATAAGGATCTGTTAAGATGTCACTTAAAGGTAATTTTTATAAGTCATTCCTATGAGATCTCCAATGATTAGTCCTACTTCGTCAGTACAAGAATTTATATTTTGGTTATACTTTGAAAGAGAACAATTTTTGGTTTGCTCTTGGCAGGATACTTGGTTCAAGAAACAAACGTGATTAGTTCCAGTACATATGCTTGTGTCCCCTCACGTCAATTTGGTATAGCAAACTATGTTGAAGTGCATGCATAAAAAAAAGCATAGGTTAAAGGAAGGATGAATATGAGATAAAGAAATAAGAATTGGATGGGACAAGGCAAGAAATATTTGATATTTAGGTGAAATAAAAATAAACTACCAACACGAGTTCAATAACTTTTCTACCAAGAACTTTTTTATGCGCAAAAAATACTGTATTGTTGTACAAAACGTAGATAAAAATGGGAGACATACAAAAAATGCTCAACTCCACAAACAATCAACACACATCAAACTTTACAACGAGAATTTGCTCAGGCCCAATATTTCAAGTTTGTAAAGATTTTTTGAACAGAAACCTAAAATATTATAAACCATAAACAGAAGCTTTACATAACAACTAATTAAATACGATGACCGACTAAGAAGATGGAATCACTTGAAAAAACATAAAACAGAAGATAGAAAAAGGACACTTATTGATCTAAGATAATGATGCAACTTCTAATACAAATGGTTTTGTAAAACTTATTTTAAGAGAGTTTTAAGTAATGATGCAACTTCTAAGATAATGATGCAACTTCTATATGATGTGTTGGCAAAGTTAGTATTGTGTTAGTTTATTGAAGAGTTTTTGGTCGAAGTTAGATATTAGTAAGAGGGAGATATTATAGATGGGAAAAGGCAGCATAAGTTCTTATGTTTTTGGTGTTGAAGATGATAGTTCTTGTAGTAGACGTAATCCAAATCTGAAGTATAAAACTGCAGATTTGTGACTAAGGTATATTCGTCAGTTTGTGAATGAAAAAGTGTTGTTTATCTAAGAAAACACGTCCATCACACATCAAAGATTAGATTATTAAGAGCAATAGGATGTTAAAACTGGGTTTGAGTGTTGAGAAGGACGAGGGTATGGATGTTGTCACAAAAATGCCCCTTGGGATGATGTAGATGATGACGCCCTTGAGATGATGTGGATGATGACAGCTGAGGGCAGGTGTGAAATTCTGAATAAATAACCAAAAATGTTTGACAAAAACCCAAAATCAACCAATCATAATTTTTAACAAATCACAATCACAATTAGACCAAACCAAGAGAGCTATGAACTGAGATCACTGAATAAGCTGAAATCCAGAAATTTTTTTGGCCAAGCTCAAACACCCACAAACAAATTTTTTATCCAAACAGAAAACCAGAAATATGCAGCCAAACTCATAAAAACACAAGAAAGCTGGAGCTTAATAAACGGGGTTGAGAGTGACAACAAAAAAGAAAGAATGGTATGACTTAGGAGAATGCAACAAACCAAGAAGAAATGACTGAGATGACACAATTAAGGCACTAGAAGATAAATAAATGAGAATGAAAGTTGCTAGAAAATGGCAATGAGGGCCTAAAGTGCTTCAACAATTGAAGGTTAAGAGAAGCGAAGAAGCTGAAATTGTAAATTGGCTCTAATATCATGAAGACTTTTTGAATAGAAATCTGATATATTATCAACCAAAAAATTGTATAGGCTACATGAATTGACCAGTCTACCTAAATATTAACAGCTAATTAAATATATGGATAGAATCAAGAAGAAGAACAACAACAATAAAACATAAACTAGAAAAAGAAAACTAGGAAACAGGAAAATCAATAACCCAAGAAGATCAAATGATTGTTGAACAGTATGTACGGGTAAAAATTCCTGCCATTTTAGAATGAACGTTTACCTTCATAGCCAGCTAAGATACATGGATTCTCTGAGCCTTCAGAGACTTTTAAAATCTCCGCTCTAGCAGCTAGCAAGCCATAATGCAAGTAACTTCATTCCATATGCAAAAACATAACGAGTCCAGGCCTTAAATTATAGGCGATAAACAGAAAGAAAAGAAAAATGAATTACAACAATTAAGAAGAACAGAGTTCGAACAATTAATAAAGAATGTGGCTATGTGAAATTCCCATTAGGCACATAAAACGAGTTTCATTTCTTTTGTAGGCCAATACTTATCTTTTATATAGATTTTTTGTGAAGAACCAAAAACTGCCAATAAAATAAGAGGTGCCAGGAAAAGCCGCATCACACTTCAAAACAACACACAATCATATCAAGCAAGGAAATAGAAAATACCTATGAACATAGAGGTTGTATTTCGTTCCCTTTAGATTCATTTGTTTTACATATGTATTCTCTTCATCTGATTTTCTTGATGCTGCATTCTTATCCGCAATGGCATATGCCATTTGTACTGATCCACCCCCAAGATCAACTATTCCAACAGTATCCTGAAATTTCTTGCCCAGATTCCCCAGCAAATAATTAATTGTAACCTGAATAAAGCAAAGTTTAGAACAGTAAACATATGGTATGCAAAAAAAGGCTCCAATTAGGACCATTCACTAAATAAAAATAATCTGCAAGTGCTGTAAATGTTAAAGAGCAATTCTTGCTGCATAAGTGCAACACCAGAGCTTAGACATGAGACTGTTGGGCAATTACAATCATCAATATTCTTAGTAATAAGGTAAGTTTTTTTTCTTCATCCTATCTTCATAGCAACAACTAAAATTAATTGGAAAATGCAGCATAAAGATATAAATTCCACTTTGTTACATCGTCTCAATTTATATTCTAAAGAAGAGTGAAAAACGCCCAAGTTAAATTAATACTAATCACAAAAGCTTTAAATATTAAGTTCAGGTTAATTAATCATTTAATATATTTCTCAGCATTTTTTTGTGTAAGTCTAATGTTAATGGTCCATACAAGTGGACATTTCAAGTTTCAAATGGGTGAAACTGAAAGAAATCCAGGTTTATAGATAGAGAAATGAGGAGAGAAGAAAAGTAACAAAAAACCTGATGAAGCAGGGATTTGATCTTAGAATCGCTAGGCTCTAATACAATGTTAAAATACCACTAATCCAAAAAACTTAAGTTATTAGGTTGAGGTCACTTTAATCGTTTGATGTGTTTTAACAACTTAAGCTTCAAGTCACTAAGTTATTAATCTTGACATTGCAAATAAAAAATGCCTTTGAGTACATCCAATCCCCCGACTTATATAAGATTTTTTAACAGAAAAATCTACAACCTTATCTCATCATCCAAATTCAAAAGATCACTCATCAAGCGTGTTAAAATAAATCAAAAAGGATTCAAAAGAGTGGAGGCCTAAACAATATACCAAAAGAGGATTTGTGCAGAATTTTTGTCATTTAAAAGTGGCTTGATTTAGAACATATCCCATTGCCATTTCATTTTATAATGATGAAAAGAAGGCAAATAGCCATACAGTGTCTCTCCAAACCTCACAACCTCCGTCCCTCTATGGTCACGTCACCTAAGGGGACAAAAATAATCACACACGAGGAACCACACATCCATGGGTGGACCAACCAACAGAAGATTCTTAAAATAAATAAATAGATAAACAAATGTTCACATCCAAGGACATGCAGAATGAAAAATAAATATTTCTGTGTATTATTGTTTTCACATACATATATAAGCAATCAAATTCCACTTTTGCAGTCCTCTCTCGAGTAAACCCATTTGAATTGAAAATTCACAAAAAATAAAGATATATGTGCCAATTTGTGGATTTTACAATTAGTTTAGGGCAAAACCCTACAATTATATAATCACAGCAACTAAAAATTTGCATGATCATACCCACTGATAAGAACCTTCTTTAGTTCCATCAATCACGGAAACCCCTTCTGGTTCAGACTTAAGGGTGCTTCTGTCTTTCAAAAGATCCCTAACCTTAAAAAAAGCAAGTGTTTTTTTTATCAGTATCAAATAAAAGAAAGTGTTGATCTAAGAAAATCGCACTTCATAATAACTCTTACCGCCTGCAAGATTCTATCCGAGGTATCACCTTCAAGTGCCCTCAAGCCAGCAGTTGCCTGTACGTAGAAACTCAAATTAAGGACGATCCACATTCTTGGGGGAGCGAAGACAATGGCAAAAGGGCATGAACGATAAACTAACCCCAACTCTAACAGGAGTTGAGGAACGCAACTCCAAGGGAACCGCCGCCTCTGCTTCCTCTAAAAGAGAAGTTAGCGAAGCTGCAGCTCTTTGTGGATCGTCAGCATATGCACTAAGTCCTGGTTGAAGCTATCAGAGAAAATGACCAAATTGTAAACTTCCAAGACCATGGTAATTGAAGAATAAATTCAATATCTGAATTGACAAAACAACAAAAAAAAAAACAAAACAAAACAGTTAGAATATTAACGCAGTACCTGTTTAAAAATCTCGATATCTTTACCAATGGAAACGAGATCGAGATTGTGATCGAAGCAAAATACGTGGACGCGGCTACCAGAACTACCGGCATCAAAGATAACGCCAAAGGTATTCTTAGAGCGATGATCGGGGGCAACTTTGCGGTTGCTTAAAGAGTAATTCTCTCTGGTAGGCGTGAGGAAGATAATAAAGAAGATTAGGAGGAGAGGAAGCGAGAGGAGCAGCAATACTCCTCTAAATCTATAGATCTTGTCAGAAATTGACTCCGGCTGATGCTTACCGGGTCGTCGGAGCATTTTATCAGATTCCAATTGAGACATTTTTTGGTGGTCCGGATGCGGCGGAGAAACAGCCAGGCCGTCAAGAAGCTCCGTGGAGGAGGGAGATCTATAACGGATCCGCCCGTTCCCGGCGGAAGTGATGGAGGAGGAAGACTTGGAGGACTGCACTGCTTCCTGAGCCGGCTCCAGCGCTCCGTTTGTTAGATTTTCTTCAGTTTCGTTTCCTGTATGGAACCTCATTCGATCGTTCGCGCCTGTTTAATGAATAGTTAAAATATTAGTATTAGTAGAACAGTGCATTGCTAATTGTACGGATATATTTTAAGGTAATTATCAATTTAATACCTGAAGTTTATAAATCTTTTTAATTGACATTTTAAATTTTAAATTTTTAAATTTCATATTTTAAAAATTTAGACGTTATAATAGTGCACTAATGGATAGAGTATTGGACGATAACGTCCTAGTCTTTGAGGTGTTGGATTTAAAATTATAAAGTTTACAGGGTTAGTTAAAGAAATTCCCAAAGGTCAAATTGTAATTACTCTATATTTTAATATGACATTCTCATGTAATATTTATATCATTCATGACGGAGGAGGGAGATCGATAGCAAATCCACCCACTCCCGACAGAAGTGACGAAGGAGGAAGCCTTGGAGGACTGCACTGCTTCCTGAGTCGACTCTTAGCGTTCCGTTTGTTAGATTATTGAGATAATATTATTGTCGGTCTCCAGCTCTTTCTCGGTTAAATAATGAGATTAAAATATAAAATTATAATACAAACGTAACATTAATCTAAAAGTAATCATATCAAACGTGATAATATATTAGTTTGATGATATTTTATACGCTATGTCATGTTCCATGGCAAAATCAACGAAGCAATTGTAAATGTGTGCTCAATTTGAAAAAGGGTGTCGCATCTTGTCAAAAATACATAATATCAACTATGACTTGTGCGTTTCAAAATGAACGCGAGTTTGAGTCGTGCAACAGTTACACAGGTAAATTTGTCATTTTGAAACAACGAAGAATGGAGACTGAATTCAAAAGATAATACATGTAAACCTTTTTTTTGGTAGTGGAATATATTCAAATTTAATAATTATGACATTTGATAACAAATTGTTCTATGTCCATTTTTAATTGTTCTATAAATTATATGCGAACTAGATAGTTTTTAAACGTAAGTTTCTCACCAGCCCCGACAAGTGCAGGGCCACGTACAATTTTACTATAGCAACCCACCATGCAAAGTCAATAAAGACCTAAAATCTTGTTATCTATGATGATCAGTCCAAACTAAAATAGGTACATAATCTCACATCAATCATCTAATACACTGCATTTTGAGTAAATTACAAAAACAAAATCAACTAAGTCTAATTTGGCATCCTACTTTGTCTTGAGCTCTTATCTTAGAAGAACCACCATCACATAATCATCATTATCTTTTGTTTAGGAGCTAAGAGTCAATCCTTCAACTAAATAATTATGGGACCAAGACAATAGACCAATAACTACACTTTGATGTCAAAAGTGCACAAATCAAACCAATAATTTCCCACAAAACTAAAGAGTCTTTGGCCATTTTTAAATAGCCTAAGCACTAGTAAACACAAATAATGATCACTTTTGTTGGCTTTTAATAATGAGCCAAAAACAAGTCTACAAGTATATTGTTTTTCCACACATAGTTAGTTCAAAGCCGTTATTTACGACTATTTTACAACGATATATTTGTTCAGTTGTCTTTAATTTTCAAATAACCAATCATGTGATCGGAATTTTTGTAACGAGAGAGACTTGAAGAATGACGAATTTATAAAACGTGTAATGTTGAATTTATTTTTTAATTCTACACTCTAATTTTAGATCATAATGTGACGTTTACTTGTACAGTGTAATAACTAAAATAAATTATAAATAATTTTAAAAAATATTAATTACATCAATTAATGAACGACATATCATGAAGTAAGATTAGAGTGTCGAATTAGAAGACATTAGAAAACTATAATTTCACGCTTTAATCTATGTGACACGCCGCTTATTAAATAATGTGATAACTAAAATAAATTATAAATAATAAAAATATGATATTAATTACTCTAATTACTAACTTTCAATAATCAAAATAAATAAAACGATCATATATAAAAAAAAAAAGGTAAAATGAAATTTAGACCTAGTTTGAAATCATTTACAAATTAGACCTTAAATTATTATTTTTTTTATAAATCAAACATCAATATTTCAACTATTAATAATTTAGACCTTGCTATCAAATTTTTTGGTTAAATTTAGTACGTCTATACTATTCTTTCCATTTAAAATAGTATTTTGATATATTTTGGAGCCGATTCTAACACTTGTAGCTAAAGTTATGGTCTTTTAAAGTTGAAGAGGTCAAAAATCTAATAAAAAAATTTGATTAATAAAACATATATATAAAAACTTTAAAGTAATAATAAAATACTAAAAATCTAGAACGGCTGCAAAGTTTAAAATAGCCATGAATTACAGAAAGATTAATTTATTAATAAAATTCACATTAAAATAATAGGGTATTTAAGCAAATTTTATTTATTAATAAAATTTTATTTATTTAGTAAAGAGTTTTGACTGGATTAGATAAAACCCGCTCTTTATTTTGAGGGAAAATGACAAATCAACCATTGTGGTTTCAAGTCAATGACAAGTCAACCATTATGGTTTAAGTTTTAACAAGGTAACCACTAACGTACGTCTAAATGACAAATCAACCATTGCAGGAACGATCGCCGTTAACTAGCGCGCTGCCGCAGTGTCCCACTGCGCCCCGGCGGCGGCCAGTGTTGCGAAGGATAACAGGCACAATTGTTGCCTGGATGCCGCGACTAGTCGCCACGCCGCCTCGGCGTCCCGGGACACCCCGGAGGCTCCCCGGGACACCCCGGCGGCTCCCATGGATGCCCCAGTGGCGCCCTGGGACTCCCCAGCGGCTCCCGGGATGCCCCAACGACTCCCCTGGAAGCCCCAGCGACTCCCGGGGACGCCCCAGGACTCTCACAACGCCCTGAGGCGTCCAGGGACGCCCCGGAGGCGCACTGGGACTGCCCACAACGCCGCTGAGAGGCGTCCCAGGAAGCCATCGAGCCAACCCCATCGGAGTTCTGGGAAAAAAGGGAAAAGTGAGAGTTTAAATTGAATTCGCCGAGGCGGCGTCCTAGGGAGCCGCTTCGGTGTCCTAAGACGCCGCAGCTGCGGTAACCTATGAGAACGAAGGGGCGTCCTAGAACACCGCGGTGGTTTTCCAGATTGTGAATTTATAAACAGAGAGTTAATTCCTCTCGACAGTAATAGATATTTGATCTCGCAGCAGCGTGTCGAGATGCCGCGACGACGTGGTGACTAGTGTCAAGGTAATACTTGTGTCTGTTATGTCTGTTATCCTTTCAACACAGGCCACTGCCAGAGCATGGTAGGATACCGCAACGGCACGCTAATTAATGGC
Organism: Begonia loranthoides; assembly: GCA_022433065.1. Taxonomy (NCBI): domain Eukaryota; kingdom Viridiplantae; phylum Streptophyta; class Magnoliopsida; order Cucurbitales; family Begoniaceae; genus Begonia; species Begonia loranthoides. The sequence continues at coordinate 715,729 of CM039478.1, read as the reverse complement.
AACTGTCACTGTCACGGTTGATTTGTCATTTAAACGTACAGAAGTGATTGCTTTGTTAAAACTTAGATTGACTTATCATTAATTAGAAATCAGTTGTCCTTTTCCCTTATTTTGATTCTCAATCATGCAGACAAAATACAGTGGCCAGGCCAGGTCATCAGAGATTATTGATTCAGTAGATTTGCAGAAACTACAGTCCCAATCGTGCCAGCAGCACCTCCCCGATCATCTTCTCCAAATTCGATGAAGAAGAGAGAGTTGCTGCTTCCTCAGCCTTCTTCTTCCACTCCATAGCCTTGTTCCTCATCTCAGCACCTTTATCCCTCTCCATAAGATCTCTCACCAGCCTCTCCACCTCTTCTCTCTTCACGTCGTTATCGATCTCCATCCCAACCCCCCATTCCTCACACGAGAACCTGCAGTTCGTCTGCTGCTCTGCAAAAAATGGCCAACACACCATTGGAACTCCGTAGCTCAAGCTTTCGATGGTGGAATTCCACCCACTGTGTGTTAAGAACCCTCCAATGGCCGGGTGGCTCAGAACCTGCTCCTGCGCGCACCAGCTCAGCATCATCCCTCTCTCCGCTGTTTCAACGATGAAGTCTGGAGTGATCACTCTCGCCTCACCCTTCACGAGATCTGGTCTGATGATCCATAAAAATTGCACCTTGCTGTTCCCGAGCCCCCATGCGAACTCGACGAGCTGGTCTGGCGTCATTACTGTCACGCTGCCGAAATTCACATAAACTACTGAACCAGGGCTTTTGGTGCTGAGCCAATCTAAATACTCCGTCTCTTCTTTCCACAGATTTGAGCCGATGGAGTCGAGTTTTGAGGGTGGAAGGTTTTTGAGAAGAAGATGGAGAGGACCCACTGTGTAGATTGGAGGAAGAATAGAGGAGAGAGACTCCAAAACGTCTTTCTCTAGTGATTTGAATGTGTTTAGAACTATTGCAGAGACATTGAAAGCTCTGTCGGACTCAGAAATAACGTACTCCACCATGAGATCGTTTGGGTCTGTCGTCCGGACGAAGCTGGGAAGGTCTTTTAAGCGAATGTTTTTCATTCCTGGAATCCAATCTATCGTCGTTTCCAGATACCCATTTGTAAAACAGCTTGCATCTGTTCAAAAACAAGCTCAAAACAGTCGTTCGTTTGGATAAAAAATGAAATTATTCTCAATAAAAATGGATAATTATTTATAAAATGATATTCATAGTTCCAAAGAAACTGGAAGGTTACACCCAGAACGAGGACAAGGAAGACGATACCTTTGAGAGGGATAATGCCATCCTCAATAAGGCGTCGATATTGTAAATATCCGAGAAACCCACATGCGCTAGTGGTCCAGAACAGCACTATAGGGATTCCGAATTCTTCCGCAGCTGCGACGCTGAAAGACATGACACCGTCTGCGACAACGCAGGTCACCGGCGGCACACCGGAATGAGTGGTGTCGTTGAGCTCGGCGAGAAGGGCTCTAAACGGAACTAAACAGGTTTTACTGGTGGAGAAGCAGAGAGAAGGTACGTCCTGAGTGGCGTCGACATCGCTCGGCGGAAGACCATCGGGAATGGTGCGGAAGCGAAAGTCGGAGAAGCCATCAAGTGCAGTAGGACCAAGAGATCTGAGAAGTCTTCTGTGATTGAACTCGGTGTTGACAAAGGTAACGTGGAAGCCATGGAAATGGAGAAGCTTCGCTAGCTTAAGCATAGGATTTATGTGTCCTTGAGCTGGGTATGGAATCATTACAACATGAGGCTTCTGCTCCTCCATTGTTATCCTTTCTGCAACTGAACCCATCTCTCTCTCAGTCTCTCCAAATCTCTCCTTCCTGAAGACCTCCTTCCCAATGCCAGCAATCACCAACTATATAACTATTAAAACATCAACTTTTCTCGTGACCCTTGGGACGGTCGATCCCAAGTAAATATTAAATAAATATCTCTTCCTCTTGCGAGGCGTCCCGTTCAAATTTAATATAAACGTGCATAATTAGAGTATTATAAAATATTTGAATATATTTATTGTAGAATTAAGTTTATGTTAATTTATCAAAAATATTAAAAATGCGTGGGGAGAAAAACGACTATTTTATTATTTTTTAAATAAATAAATATTTTCATTCATATAAATTTTGTAAAATAAAATAAAATTTAGCTTCTTTATTTCTTATTCCTAGATCAATAGGTCATTATCTAATGACTTTATCCGATCTCCATCTTACAATTATCAGTATTTATCTTTATCCAGTCTCCATCTATGAGTTATCAGTATTTATAAAATCAAGTTCTATCTAACGAAACGCTAGTCGATCAAATAATAAAGACATCGTCAAGAAAAAAAGATATATTTTCACGGATTCAACGAGTGTTGCTCCCTCTTATAATATCGAATCAATGCACATTTGAATGACAATATTTTTAATATATAAATATATATTTTTCTAATAAAAGAATTGAAGATGATGGATGATGGGTCATAACTATTTTAATATTTTGTGGATGCTCATCTTCTCCTCTTTAGCTAGAGGTCAATTCTTATGCCCTTTTTAATGATCTATTATAGTTTTTAAAGACAAACAATTTCATTTGATAGAATTGATGTGTACTAGTTATTTCAAATAATGTTAAGTTTCGTGACGAAAAGATCAATGTTTTTTCGCACGTTCAGAGAACTTTGTCAATGTGCAAAAATAACGTGCTAAGAACGATAGGAATTTTAGTACTAAAAATGCATATAAGACTAAGACGCATAACTAAGTATTAATGCTAGTAATGTCAATATGCTCCCGGACTTCAATTTATTCTTGTTTTTTTAATTAAAAATTATATATATATATATTTTTTTAAATTGGATTATATAGAATCTAAAACAAACTTAGATATAAAATTATCATGATTTTTTCATACATTTTTTTAGTAAAAATATTTATTTCACGATTAAAAAAATGTATTTCTATCTATTTATTTCTATGGACATGCCTAAAATGGGTATTATAATATCTTTTGATATTTGTATTTATTTTATTTACTAAAAAGCGGTGTTAGATTCTCACATGAGTCATTCTTGACTTCACAGGATTACATTGGTAATTTTATGTGAGTCAATGGTCTCAAAGATAATTATATAGATTTGGGTGAACGGTGTGTACCAATGATGAAGATAAAACGAACAAAAAGAAATGACGGAATGTAAGAAAGAAAAGAATGCAGAACAAAAAGAATTCAACAGGGTAGCAGATATCTGCAGCGGTAAGGATGCTTTCACGGATAAAATCAAATGGAGAAAAAAAGAGGTTCATAGAGTAAGGAAGACATGTACGTGGACGACTCGAGTTAATAGGAAGAGTCGGATATCCGCATACATTCCTTAAAATGCGTCTTCTCATGCTTCTACTCCAATTCAAAAAGTCATATCCACGCATTTGACGGTAAAGATGCCGGTAAACTTCGAATGTTATTTTGTCTAATTTATTTTAATTTTTTCATCCACTTATTTTTTTCGAATTTATATTAATGTTTTTTATTTATTTATTGTAAAATTATTTGATTTTTCTCTTTTAATTAATTATTTAAATCTTACTTTCTAATTTATCAAAGGTTCATGAGTTAATTGATATTTCTAGAATCTTTATGAGTTAATTGATATTTCTAGAATCTGCTACAATTATTAGAATATATATATAAAACTTCAATGATGCTAGACTCTGTGCCAATCCGGGGCGGGTAATGTTACGGTAATGGGCCCGGATCGTTGTTACGGTTCTTAGCGGGCCGTCCTCCATGGTTATTTTCTTGAAGAGAAAGAAATATACTAGCTTTCGAGCTTTTTAGTTGGCTTCGCTCTCGACGCTGGTCTTTGAAATCGCAAGAGCAAGAGCGAAGAAGAAGAAGAGAATGAGCAGCATAGGAACTGGATATGATCTCTCAGTCACAACCTTCTCCCCAGACGGTCGCGTTTTCCAGATCGAGTACGCTGCTAAAGCCGTCGACAACAGCGGGTATTATTTCCTTTTCTTCCTATTTTTGTTAATCTCAGCTGGTTTGTTCTGCTTTATTCCCCCAAAATAGTTCTACTTGGCCGAAGAGAAGTTCTTTCGCTGAATCCCTTATCTATATTTTTTCGTATGTTAAAAGTCACCACGCTTTGTGTTCTGAATCTTCTGAAACGTCGGACTTGTTTGTAGGACTGTTGTTGGTATCAAATGCAAAGATGGAGTAGTTCTGGTAATTTTGCTTAATGCAATTTGATTCTCTGTATTATTAGTAGCAAGCATAAATGAAGTTGATTCTACCTGAATTGGTGTGTGGCATGCGAAATTTGGTTGTAATATATTTTGTTTTAGGGAGTGGAGAAGTTAATAACCTCAAAGATGATGCTACCGGGTTCCAATAGAAGGATTCATTCTGTCCACCGCCAATCTGGCATGGTACATTCTGATACCCTTGGTCCCCAAATATTGATGCTTTTTGATCTTTGTGAGCGTAATCTGCATTCTTAAATATTATTGATATTCATAATTTTCAGTTATAGGTTCAGGGTCTTACTGGTTATTGGTTTATCTTTGTTATCTTTCTGATTATTGGTTTATCTTTGTTATCTTGCTGATTATTGGTTTATTTGTGTTAAAGTGTGTAAACATGGAGTTGCCTGGATTTCAAGAGTACATATGCATTCCATGTCTTAAATTGTGGATAAGAATTCCTTTCTTTAAAGTGTGTAAACATGGAGTTGACAGAATTTCAAAAGTATATATGCATTCCATGTCTTAAATTGTGGATAAGAATTCCTTTTTTTATTTTTTTTTATTTTTTGGTAGCAGTTCTTATAAGGTCGCAGGTGTCTTGTTTTTGCTGTCTGGGAAACTCAGATACTTTTATCAGAAGAGGAGCCAAGGGGAACCTTGGAATTAACAAATCGAAAAATATAGGCCGTGTTTTTCTAGTGGATAAAATTAGGCTGATAATTCCTATTTTTTCATCTAATTCAAGCTAGAGCATCTATTTATCTGACATCATGACTCGAGGCTGACTCAATAATGTAAACAGTCCAAACAATTGTTTATAGTAGGGATAAAAGATTTATTGTTTAAACTAATGATTCAGATTGCATGTTTCGTGGTTATGCATACAATACTCTTCATCATAATGGTTTCGGGACCAGTAACATGATTCCACGATCATTACAGGCACAAAAACCCATAATGAGCGATTATTTGTATATATTCTACATGGAAAAAATGTTGTAGAAAAATTTATAATACTGCTATGTAGAATCATTTATAAACCCATCTTTTCTATGTCACTGTACATATTATCCGGGCATATTTTCATGGTATTCTTGGGAATGTGTCTGTCAATATTCCTCAACTACAGGCTGTAGCAGGATTAGCAGCAGATGGGAGGCAAATAGTTGCTCGAGCCAAGTCAGAAGCAACCAATTATGAAAGGTTTAACTTAGAATTTATGTGATTTAGCTCTCGTTTATCCCTTTATATAATAATTCAATTTTCAAAACCTTCTTGTCCCACTATCAAAATTGAAAACTTGTTCCTTGCAATGCATTACAGTTGTTTTTTGCATTGATGTTATATCTTCAGTGTAAATAGAAAGAACTTGTCATGTTATCTCTTTGTAGCAGTATGCCGTAAGTTTTTTTCTTTAAGTTTGTAGTTCAAAATAATACATATATGTTCTTTCCTTTACACAGAATAGAATTTCTGTAGAATTTATTATTATTTGCATTTCTGTAGGCTGCAATTTCCAATTTCTGTCGTTATTTCTCTGTTCTTGTGCTTAACATCTGGGCTTTATGGGCATTGATACTTATCTCATTTTGTTACGGATGCAGCGTATATGGGGAACCTATTCCTATTAAGGAGCTTGCTGAGCGTGTTGCCAGTTATGTGCATCTATGTACATTGTACTGGTGGCTCAGGTTTGGTGAAAATTGACCCATAATATTATTAAGTTTGCTTTTCTATTTTTTTGTTGCTCACGAGAACAACTTGGTGATTCAGACCTTTTGGATGTGGGGTAATTCTTGGAGGCTATGATAGAGATGGACCACAACTCTACATGGTTGAACCTTCTGGCATATCATATGTAAGCTGATATTTATACAATTATGTTTTTGTATTCTTTTAACTATTTAATTCTGTCACCTTTTTCGGCAGTTGTACTTTATTTTTATGGTGTTTCTTGATTGTTTCTATTCCAATGTGTTTTGTGGTTTTTATTCTAGAGGTACTTTGGTGCTGCCATTGGGAAGGGAAGACAAGCAGCTAAAACGTAAGCTAAATTTTACTTGCTACGTTGATGAGTGACAGATATACTTGAATTGTGTTTTCTAGTTTAACTGATGTTGGCAGATATGCTTTCATCATTACCTAAAACCAAGGGACTCAAACATAGGAGCAGCTTTCATCCATGCGAATTATATTTGTACTTTGATCAACATATATTTGTATGCATCAATTCGAAGAACTTATCTTGTTTGGGTAATCAAGTGAAATGAGTTGCTAGTTGCTGCCTAAGGATTTTCCTATGCATGATGCGTCTGTTCTTTGACATCTGGTTGATGAAAGTTGTTGCATTTTGTAGCCTCTTAAATAATACAAGGACTGTGCTTCATCTCAGTTTGGGATTTTGTTTGAAGAAATGTTCTCATTTTTAAACAAAAAAATTGGAAAATCTAGCATCAAATGTTATCCAGATGCATCCTTTTCCCAGACACAGCTCGTCCAATATTGTTAATGTAATTGACCATCACCATATTTATGTTTCATAGAAACTCTTAGTTCTGTCTGTTAGTAGTCTCCTTCCTTTCTGAAAGTAAAAGCTATGGAGGTCATTTGCATCCCTTGATTTTTCACGTCTCTTTGTAAATATTAGCGTTTGAATTGATGTAGTTTCTGGATTTCAAAGATTGTCCACTAAATAAGATTTTGAGGGTGTATTGAAGGATAATGTCACTCACATATATTGCGTTGTCTCTTATTATTTCTTTCTTAAACAAATTATATTTACTAATACTTGTTAATAAAAGAAAAGCATCTTAAATGGTCATGATTTAGTTTCAAACCATGCTTAGTCTGACACATCTTATCAATCCTTTTTTATTTATATTATCACTATTGTAACTACATTAAGAAATATTATTTAGCATTCTGAAAAGCTTCTGAGTGTTTCTGATGATTGAGTTGTGCAATGGCAGAGAGATAGAAAAGTTGAAGCTTTCTGAATTGACTTGCCGGCAAGGGGTTATTGAAGTAGCCAAGATGTAAGTAAACGTGCTTGCAGTTCTGGATAAATCTTTCATTGAAAATATAACCACGCTTGCTAGTTAAGTAAATGGTGTTTGATTTAAATGCTTGTACTGCTGCCTGTTACTAACTTTTCATTGAGAAAAAGTATGTTGAGAAGTAAAATTGGCCTAATGAGTATGATCTGCAGAATTTATGGAGTGCATGATGAGGCAAAGGACAAAGACTTTGAATTGGAATTGAGTTGGGTGTGCGATGAATCAAATCGCCAACATCAAAAGGTATTTTAAATCTTGACTGTTTTCTTTCGCTTTCATGTTTCCTCGCATAGCTGCATCATTACATGGATGAATATTCATCCAGATGTTGTTCAAGGCTCGATATTCTGTTCCATGTACTGGTTAGCTTCAGATTCTTTATTAGTAAAAATGTTATGTGAAAAGACTCACTTCTTTCCTTCTTCCATTTGTTAAGCTTGGTGATGTATGACTATTTCCAAAAACCGAGCATTCTCTGAGTTTAGTCTCGGTTAAATGACGGGATAAAAGACTGAATTTTTCTCATCGATTGCGACTAAGGGACATGACCCTTCCACCAAGTTCATTGGAGGAATGATTTGTTGGTATTATGAACAGGTCCCGGAGGAGCTTTTAGAGGAGGCCAAAGAAGCAGCTAAAGCAGCTCTGCAAGAAATGGATGCAGATTAACAAAGCAGGCGGAGTAGCCATGGTTGAAGTTTGCTTCTGAACTCCTCTCTCTTTTTCTTTTTTGTTCTTTCCTACGAGAACTTGAGATGACTCCCCATGCAATGATGAACTCATTAAAACTTTCCCATCTAATTTGATTAAATTACAAAAATTGGATAAGCATTTTCAGGGCTTCATTGATCTTCTTCCCCCCTGAAATCTGTCTCTATTTTTGTTTATTTTATTGGACCTGGCGTGGCAACGGCTACTTACTACCAGCATAGGCAACAGACCAATGGTCAGCTAGGGTGTCTTTGTCTGGGTTTGAATTGTCAATTATAAATGTAATTATTTTGTGTATAGTATTTGTCACTAAAGTTACTAAATTATCTCTAACCCAAAGTTTGAGTCCTGTCACGTTGAAACAATGGTTTTGGTAATGGCCATTGCGCTTAGTATATTAGTTTGCGATTAAGTCATTGGAACAATACTGTACGACCAAGTTCAAGTCCTGTCACGTTGAAACAATGATTTTGATAACGTGTTCTGGATGTCGTCGAGGAGACGACGAAGACGGCAAACTTCACAGCTTGAGCGTTCTTAGCCTCGAGTTTGTTTGAACAAACACCCAGTTATCGCTACAAATATCATCAAGTTCCAAAATTGCAAGCTGCCATTAATATCAAAGTTTTATAAATTGTTCGAATTACACACAGATCACCAGAAACTTTGCTATGAAATTGTGGTGTTTTCAGATTTGGACGTCTTTCTTTCTAGAAGCTGCATCGTCTTTCTTCTAAGACGCCGATGAACGGAAAACGTGACCGCGATGTTGGGTTTGTCATTTTTCTATACGTCAGTGGTTAACTTGTTAAAAAAAATATCATAATGGTTGACTTATCATTGATCACAAACTACGATGGTTGATTTGTCGTTTACCCTAAAATTTATTTTGTTCATTTTATATTTGAATTCTCAATTATTACTAGGATTAAAGGGTTTTTTTTGGGGTTAAAATAACCATAATTCTTCGTAATTTTAAAAATTAATTATTATTATTAATTTTTAATTTTGTATGAGGGCTCCTCAAAACCAACGACTCAATTATTTGAAGGAGATGCCATTTTCTGTCACTGCAGACTGCATCTGCGTTACAGACCAAACCTCGCCTCACTTGCTTTTCCACTCTCTTTCTAAACTCTCTGTGAATCTCTCAAGCGCAGTATCAGGTTGGTAAAGGCGGTCTTTTATCTTCCATTTGGATCCGATCTCATTTCTTTGGGTGTTCTGTACGCATTTGAACTGTAACTTGAGTTGTATTTTGATTTGGATCGGACAATGTTTTTCTCGCTCATTGGTAACCTAAATGTTGAAGTTTTCTTGATTTGAATGATTTCCCGGTGCAAGGCACTACGTTAATCCGACTCTATTTATTTCTCTTTGTTCAATAATAAAGACGGATTTTATTTCATCAGGGTTTGCTTGGTTCTTTTCTTGTCCACCTGAATTATTGTCTCGAATTACCACGTTATTGTTCGATTGTAGGCCAAAACCCTTTTGTTGGATTTGTAATTTGAAAGATTTCCCCCCTTGGTATCCAATTGACGTGCCTCAATTCTCTCTGGTCGATCAGCGGGAAAATAAATGTTTCAAAACTTTAACCCTGAATCGGGCTGAGTTTATTTCATTATATCAAATTTCTGTTCTTCTGCGTTTTGATAAGAGGACAACATTTTTTTTTTGCTCTGGCTGTGCTTTGCGGTTCTTATGACTTGGTAGTCTATGAACTGCATGTATGTCCATTTCGTCATAGAAGAAATAATGAAGTTGAATCACCTCATAACATCAGGAAACTAAGATTAAAAAAAAATTGCGAATGCTACGATCAACATTATTTTGGGGACTATGATCAATTGTTGTGTCTATCATTAGTTCTTGACCTTAGCTGTGTAATTATGCTAAAGATTATACTGTTTTCCAAGTTAGGTTGTCGAAAGAAGAAATGAAGGCAATTAATTATAAAAGAATTAACGAAAGTGAATTACCTCGTAACAACAGAAAACTATGACCAAATAACTTGAAAGCACTACGATCAACATTATGTAGGAGCCTCTATTTCTAATGCAATCTTTAAGAGCTGCTGGTGTGAACAAATGGATACTTGTGCGACTAAATTTTATATTTAGTTGCACCTTGCCTAGTGTGTGGGATCTTGGGCGATCCTTTATTTCTGCAGCCTGATCATTTTCATCATCTGAACACAAAGTTTGGAAGAAGCACACACGCATTATTTGCTGGTAACTCAAAAGACACAAATATTATACATGGTATAAGTTCTTATTTCCGTCTCACCACTATTGTTATTCTTAATTTCCATGCATAAAGATAAATATGTTCTTTGCTTATGGAGTGGCGAATTTCACATCATTTATATGTTACCATAAAGAGGATCGTTCTAATATAGCAATTTCTTTTATGATGTTTCAGGCGACTAATGAAAACCTTCCACCAAATGTGATAAAGCAACTTGCCAAGGAGTTAAAGAGTCTCAATGAGTCACCTCCGGAGGGCATTAAAGTAGGCGTGAACGAGGATGATTTTTCAAATATATATGCTGATATTGAAGGCCCGGGTATGGAGTTTTGACGAGTAGCGTAGACGCCAATGATATGTTTACAATTTTTTTTACTGAATTACTGCATTATGTCTTTCAGCCGGTACTCCTTACGAAGGTGGAATTTTTCACATGAAGTTGCTACTGTCTCATGATTTTCCAAGTTCTCCTCCCAAAGGTTTGTCGATAAATTATTGTGGCTTTGCTGCATGGACTAGATCATTTTATGAACATTGATTTAGGAAACTATGCTTAAATGTTGTTGATTGCCGAATGGTTGCTTTGTGGAGCCTCTTAAGAATATTTTTCTTTGCATCATTTTAAATATGTTCGTCCAGATCACTTGTTGCATTGTTCTGTCTCTTTTTTGATTCAACTAAACTGAAACATGAATGATGTAGGTTACCTCCTAACTAGGATTTTCCACCCGAACATCGCAACTAATGGTGAGATTTGTGTGAATACATTGAAGAAGGATTGGAACCCAAGCCTTGGATTGCGCCATGTTCTAATCGTAAGTTCTCCCGAGGTTTATTGTTACACACTTTAAATTCCACTTTCTGAGTCTGCACACAATTTTCTTAAGATACTTTTGTTAATCAGATGTACAATTTTTGTGATTGCATTTATAATATCAGGTAGTTAGGTGTCTACTAATTGAACCATTTCCGGAATCAGCTTTGAACGAGAAAGCTGGGAAGATGCTGCTTGAGAACTATGAAGAGTATGCAAAACACGCCAGGTCCGTCATCCAAGACGGCAACTTTATTCTCAATGAGCATCAATTATTATGATGGCATGCATTAAACTTTCCAAAAAAATTCATTTTTCTTGTAATGCTTGCAGGCTCTATACCGGAATCCATGCCAAGGCCAAACCCAAATTCAAAACAGGAGCTATATCAGAATCCAAAACTGCCCTGAATGTAGACCAGGCTAACCCTGATCAGAAAAATGCGGTATCTAGCGTTGGATTACCATTGCCATGCGCGGTGCCTGCTCCTAGAAACCAGGAGCAAGTGGCGGCAGCAGATGCAGCTGGTGGTGAGTCAGTGGTAGCAGGTATTACTACCCAAAAGAAGGAAGGTGGAGGGCTGCTAAAAGTTGAAGCAGACAAGAAGAGAATTGACGCCAGAAAGAAAAGTTTGAAGAGATTGTAATACTTGTTTGAAGAAGAATTGACTCAAATCAATGCCCTCTTTCTACTGTGTTTTTTCTACATTTGCTACTCCCACTATCGCGTTGCGAGTGAACAGTTGATGTGCATGGGAGGCTCAAGAATGTAGAGGACTAACCTTGTATTTTCTAAGTAGAATACCTAAAGTTATATTAAAAGAAGAACACCATACACTACTGAAGACGAATGCATGGTACTAAAAAGACATTACTGAAGATGAGGAATTTGATGATGATAAAGAAGACGATGATGATGGAACTGACCCAGACAAGGCTGAATGTAAAGAGCAATTTGAAGCGTTGAAATCTCAGGAAAAGGTCGAATGGGTCCGCAACGAGATGGTCCGACACTTTCCTTGGAATATGCAATCTCATCGTCATGAGTCACACCGATGGAAGTTGGGTAGAGAGTCAATGGGTTAACTGGGTGGAAGTTGGTAGAAATGGATAAGTTGGTAAAAAATGGGGAGCATCTTCTCCCATCTCTAAGATTCCATTTCTCGTAACAGACTACAGGTAGGGAAGCGGATGGTGCAGAAGGGGGCTTTCGAAAGCGTGCGGAGATGCTCAAACTACAACATCCTCGGGAGAATCTGCCGCTCTTTCTCATCCGTTTCAAGTAATGTGCCGAAAGAGAAAGTGGATTGCGTGGTGATTGGGGCGGGCGTGGTGGGGATCGCAGTGGCCAGAGAGTTTGCTATCAAGGGCAGAGACGTTTTGGTCGTCGATTCTGCCTCCTCGTTTGGGACTGTCACTAGTTCTCGGAACAGCGAAGTCATTCATGCTGGTATCTACTACAAACCTAATTCCCTCAAGGTCATAAATCCCGTCTTCTCATCCTTCCACATTTCGTTCGTTCAATTGACCAGAGCATAATTTGTTGTAATTTCAACCTCTTTGAATGCACTGTGATGCAATGGCCTTCTTTCAACTACGTAATTTACAGACTTCAACCACATTGCAGGCCCTTTTTTGTTCAAGAGGAAGAGACTTGCTATACAAGTATTGCTCGGAGCATGACATTCCTCATAAACAGATTGGCAAACTCATAGTTGCTACTAGGGCTTCAGAGGTTCCAAAACTGAATGATATAATGAGTGCTGGACTTCAAAATGGAGTCTGTGGTTTGAGGATGATCGATGGTTATGAAGCTACCAAAATGGAACCTGAATTACAATGTGTGAAAGCCATATTTTCTCCTGCTACTGGTGTTCTTGATTCCCATTCTCTGATGCTATCATTACTGGTATATATTCTATGTATCCTGAATTCTAAGTGTAACTCATTGAATGCCCCATATAGGATTTAATCAAACTGTCACTATCTTCAACGTCTGGAAATATCCCTACTGTGATTCCAGGGGGAGGCTGAAAACTATGGAGCTACCTTTTCCTACAATACTGCCGTCATCAATGGTGATTTTGAGGGAAATCAAATTCATCTGCATATTTCTGACACTAAAAAGCTGGAAAATTGGAATGGGAAGGATCCATTGCCCTCCGACCTTGTGTTGATTCCTAATCTGGTAGTGAACTCTGCAGGCTTGGGTGCCATTCCCCTTGCAAGGAGATTTAATGGATTGGGTAGCACATTTGTTCCTCCAGTCTATTATGCACGGGGATGCTACTTTACATTATCAAAGACTGGAATGTCTCCATTCAAACGCCTCATATATCCTGTCCCAGAGGATGGTGGCATTGGCATTCATGTCACTTTGGATTTGAATGGCCAAGTCCGGTTTGGACCGAATGTTGAATGGATCGATGGAGTCGATGATATAGCGAGCTTCACAAATAAGTACCCATTTCTCATTGCTACTGCTGTATCCATAAATAAGCAAGCATTTGAGATATTTGGTTAAATTAACAACGTTGTGTTACAGGTTTGATTATTATGTATCATCATCAAGAGGTGTCCAACAGTTTTACCCAGAAATAAGAAAGTACTATCCCAATCTGGAGGATGGATTTCTACAGGCAGGGTATGCTGGAATTCGACCCAAACTTTCAGCTCCTCGAGAAACTCCTCGTGATTTCGTTATACAGGTGACGCCCTGTTTGTTCAATTGTTGGATTACATATCTTGACCCGACCCATGTTTGGAATGTCAAATGTTTTTTTTATCTTAAAATAACGATTCGGTTGAAGAAATGGTGTGATAATGTATCCTCCTCATTGATGGCTGGTGCAGGGGGAGGAGACTCATAGTGTTCCTGGTCTGGTTAACCTATTTGGAATTGAATCTCCTGGGTTAACGTCGAGTCTGGCAATTGCAGAACACGTTGCTGCAACATTCTTAAAATAAGACCATACTATGTTTCTTCCTTTTGTGTGTTCTATGTGGTAGCAATGGCATTTGTTAGATCAGCTTATACCTTTGTCATTTAAATGTGATCAACTTTGGGACCATACAAGTTGAGAATGACAAAGGGACTGTTTGGGAACTGATGTAGACATTTGCTTAACAACCATGATGTATTACACACCCCATAATTGTTCTGTATATGTTTTTAGATCCGACAAAATATGCGTCTATTTTTATTTACATGCATGCATACAATATTTTTTGTAATCAACGTAACAACTCTAAGATAAGGTATAATCATTAGACATTGTAATATTTCTACTTCTCTCAGTATAATATTTTTCACTTTGGGTCGAAATTCACACAATTTTATTCTTGGATTAACCCAAAAAGCATTGTACTAGGTAGAGAGAAAACTCTACTTATAAATCATGTATTTTCAACTCTCTCAAGCGATGTGAGATTGTGTACCTTCACTAGTGTGGGTCGAACCCTCACTTGGGTCATTCTTGCCTTCCCATAACGGACTGCCACACATTTTATTTAGCTCAATAGTGATGGCATGAAAAACAATGACAAGAGAATCAATTGTCAAGTTCTCAATATATATTCATATAAAAAGAGCCATCCATGCTTGAATAAGAGAGGAGTCTAGTCAAGGATAATACTCTACACAAATGCAAGAGGTCCCTTCTCAAAGTGGTCTTAATGTGCAATTTTGGTTATCACTATGTAGTATCATTCCCTCTATAAACACTTGTTATCCTTGCATGTTCGACCCAATTTAACCCTACTTCGACTGATTTCACGGGACTCGTGTATTGCGTCTTAAAAGTTGTACACCTAAGTCAAATATTATACTATCAACATGCATAGCCCCAAAAGTGTGCATCCAAGAGGATTTCTTCCTAAATATAGTCTCGAGAAATTTCCGAGGCATGTCATTTTCGGAGAACAAAAAACACATAAGATCAAATCTCAATGATTTCCCAAGAGATGGGAAGAAGTAGCATTGTATGAATCAAAACATATAATGTCGGCCTGCCGTCATGTTGTGTAGAAATTCATGAGTAAAAACTATCAGTTCTCCTCCACCCTTTTAGTTTCTATCAAAAGGAGATAACTTGAGTTTCAAAACATCATTAAATTGGTGGCTGTTCCTACAACAAAAGGCTCCATTAACAGCCGGGTCAAGAAGTAAAAAACGATGCCTAATGCAATCGAGATGGGGAGGGCAGGCAAGGCTCGGCGACAAACGGACAACAAAATAAGAGTGCAGCCAAGTCCAGATATAATTGCAAGGTAACATGCATAGACAGTCATAAGATCATACATTGCAGCTCTACCTACTAGAACACTGTAGAAGACGAAATCTCCAAGGCCAAGCTTAATACCTCTATTTGTTACCTCGGTTATGTTGGTTGAAGAGGCTCTCTCACTTTCCATACCAATCATTTCAACAAGCGGAGACATTTCCTCATCCATGGCAATCTCGGAGTTCCTAGTGCCAACGAATTGATGGCTTCTGTCCGTTGGTAGAACGACTGTCGAATGCTCTGAAGATTCACTGCTGGAGGAATGTGAATCCTGCAGGTTACCTACCAATGGCGACCTCTCTCCCTCTTCCATATCCCTTTCTCTTTCTGCTTCACGCAAAACGGCTTGTAGTTCAACAGACCCAGAATCAGAAACTCCAGCAAGAAATAGGGCTGAATTCTGCTCTCTAATCTCAGAGCCCCTTGAAATGGTTGGCCGAGCCTCGTACACTAATGCGGGAAGCTCTTCGTCCCGGCTAGAGGCCAACTCCACCAGGAGCTTAAGCGGTCCACCTGGAGCCAAAACAGCTACCAAATCGTACACAGCCAACGCCACAAGCAAACTCCAAGTCGTCCACTCAGGCAGTTTGGTGAACCAAGCCGCAACAATTATCCCCAAAGAGACCATATAGGCTTGTCTAAAGAATATTGGGATCCCACCCGAAAACACAGACAATACGCCAACTGCGGTGAAATTGAAAAGCAGCACAAAACAAGTTATGGAATCGACGGGTATGGAAAAATGTTGTATAACTGACAAAAAGATCGAGCCCCCCATGGTACCCAACACGAAAAAAGCAGAGAAACGCATGTAATTCTTCAAGAAATTCGTGAAATTATAGTAATACAGTAGAACAAGGAGGAAAGTAACAAGGGCGATGAGAATAACGAAAACCAAGGCATTAAGAAGGGCGCCTTCTAGCTTTTGAGTAGCGGAATCGGAGGGGGTCTCGAGGTAGACGAGGTTAGCAGCGGTGCGAATGGGGGTGGAGGAAGAGAAGGGGTTGTTGAGAGAAAGGGAATAAACCAACAGGACAACAAGGAACATACAGATTGAAACGGGGGACATCACACCTATGATCTCGACGCCGATCGACTCCAATATACTCGATTCCATAGCTTAAAGAACTGGGTCAGCGGACTTACTTCAGAATCGGGAACCTTACAGCATCTCCGAACGACTCATTGTCAGAAAGATACAGAAGATGACAGCCATGGAAATCATGGGTATTGCGCCGTCCCAGGTTTTGCTTTCCCAATGAAGGAGTACAAGAAATTACAAGGTATCTTCGTTAGCGTGAAGCCGTCAAGGCTCTCATTCATTCCATTTAATTAATTTAAAAAAAAAATTAATTTAATATTTATACAGTTACAAGATTATATCTTTTACACTAAATGTGAGAAAGTTGTCTTTCTTTCCCCCTGTTCTTCATCCTTTCTCTATCTTTGTGGGGATAGCTAGGAAAAATGGCAACATGTTAACTCCCCAAAGATCAGTAAAAGTAAGCCATTTTCATAGGCTATGGTGGCAGCGCAAGAGTAAGTGAGCACGCGAGAGAACGGAGATCGTAGCACAGAGAGAGAGAGAGAGAGAGAGATCAAGAAGCGGACGATCAAAATACAAACTTGCGACATTTGTTAGATAGGAGGGGGGAGTCTTGTCTTTCGCTACTACTAAATCTACTGAATTGATGGTTGGAATCAAAGTTACACATTAATATCTCACTCTCTCTGTCTCTCTCTCTCTCTCTCTCTCACACACTGGTTGGGTTCTTTCCTCTTACTAAACATTAAACAACGCCTTCTACCATCAACAAAATAGAATGCAGGCATTGCAGCCAATAGCCACAGCACAGACTTTGGACTCTGAAAAGGATGCAAATTTAGAACCTTTTTTTATTTAATTCAAGGTATCAGAAACAATGTCTAACAAGTTCTTCATTTATCAAACAGGAGAATCTAAAGATTACTATGTTTTCATCAGGTTGTAAGCCGGCAAATCTCTCACGCTCAACACATCTTCAAGCGCAAGCTCCCGCTCTAACTGAACTTTCGTGGACTTCAAAACATCCTGCAAAACCAATTGTTTTGATGTTAAATCCAATCCCAAACAACAATTATTGAACCACTATTAGATTTCAATGCGTGGAAAGTAGTTTACATTGAAGTCCATATAAGAGGCACGCTTAGCTAGCCACTGGGCGTCCATCATTTGAAAGGCCACGCAGTATAAATTATCAAATGCCATTTCGTCGGCTGCAAGCAGTTCTAAAAAACGAATTCCAGCAGAAGATGTCGGTGTTTCTACAACAACAACAAAAAAAAAAACACAATATCATGTGGGACCATAGCATCTGAGGCGACTATGATAAAAGCTCTGGCAAATAAAAGAACCTGATTGAAGATCCAACATCTGTGCCAATAGAAATGAAATGTTAATGCCAGCAACTGCGAAAGGATACTCCCATTCGGCTCTGGTCCCATCTCGTTTATGCATCAGACTCTGGAATGACTCCTGTAGAACATCAGTCAGTCTTGTGCAGATTCATATCAAAACAGAGATACAAGCATTTGGTCAAAACAGATATTACCATTTGTTCCAACAAGCAATTAAGTACATTCAATCATCCACACAAAAGTCAATTTTCTATATTACTTCATCTGAAATGCTTACGAATATCCGTCTGAATTTGTAGCAAGTGTGTTGTTTGTGTAAATGGTTGAATATCATCAATTAGTGTGTTAAAGTTTGTTGGATGAAGATCAGAGAGTTCTGGTAAGCCTTACCAAGTAACACATTGTACATTAGTAACATAGAAGACATGCAGGGAAAAGAAAACCAACCGGATACATCAAAGCAAAAAAGATGAGGTTCTCCAATGAAATAAACCCCCCACCCCTACAAAAGTATAAACAAACAATATATGTCAGGATATATTCATAGAAGAAAGAATCTTGACCAACTAGATTCCCTCATATTATTTTGTAATTTTGACAGTTTAAGATGTAAAGTAGCCTAAGAAATCAATCCTTGTGCCTTCTGCTCATACCGAAAATCTGTTGAAGGATCTGACCCTTGCCAGCCCATCTCCTTCCAAACCTCAGACTTAAGAGGTGGGAGCTCCCTATCTGGATAAGCTAGCCTCCATAATTGTTTCAGTGCATCCTGTAGGAAAGCATGTAATATATTCAATTTCCACTTTGAAAAGATAACATATCGTGTACATTGTGCTACTATTATTTCATCCAGAACCATTCCCATCATAAATCTATTTTATTGACACAGAAAAAAGCCAAAAAAAAAAGTTGTTGTATGTCTAAGTGTCACTTCAATGAACATTCAATTCCATGTAGTGAATTTACTCATCTGTAACACTTAAATTACGTACTTGATGCTCAACACGTGAACCATCGAACGGAACTTCAATCCTGTGCTTTAAATTTCTCAGTCTTTCTTCCTAGAACACGAAAGAGAATTCAGCTCTCCATTGACAATCAACAACATGCATCTTTATAAAGACATCACATGCAATAATTTAAAGATCAAAATTAAACTGTAGCATTGTATCATGAGACAGTACGGATGATAAATGATAACCATTGCAAAATGACTCAAATGTGTGCATAACAATGCATCAGCATGCCTACAAATGTGCTGTGTAATGCAAATCTAGGAAGCATGATTTGTCTTGTGCAAATATCTGATACAAACACAAATTAAGGCGACAAACTGAGTCAATTTATAACCTCTTTCACAATTATCTGGAAAGATAAATCCTGCACCAATATTTAGGGCTTTTAACATCTAGCAAATAATAATGATCAAATTAAAAATAACTCAGCGACTGAGATCCAGCGAATGCAGGGCCAAACCCAAAATTCGACAGGTACCAACCTTTTGGTCTCATTCTCAAAAGCCTCTTTCCCTTTTTTCATCCTCACTATTCCCCTTTTCATATAGCCTTAGTTAAGGTTTCAGAAAGATATTGAGGGTTCCACCATGGCACTAGTCTCAACACTAGGCTATTGAAATGCCTATAACCTCGAAGTAAAACTCAATGAGGTTTACACCTCACTTTAGCAAGGCTAGAGCCTCAATTTGCTTATTAAAATTTTTTTTTAATTCTCAATCGTGGCTTTTTTATCATCTAATGTTCTTTCATCCTTCATTCATCAATTGAAAAACTTCTAATCAGAAACTTCACAGCTAATTATGAGCATTGTTTTTTTTTTTTTTCAATTTCTGATCCAAAGATTATGATAATGATTCAATAACAACGGTAATTATTCTATTTCTTACAAATAAGTCTAGCTATTTTCAGTCCATATAATGCCTCCATCCTCCTCAAGGATTGCTCCTTGCCTCATTGGGAACTCCTTAAGGTCGCTTCCATCATTTTAAAATATTGGCCTTAGTACACATTTGAATTTTTTTTTACCCTACTCATATTTTTTTCATTATATTGGCATTCGTGGGTAAGACCATACATCAACTTCAAAATCTACCCTCCCCCATTAGTTCAAACAAGATATCCAATCATAGATAATTTGATACTTTCTCAGCATAGTACTCCCAAATTCATTTTTTGGCCTTATCCTCATTTAATTCCAAAGTTAGCACAACTTTTCATTTCTTTTATTTGATAAATGCTTCTGGTATTGTCTACATGAATTTGTCCAATAAATCTTCTCCATATTTTCTAACAAACTAAAGAACTCACAACGTCAAAGATTCGAGAATAGAGAATGTTGACAGCGTTTAGACATGGTCTAAACATGCTGACAATCTCCTTTTATTTTTTTAAAGTTGCATTGAACATGAAAATGCAAATGTAACGGAAATTTCAAGAAACCTGTTTTACCTGTAATGGACTAAGAGGTGGAAACATTTTCCGTCTTCCATTTGAAGTATTTGATTTCAGGGGCCAAAACCTACCAATAAGTGATCCAGATCCAAAAACAATATTTGCTAGAAAAAATGAGAAAAAAATTCTGTCAAGGACTATAAAAGGGAAATAGAACGACTTACTGCCCATAAAGCATTACTTTTTCAAAATGTCTCCATTTGCAGTAAAATAGCATAGATGAAACATAAAAAACAAGATCTTGATTTGCAGATCTATATTTTAGATTCAAACACACAAATCTACATATTCTTCACTGTCCTCTAAATGTCTTCATTCGAAACTATATAACTCCTTGCGAATTTATATAATTGTGAATATGCATATCGTGTTTTTTTGGAGAATTGATGATATTTGTGAATGTAAGGACCAGTTTTGTGCATGTTGACTAATCTCACACCTTCAAAATTAGCAACCGGTAAGCCTTCAGTGATCTTGATGGGTGATCGTCACGTCTTTTCATGGCTTAACGCATTCAAAGAATCACAACAAACATATGGTTTATTTCACAATTATATTTCAGTTCTCCAAGTTAAAAAAGGGAAAACTACCTTACATGTATATCTAGTGTCCTGGGTCAATAGTCATTTCTATGAGCTGCCCAAGGAATTCTTTAGTTTTTCTTTGTTTTTCTAGCGCAAGTCTGAAGTTTTTTTTCCCTTTTAGTAATTACCTTTTCATTGAACTACATTATGCATTGCTTACTAATGTCCATTATATCGCTTATCACTGCTTGTTGCAGTTTTAGTTGCTAGTGATCACTGTTTTTAGTTGCTAGTGATCACTGAGATGATACTAAATAAATATGCCAAATCCATGACACAAGATATCCCATGATTGCGTGAACTAATCATTGTAGAGTAAGACAAAGGAAAAACATTATCTGATAATACTAAAAAAGACAGTGCTGTAAGTAAGCTCACCTAACCACTGAGCCCATTCTGCAATTAACTGAGAGAATACAAATCTCCAGTGGAGGTGTTGCTTTCTTTGTTCCTCATCCCACCTATCGTCAATTGTAGGATGCTGGATTAGAGAAAGCAAAGAGGATTAAATTTAAGAGAGATATTCTATCGGCACAGTAAACAAAATTTCAGAGGTAATATTAACTCCAACCTCAGATTGATTTTCATTACACTCGTAAGTACCAAGTAAGGGTTCATTCAAACCATCACCGCTCGAACTGTACAAATGCTCATAACTTTTCCCATCAACATCACCATGATGAAGCCTTCTCCTCAAGGTCCTCGACCCCATCAATGATTTTGGTCTACATTAGTGCAGGCCAGTTAGAAAATGTCTTAATGCCACAAAAAAAATATTATTATCTTTTACCACAATTAGATCCAATGACACACCGCATAATCAAGCCAAAACCCTTCAAATCATCACAAAATTGTATTTCTATAGTGCAGCAATAATCAACACAACAGTCACCCCAATTCACTGCCGTCAGCTGAATGCTGCTACCCCATCAATCGACTTTCAACGAACCAATTTCACGTATACTCGGAAAAAAAATTAAGGGAATTTTATCGGCAATCTCCCACTGAATCAGGGAATTCAGGAGGAAATGATTGTGAAAGTCAGCGTCAAAAGGTTTACGACATAACCATACACCGGAATGGGAAAGAAACGATTCGACTTCACATACCTGAGATTGGGAGAGAGTTGATGAATAATCAAAAACCCTCCTGAACAGAAATAATACGGAGAGATGGCAATTGGAAATATCAGAATCAGAGTCTCTCTCCTTCTTACAATGGCTGCTCCTTAGCTCAAGGGTGGAAGCAAATCAGAATCGAATAAAACGAAGGTTCCGTTCCTCCGCAAATCAATCAAACTGCTTTCTGGAGACGTAAAAACTTCTTCCCACCGTCTCCCTCAACTGGGTTTCTTCCAGGGTAGATCATTAAATAAACACGCCTCGAAAGATTCCTTTTTTATCTCCCCCGCTGGCGCCGACGGGATGAAAAGCGCTGTCCTAAATCTAGAATACTAAGTTCTCCGTTTGATAAATATTAATATTTCTTGGTATTAAAATCTCACTTTACATTGCCTAGCTTGTTTATCACTTTAATCTACACATTCAAAATTTAATATAAATATTGAAATGACATGATAATAGTATAAATCAGACCAACTTTCGTGCTTTCGTTACGCGCAATTTAACATTATATATCTAAGTGTTAGATTTTGGTGTGACTCAAATTGTATTAAACCGAGTCGGTAGACTTGTATTGTATATTTCATTTAGAGTTTCATTTTCTCTATAAATTAATGTAAGACAGAATCGTAAAACGAGTAGTTGTATTTCAATATTCATAGTAAATTTATTCCTTTATCTGTGAATTTTTCTTTTAAAAGAGTTTTTTCATGTAAATCTGGTGTCTCACCTCGTATTTTTTTTTTTCGGTTATTGTTCAATCTCTCTCTGACACTAAGACTACGACTCAGGATCGGAGCCAAGGCCCCATGGTTTACTTAATGAGAAAAATGAAATGGAAACTTGCTCGATGTTGAACCATCGATTTTTAGTTGGGACCTATACAAAAATCCAGTTCAAGGCCTGTCGATTCGGGCTTGAGCCAAATCTGTACCGCTCTTTAGTGGACGATGCGAGCCCGACCTGGTCCGACGATGATGAAGAACCTGAGTGAGCCTCGTATCAAATAAAACTCATGTATAACAAAATCCAAGAAATTAAGAGACTAAAATTCATCAAACTTACACTCATCCACACTTAACACATCCAAATAGAAATTTACAATATCCAGAGATGAACAACTTCTATCCCCCTAACACTCATTTCTCTCCACAGTGTAAATCAGGCCTTTTACACTCCAAGAAATCAATCTAAAAACTCCTTCTTGAAGAAACTAATGCATAACAAAGCATAAAAAACAGCTCATCAAAAGAAAAAAAGAATGATATAATCTAAATTATGAAACAACTCACCTGAAAAGAAAATTCCAAACAATCAAAATCTTTCTGTTTTTCCAGCCAAGTTATTTGAACTATATTTCGAGCTGATCTCACCAGTTCATGATCATGAGATTTCGCCGCCAAAATGTTTACCATCTCCCCCGCCGATTTGAAATTTGTAGATGTTTCATTAACCCATATGCATGTAATATCCTTTGCATAACCAAAAGCAGTTGCTTTCTTCTTCCACTCATCAATCCTTTATATCTGAAAGTTTTGTCAACTGATCTGCATTTTCCTCAGATTTTTCCTTTGGATCCACATGAGATACTTCTGGAGTTTGTACTTTTGTGATTTCCGATTCTGAGCTCAAATTCATTGGTTCCTTAGATTCTTCCTCAGCTAAGAGTTCAACCTTACATGGAGAAATGGCTTCATTATCATCTATTCCCTTATCTAATTGCCTGAAATCCAAGTTGGTATGTTCCATTGATTTGGCTTCAAGATCTGGTGGAAGTTCTAAGTTGGTTTCTGACTGAATTGACTCTTTGGGGACTGAATCAGAATCAATGCTTCCACCTTCTAATTGCCAAAAATCCAAATCGGTATGTTCCATTGATCTGGCTTCAAGAACTGGTAGAAGTTCTATGTTAGTTTCTGTCTGAACTGACTCTTTGGGTACTGAATCAGAATCAATGCTTCCACCTTCTAATTGCCTAGAATTCAAGTAGGTATGTTCCATTGATCTCGCTTCAAGAACTGGTGCAACTTCTAAGTTGGTGTTTGTCTGAACTGACTCTTTGGGTACTGAATCAGAATCAATGCTCCCACCTTCTAATTGCTTAGAATCCAAGTCGGTATGTTCCATTGATCTGGCTTCAAGAACTGGTGGAACTTCTAAGTTGGTGTCTGTCTGAACTGACTCTTTGGCTACTGAATCAGAATCAATGCTTCTTCCACCTTCTAATTGCATAGAATCCAAGTCGGTATGTTCCATTGATCTGGCTTCAAGAACTGGTGGAACTTCTAAGTTGGTGTCTGTCTGAGCTGTCTCTTTGGCTACTGAATCAGAATCAATGGTTCTTCCACCTTCTAATTGCTTAGAATCCAAGTCAGTATGTTCCATTGATCTGGCTTCAAGAACTGGTGGAACTTCTAAGTAGGTGTCTGTCTGAACTGACTCTTTGGGTATTGAATCAGAATCAATGTTTGCACCTTCGATTTGCTTAAAGTTCAAATCGGTATGTTCCATTGATCTGGCTTCAAGAACTGGTGGAACTTCTAAGTTGGTATCTGCCTGAATTGACTCTTTGGGTACAGAATCAAAATCAATGCTTCCACCTTCAATTTCTTGTGTTATGAATTCAACATGTGAAGAGTTGCCAACATTTTTTATTTCAGCAATTTCAGGTACATTAACATTTGACAACAAATCTTCATCAATCTCCATTTTTTCATCTGCCTCTACGTTGATTCTTTTCTCAGTGAACTGAGATTTATATGCTTCTGCCAAAAAGTCCAACTGCTCTGAGACATGCCTCTGCTCCTCAATATCATCAAGAGTTCCCTCTTTCAAAGTCGGCCAATTTGTTGCCAATTCATATTCAGGAGAATCTGATGAACTTGAGGTGGAACCATTAGAGAAAGACAAGCGATCTGGAGTTGTTCCTTGTCCCTGCAAATAGACACAACATCTAATATCAACAATTGACATGGTTGAGGTCTATGCACGACATAGGAGCTCAACCATTTGATAATATGAACAAAAAGGGAAATTTTTGTCCAGCTATTTTTGGATGGATTAGAGTTATGAGAGTACAGACAATGAATGTTCTTTATCTTTTCTAGATGCTTTTATTACTCGTGAAAAAAGAACAAGACAACAAGCACAGCTGGCAGAACAGGCTGAAGGTTTAATGGTGATACTATGATAGAATCACAAAAACAAGAAAACACTTATCCTTGCAGTGTTAAAAACATCAACAATCTTCAAGTTGAGTGATGCAATCATGCAAACTGGGAAGTTAATGCCAATTGCTACTCACATGGGATACATGAAACGGATCAGAGCACCATACAAGTGAAGCCTTGTTCGAAAATAATTTTAAGACTGGTTTTTAATGAAATAAATTATCAAATTACTAGGCAAAAATTAATTTTTACACAGCTAAAAAGGTTTAGTCCTCACTTACCAGTGGGCCATCATTCGAAGCAGGCTTTGAATATTTATCTTCATCCGGTAGATTTTCGTGACTAGAACCCGTTGAAATAACTTTAGAATCCAAATATGCCGAGTCATACCGAACAACTTCTTCCTCCTCCAATGAAAAACCCTCAGCTTGGTTTCTTTCCAAAGAAAAATCTTGAGAGATCCCTACCATTGGAGATCCTTCTTTGATACAAGTAATTTGTTCCTTGGACATGATAGCACCGTCTATTGATCCACTTTCCAAAGAAGAAGCACTAGAATTAGCAGAAACATGTTGAATATCAAATTCAGGCTCCAGTAATCCATTTTTATCATCAGAAAACTCTGAAACTTCCATGGACTCTTGTCCATTTTTATCTACAACATGCATCTCTGAGGAAGGAGAACACAGGTCTCCAGAACTAGAACTATCATTCTGTATACTTACGGTATGAATTCCAGATTCTGTAGCTATATAGGGCTCCTTCATCACATCTGAGACAGGCGACTCACACATGTTAGAAATCTCCACTTGAGATTCAGATGAAGTGGAGGAAAATGAGTGGAACTTTTCTGGTGTTACAGCAGAAGGACTTGAATCATAAACAGGTTCCTTATGTGGATTGACATCAATTATCTCTCTTGATAATTGGATATCCAACTCTTCACATGATGCTTCCACCAATGGGTTAGATTCCTCCACCTGAGAGTCTCTTAGCTCCAAAGTTGCCAATTCTTCTTCTCCATGCTCATCAAATGTTCTTTCATCTGTTTCTGACGATGACAATGAACTCGATCTGCTGCTGTAATTCTTTACAAGATTTTTTCTTTCAAACTGACTTTCATCAGCATTACGTCCCAAAACAATCTCTGCAGCTTCTAATTTAGACAAACTTGACTCCATTTCATTATTCTTTTCCACATCCCTCTGCATAATTTTGACCACATCATCGTGTAAATCTCTCTCATCAATTTTTTTGAGATCTACAGCATTTATATCTTCATGAGTGCCTTTTCTGAAATCATCCCTATCAGAACTATGGTTCGGAGAGGCAATTGCTGCCATTTCCAAATCATCTTTCTGTTCAACAAATTTTATGTCGTTCTCTGTAACATCACTAATTGATTCAATATCAGGAATGGAACTCAAATTCAAATTATCAACGACCTTCTGCTGCGTCTGGTACAGTGGATAGACTGCTTCTTCCGAATCTAATTTTTCTGGCATAAAATGAAGCTTCCAATTATTTTCTTGTTGCCCCAACCTGGAAGGTCCTAAGCCTGAATGGCCCACACTGAAACTTTCATGCCTACGAAAGAATGCATCCTTCTGGGGAAATGCCAAAAATTCTTGATGAAAACTATCTCCTTTTAGATCAGGTTTTTCTTCATTGGATTCATAGGGGAGATCAAAGGGATTTCTCCTTGGTAACAATATAGATGGAGCAGACCCTGGAATAGGTGGAAACCCCATGTTATCATAGGAATTATCAGGGAGATCAAATGGATTGTTTCGTGTTGCTGTGATAAGTGGAACATTGAAGGGAAGATCAACTGTGCTAAAGTCAATTAAATTCTTCTCTGCCATCATTCTCAAGTTATTTCTCGCTCTTCTCCTGGCTATGAGATTTTCTAATCGTTGATTTCTTTCAAGCTCGGAAGTCCCCAAATCAATAAGATTCTTTTCATCATCTTCTGTCCACTTGATTGCAGATTTACTTTCATCATCTTTTCCTTCATGTGTTTCTTCTTCATCTTCATCCGCATCACCTTTATCGGCTACCTGTCCTTCATTTTCTGAATCCTCATCAGACACTTCATACTCATTGTCACTTTTATGAGACTGTTCTGAAGCTGCATCAGACCCATCATCTGACACTGCAGCAGAATGCAGATCTTCTGAGTCTAAAAGAAGGTGCAGCTCATTCAACATTGGAATAATTTCTGCCATGGTAGCATCAGGGGATGAACTCTCCTCATCGTCAGATTCTGAGTCCGACGAAACACTACCATTGATACATTTATCATCTTTTAGAGAAAAATCAATATGGTCTCCCTCCCGAGTACGAACAGACAACCTTGTGATTTCATCGTCTGCAACTTCTACATCTGTTCCCACCTGTTGATCCCCTAAATGTTGATTCTCCGCTATATCTGTTCCAACCTCTTGAACCCTTAAATGTTGATTATCTGCCAAAATCTCCTCTTCCCTTGATACACTTTCAACACTTACATGCTCCCCACAAATTTCCTTCCTCTTTTCCAACTCCAAGCCACTGACTTCTCTCTTTATGGCTTCCTCAATTTCTTCCTTTTCAAACTGAGTTTCTCGAATATTCGCATCAATCAAAGGTTCACACTCAACCAAACCATTTGCTTCCTCAATTTCTTCCTTTTCAAACTGAGTTTCTCGAATATTCGCATCAATCAAAGGTTCACACTCAACCAAACCATTTGCTTCCTCAACCTTACTAGCTTCAATTCCATCGGAGCTTAATACTTCAGAATACAATTCAACTAGTTCCCTTTTGTTATTAGTAAATCTCTCAACTGAAAAGCTCTCTTCTCTTGGAGCAACGGCAGAAGCATTACCAAAAACACCAGCTTTTAGAGGTGTAATTTCATCAGAAACTCTCTCAACATGTTCGATTTCTTGTACACTGCTAGGTCCAAAACTCAGGAGGGTTCCAAGCAGAACAGCAGTACAAACCAAAACAGGAGACGCGTGAAACAAAAGAAAAAATAAAAAAGGACATGAGTTATGTAAAAAAATCAGGAAACACACAATTCCCACAAGAAATGGATGATTGCAAACCACTCGGTAACATTTTTTAGAGGATAACATCACAATTTCCTTAAATCGAATTTCCATTTCGAAAGCCGATCTCAATCTCTCGGTTCAATACTAGCTCCTCTTTTTTACACCCGAGTCATTCCAATCTGCACCAACAGAAAAACAAGTCAGCTCGTCAGTCATATTTTGTCAGAAAAACCAAAAAAAAAAAACCGAGCATCATAGAACAGACAAAAAAGGAAAACAAAAGGAAAACAGAAGGCACACATCAACACCAACAAATTCAACAGAATCAAAGAACCACAACATAGAAACAGCAAAAATCCATACCAGAAATACACGAGGATTCCACAGAGAGAGAGAGAGAGTGATCCAATCGAGAGATTTCCCAGTCCTCGGGGAAAACAAATCCCAAAACGAAGGGGGAGAAAGAGAAAAAGAAGAGATTGGAATCGGGGAAAGCAGAAAAGTTCCGCAGCGTCTGCTTTAACATTCTAAATCCTCGCTCATCAAGTCATGTGGATCCACTTTCACATTTCCTTTTTCTTTACCTTTAAATTATAATAATATTACATAAATTCAATTCTCTTTTAATATATTTTTATTTTTATTTTTCCAACCTTTTTTTTAATAATAATAATTAATTTAAATACGTCCAATAACATTATTGTTTAATTATGTATTATCAATTCAACTTAATTTCTTTATTAATAAATTGCTCCTCTCTTTTTAATTTATAATAAATAAATAATTGAATAAAAAATAAAGATAGCATCATTTAAATAAATAACTTTTCTTTAATTATTGTGACAGTTTGTCCTATGAGTGCTAAGAAAGACCCAGGTGGAGGTCTGACCTATATAAGTGAAGGTGCACATTCAGGCGTCTTCAACTATATCAAATAAGAATTAGAGAGCAACTCTAAATTTGGTAACATGCATACCAAACAAAACAAATGACATGACACCAGACACCACCATCTTCAACTCTACCTAAAAGAGAGTAGGAAGAAGTTTCCGTTTGAACTCAAAACCAAGATCTTGATATATTCTTTTGGCCATGGAGACCAAAACAACCAATCACAACACACATACTTTGATCGACTTCAATTCGAATAGTCTTTCAAACCATCTTCCAAGCTCTCCGAGCGTAATAAGTCCACACCTTTCTTCATTGCACAGTCAAAAGAGCCTGCTCAAATTTTTCTACCAGAGAAGAGAAACCAAGTATATTTTTTAACCCAAGCAATAAAACCCATTGAAGTTTGTGGTAATCAAAGTGACAATCTCTTTAAAACTATGAACCATAAGGTATTAATAGAGACGTCAACCATATTGAAAAAGGTCAGTCATGTAACTAAGGCAAATGCTCCTCAATAGAGTCACGTCGTCTGTCACTAAATTTGCTAAATAATCAAGAGATGTAGTGCAAAAATAAGTATAAATGGAAGTGATTCATTGAGATAAAACACGAGATGATCAACGTCTGCGTCAAAAATCAATACAGAAAGAAAATCATAGTGCAGTTTAACTTGTGCTACCCGACAAATCTCCAGAAAAAGCACTTCCATACGATGCTGATCCCGTTTGAGAACTGGAACCTCGAGCTTTCTGAATTTGCCGCATCCTGAAAACATCTCGCGGTAGCGGCTGGCTTTGGATCGTTGCAGTATCATCATCTTCTTGCCCTATCAACCAGAAACCACTTCCATTTGTATTGATGAACTTAACATTTAAACAATGGTAAAAAAAATTCTAAGAAGAACTCCTACATTACTTGTTATCATATAGCACTATTGTCACTAACTTATCATGCATAGTTTGCACGTGCTGAAGATTTGTGCACAAAAATAATTTGCTAGTGAGCCAATATGATTCTATGTAATTATAAAAGTAAATTAGGTCCCTAATAACGAGGGATAACCATACTTCAGAAAGATATGATTTTAAAATCCAAAAAACAAATGAGACGGAATCAGAATCTAAGAAAGTGCATACTGTCCAAAACTTTTCTTTTTATGGATTGTCTGTCCCTGGCAGGTTTGAAAGACGAGTTGGGGATGCCATGAGACTTGTTTGAGCCAGAAATATCACTTGTGCTCGGATCAGGACCTGCCATCCCCTGAGTTCGTGCTGAACTTGATTTTCCAGACTGCAAAATAGGTATGTCACTCTGCAAACAAATTGATAGCACCACATCCACATCTGGAATTGGCCCTGAGAATATATAGAATGCATGTAAAATTTAGAAGCAATCGGGATATGTATTTCTCCACCAATTATACAAGTTTCAGAAATCAGAATAATATTAGAACACAAATTGCACACTTTCCATAACACTCAATATAGACTAGAGTTTGAAGAATTTCGCGGGTCCCCTCTCCCTCCTCCAAACAATAATTGAATTCTCAGATAAAAAAAAAAACTGATCTTTTCCATGTTTGCCTTCCCCCATTTATTCTTATATTAAACTACCCACAATATAACGCTCATAAAACCCTTAATACAACATATTATTTCCCTCCTAACACATCGAAACATATTAGCAATATTGAATCATAAAACCCCTTTAAAGTTTTAAATCTATTTTAAGAATTAAACAGAAGAAGGCTTCGCCATCAAGGCAGTGTTTAACTACATTAGTGAGATTTGGCAGACAAGATGAAGATGCAAGTCCTAAGGATTATACACGAATTGACTGACATTGCTCATTGCATCTGTAATATCTGGACTTACACAAAAATAAATGCCTCACTAAACCTTAAATACATGCCAACATCCCACTAACAGTTGATACATGACACAATTAGTCACACTAGTCATTCTTGAGCTTCTCTTAATTAATGATTTTGTTCAATAAGGGAGTTCACCAATTTACAACCAAGCCAAGCCGTCCCATTGGGAAGACTACATGTATGTCCACTATCAAATA
This sequence comes from Begonia loranthoides, assembly GCA_022433065.1. Classification (NCBI taxonomy): domain Eukaryota; kingdom Viridiplantae; phylum Streptophyta; class Magnoliopsida; order Cucurbitales; family Begoniaceae; genus Begonia; species Begonia loranthoides. The sequence continues at coordinate 684,625 of CM039478.1, read as the reverse complement.
AATATTTCTTGTTTTGGATGTAAGACTTTGATTCCCAAAAGTTATTTCAAATAGCAAAATTGTAACTTGGATGATTAATATACCCAGTATAATCACCTCAATTTTCTTTATAATTGAAGGATAGCACTATTTAGAGAATTATCAAACCATGGAAATTGAGATTGCTTCAAGCAATATTAATCCTTTTTTAATCCTCTTCATCTCCTTGAAGACCTATGCCAACTCAACGTGGAATATTCATATAAATTTGCTTGTTTATGTCGACATCAAATACAATCATAATCAGCTGCGAACAAAAGAATAAGTCTCACAATATTCATATCTGCAACCAAGAGGTAACAAAAGGACATCACAATGTCTTTTAAAATCTAGACTTTTAGACGGAAACTTTTATCCAATTCTCATCACAGAGTGCCTGATTAATTATTGAGAAAGATATTTTGCGTAGATAAGTGAGAAAACTTGCGTGTGCCAATTTGAGGGATAGTTGTTTGGAGTTACGCCCCTGGTTCATGGTATAGTAAGTTCAATTTGGTACTCTTGAGCTCGCATTTTGGAATCAACCTCTAATTTTACAGACTTTCCATAAGCTAAAGCTTAACAATTCAATATAAAATAAAAGAACAATACTATCCAATTCCACAAAGACAAAGTAAGAGATTAAAAAAAGATCATTAGTAACTTTTTGATTTGGTTTTTCCTCTATAAAACTGAAACAACTTAAGGATGTCTATGAAAACAGGTTGAACTGATAGACCAGACCAATTTACTACAATCTATGTGATTCTTTTGACTCTTGAACCATCTAATTTGGAATTCCCAAAAGATGTTTCACGAGTCTGTCAAAAACAAATATGAAAACACAAAAATTAAACTAAATTAGCATAGTCGATCTTAAGTTAAACCAATGAAAAACCTTTCAAGATGAGGAATAAGAAAGAATTAAAGAGGAAAAACTGACTATTTTATTCTCACACATAATCAATTAATTGATAAATACCTCATATTCCTAAGATAATTTACCTTCAACAGTGGGCAGGTTAGCAAGAAATGCCACCAGCACAGGTGGTGCCATTTTTAATAATTCATCAAAAGTATTATTAGATCCATCAGCGGCTGATGAAGTTAAAGATAAGGGGCTAGGATCACTAGCAATGTCGGAGCTTGTTTTGATAGGAAATGTCCCAGTCCCTGCAGTCCAACAAAGAAAAGCATGGATTGAGAGCTCATAGGCAAAACACATCCGAAAATACAAATATAAAGATAAGGTGCAGTGCTCTAAAAAGGTAAATACAACAGAATCCAATTGTTCTAAAGTTCACTTTCACTCAAAATATCTCAACGTTGACATTTCTTCAAAAATTATATTTCAAAAAAGGAATGAAAGCAAAGAAGGTACAACAGTTTAGCAGGTAGAAATACATAGAGCCTACCAGAATTCAGAACTCCAAACAGAATAATTAGACAGATGATATTATACAGTCCCTGATCAGTATTTTCTTCAAAGATGTCATCGATTCCATCAATGCACATAAGGAAAATGGATAACAATGAAATTCTCTTGAGTGGTGAAAGAATTGAAAAATAGTCAGATTATTCAGAAGAGGGAAAATCCCATGCCACAATTCACAGTTTCAGCTAATTTTATAATCACCGTATGGTTGCTGTTTAGTTCACATGTAGCAGTAATGCAAACTAGTATTTGTTATGAATTTATATTCTTACCGAGAATAGTCAGAGCCTATAAAGACTAATCATTCTATGATAGAAATACATAGTTTCAATGCTAACTCTATTGAACAATATGGTCTCAGAATATTAGGAAAGATTTCTAGCTCTGTTTTTCTCTGCTTAATGCAACTTTTAAATTCAGTGTCTTCATCTACTCGTGCACTCTTTCTAACTAGTATATGAAAAACATGACGTTTGAATCTCCTAATAAAACCACTGGTGGCAATCATACCCAAATTATAAATTCCTGACACATCGACAATCCTCCTTGGAAAATTACCACATCAAAGGTTAATGGAAATTTTTTTATAATGGTCCTTGACAGTATATCATTCCTAAAAAGCAAACAAAAGAAGGTTATGTTCGAGGAACAGTTAAACAATTAAACCAGTATCACTCTAATGATAGTAGCTCCTACTGATTAATTTTCTACCTCAAAGATTAAGTCTTTATTTTTAATCTTAATGTCCCTTCTGTAGCCCTGGCAACTGTGGTTGAGATTCTAGGAGTTGAGGTTCTAATGGATGTGTGTCATAGATAGTCGCATCTTTTTCCTCAACTGCATCGGAAATCCGTTCTTCGCTCCTTCGTGTACTCAAACATTTTACAATTTTCATCATCCTCAAGGTCATTGTGGTTTGGGCAGGTTTTATCCTTTCTTTGTTGTCATTTACCTTTCAGTCTATGTCCCACCTCACAGGTTGTCATTCCATCTCCTCTCCTCAAGAACAGTTTTGAAAGTGATTAACTTGATATTGCCTACTTAGTGAATATAGTTAGCCTATTTATTGATGCTAGACACTTGAAAGTCAGAAAAATCGTACAATATCTAAACATTTAACCAGGCAGACGATATTTTTTTTTTCTTTTGCAAAACATGGACTCGTGGATACAGAAATTGGCGTGGATGCCAAACGGGGAAGTTGTTCTAGTGATCAAAAGTCTACTTCTGAATTTGTTGGAGAAAATATAATAGCTAGGAAGAGTAAAAAACAACAAATTGCAAGGTCTATTGCAGAAACTAAATATATGGTATTTAGCATGTCAGATTTCATGAGCCATAAAATTGTCACAGAAGTTGAAAATTGAACCTAAAGGACTTGTGAGACTGCTTAGGTGTGCCATAAAGTTATGTTACAAAGGTTGAAAATTGAATATAATGACCTGTGAGACTACTCAAAGACCCAATTGAGCTGTAAGTAGCGGACATAATCTAGGTCAGAATGATAACACAAAACACATTTACATTGATGGATATTTCATCCACGAAATAAAAGCAGAATATGTATTCTAATCAGCTCTTCTCAACGTCAACAACAAATATGTTTATGAAAGAAGTTGCTCTAAGTTATGGCAGGCTTGAAATGAAAGACCTATTTGAACCAAGCTTGGGGGAAAGTATAACTAAAAAGAAGGACAATAATCCTTTTGATAAAGAAGGAATGGAAAATTGTCATATATCATTTCCAAGAAGGAACACCATAGCATTTTTAGCTGATTTTAAAAAATACCATTTTCGTCAATGGTTGAGGAAGTATCTTGTATCACGTCAAGAGGCATTAAATGAGGGAATTGTATTCTGACCAAAAATAGTTGTAGCCTAAAAAAATGTAATCTTGTCCACGATGGTCATACACATTTTTTGTTTTGGTTCTATTTTGTTCTATACAAATTGATTTTATTACGGAGAATGTACGAGAGTAGCAGGGAGATGACCCTTCCCCAACAAAATGCTGGACATTAAAGTTAGTGAACAACACAATTGCCTTCTAAGAACCAAACTAAAAATATAGTTCTTAAAGTATTTAGAATTATTAAGTCATTTCTCAATTAGAAAATTATTGATATCTCAAAAATCGTAAGTTAGTGCCTCATCTTCAAATAGTATAGTATTATGTTGAAGTCAAATAGTTCCAAAAATTGGTAAACATCCAACCTTTAGATTGACTTCAAATTTTTTGGTTTTGCTTTATTAACCAATATCTTTTGCACTCAAGGTTCATTAGGATTAAAAGTACATCAAATAATAAAGTAAACAGACTTTTCTTGTCGAATCACAGTGAGCTGCTAAAACTATATGGAAGAAGTGTATAAATCCATAAGGACTGAAATTCTAATAAATAGTTGTAGAATACCAGGCCTTTGGCTTGGGTCATAAATGACCATTTGCGAAGTATCTGGATAAATAACCTTTCCAGATGCACTTGAATCAATTGTCATGGATATGGAACCATTATCTGTAACAAAAAGGGAAGAAACAATTTTTCAAAACTGTTATAAAAAGATTCAAAAATTATTTGTACAAAAAATAATAATGAAAGTAACCTGAAATCCCAAGTCCACCGCTGAGAATTGACTTCCCTGAATTCATATTTATATTCCTCACAAGGCACTGAAAGTGTGGAACATGATAAAGCATTTTCACAAACACAAACATGGTTTTATACATAAAAGGATCTTTTTTATGATACCATTTAGGTAAAGGCTTCTACAAAAAATGTTAAAGCCGTTACTTAAATAAAGCATATCAAATTATGGTGTTTTACTATTGGAAAGACATACCACAAGCCTAACTTGTAATTTTCTATTACAAAGAGAGAATTTCTCATCCTTTCTTTCCTTCTGTAAATAATTTATACCAACATACGTCTAATCTAAAAACAATCAAGTATCACATTATAACATTATAGTGCTCCTACTCATCATTCCCAATTAATCATTGCGGTCCTTTCTGTTAGATGGATATGGAAAACTCTCAATATCAAAGAGTTTCTTAATTGGATTACCCATGTCAAGCGTTTCTTTCAAAGGAGGTTCTTAAATACAAAATGGTCAAACTTGTGGCTTACAAGTTAAAGAAATGCTTTGGCTTGATGGGAATAATTATAGTCGAACATTTGGCATATTGGTCAAATTCCTAAAAGGAACTTCAATGATATGAGAAATAAATTCTTTGAAGATTTTCCATTGTGGAATATTTCTTCTAGCATTGATAAGTTCTCTATTTAACTACGTTTATCTTTAACAGTGTTCTCCATTTTCATGTCCATCAATGTCCTTTGATACAAAAAGTTGAGTAGAGTAATCAATTCTTACATTATAAAGCCATGTACAGTTTGAAAGTAAGATAACTCAGTTCCCATTCATAGACGACTAGATAAACAAATATACCAAATTCTAACCACAATTACCTCCTGTCTAGCCAAGTGATCCAAATCTTGGGAAGAGCATGGCCACAAACCCATAAAACTGTACCGCGATACTACATCGCATAATGAACTCTCTGATGATAAAACTCCATCATCATCCAATTGAAGAAGTGCTTCTTTCCTCCTTTTCTCAACCTGCATCACAATTAACTCAGATTGATGAAAATGTGATCATTTTACCGAGTTCTGATACAGAAACTAAGAACAAACTTGAGGGAAGCATTGTAAGTCTGAAGCATAAACTATATATGTGGCAAAAAACATTATAGTTGAAAACCATTGCTGTTCAGTAGCAGTTGTAAGTCAATGCATTCATAATCCAGTTCTAGATTATCATAAAAGGCCTCCAGCTAGAAGGCCTATTTTTCACACAAAAATGAAACAATGTACATTAAACCATTCACAGATGGAGGCAGTAAAACAAGTGATAGAAAATGTACTCACAATACACTATGTTTGTAGGAGGAAACCTAAAGATGTGAATAGGTTTTAGTGTGCAATCCTACTTTGAACTGTGTAAAATTTACTCGAGCAAATAAGATTGCTCAAACAAGCTGATTTGAATTGAGCCATGCTAACAAGCTCGATTATTCAGGCACAACTTGGCTCATGGAGTAGAACAGAGATGGCATATTGCTATAGTAACAAGCGGAGCAAGGATCCATCCACCCTTAAGCAGACTAGTACACAGAGTTAAATGAGCCAACTTGCTCCATGACACCTCTAGTTTCCAATGGGACAAAACACTCTCATTGTGATTGCTCAATTACATTTTTTTTTGCTTAACTAACCATACATTTATATATCTTTAGATTATCATGTACCACAAATATACCAGACCCAACTAACTAAAAGCTTTTTTTTATAAGAAACAAAATATATTTAAGAAACGGATATACAAAGTTTTGGGACCTCTGTTACAAGGCTCTTAATAACTTAATGAAAAATAATTTGTCCAATTGGAGACAATCACAATAAAATGAAACCAACAAGAAGTTGATTTGGAAGCGACAAATAACAATATTTGTTAATAAATACGAGTTAAATGTGAAAACTACAACCTTCAACATGCTAGTCAAATCCCCGTATGTCTGCTCAAAATGGACAAAACGTTTCCAAACCTGCCAATGGAACCATGTAGTTACTAGAATGCTTGATATAAAAAAGATTCTAATAGCGAAACTTACATCATATGCTGATAGATGCACTAAGATTTCAGTGATGGAATCAGAATTACTCGTTAGACAGAAAAATTCAAAGCATTTTATGAGATGTCCATTCATTGTTAACATGTGTCTTATTTGAGTTACTTCTATAAGGACCTCTAAATCTCTAGATGTGTAATCCCTTGATGGTTTCTTTTGGTTAATTTATTGTTAATCAAAATAACAACTTTTTTAGTCTTGCTAGTATTCTTGTTAAATAATAAACTAAACTGATAATAAGACCTTACTAAATTCCACCAGTAACTAACATACAGGGGAACCATAAAAATCAAGGTTTACCTCACTAGATTCATTGGGAAGCAGTGCACTTAAGGCTCGTTCAAATAAGGCACGAATATTTCGATCATCATTCAAACAAGCCAAGAAATCTGCATATCTAAAAGATTAAAGATAAGTGCCAGATATCTTGAATGCATGAGCATTTCTTATTTATTTTAACCTCATAAGAAGATAGACTATGTAACCCGGTAGATGAATAAACTAATTAGGTCACATTTTCAACATGCAAATAAGTGGTCCCAAATACAGTGACCTATTTTGGAGCAGTCCTCAGCATTCAAAATTTGTAAGAATTCCAATATGTATCATTATATTTAAGATGAAAAGCTTCTAAGTCTCTGAATTAAGAGACAGTTTAACTTACTCAAGAATGTATGCAGGTTCATGCATAAACTGCTTCAATCCAGCTTCAAAAACATTATGTGCAATCTGCAGGAGAAAACTCAATGATCCTTGGTTGAATTATAAAAATTTAGGATCATGCAACAGACAATGTCTGAGATATGAAGACTTGCCCAGGAAGAGTCAACCAATATTTTAATTTAAAATTATCATTGGTTAATGTCGACAATTGATCACAAAAAATATCACTTTTCTGGTGAATTGAATATTCTTTCTATTAGAAAAGATAAGACAATATTCTTCATATAGATTTGATTTGATTTTTTTTTTATAAGAAACAAATTGCATTAAGGAGTTACAAAATAAGAGTTGGAGAGAACCAAAATAAAAGGAGAGAACCAAACCAAACCCCTCTCAACATAGATTTAATTTTATTTGATTAGTGGTTTTATTGTTTTTATGGTATTTTAACAAGTAGAACCAACATTTTGCAAAAGAGCTGATATTTTAAAAAATAATTAGGATTAGAATGAAATGACTACAGGGAAATGAGAAATCTACTTTGAATTGGAGCTTTGAATCTACTTTGATAGCAAATTGTCCTTAAACTAACTACATGTCTCATTATGGGTTGCCATCGGACTGCCCAAATTTCCCTTTGGTCAATTCAGTTTGGCCATCTGTTTAAGGATCGGTAGTGACGGCAAATTTTAGGCTTTTATCAAACCTCTTTTATAAAGATCTACAGTGAAGTATGAATTTAACATCCCTGTGGAAGGAATATATCTAAGACTGTATATTATACTAATCTTCTTACTATACTATCCTAAATTCCTATAGACTTAAACTCCAACTACCCTCAGTGTTAAATGTTTTATCCTCCAAATAAGCTTCAACGTCAATAAAAAGTTAATTTTCTACCTAACTAAAAAAGGGCCTCTTCACATTTTATTAAGGAACAAGAGAGGGACCTTTGGATCTTTGTCAAGACAAAATGCCATCATAGCATAAGCAACATAAACATGATATGTGCAGCTTGTGGACTTGCGGGCATCTAAAAAATATTTACGAGCTGCTTCAACCCCTTCAGTTCTCCGGAGAAAGCGAATAAACTGCAGCAATGGTCAATGAAAAATTAAAAACCTTTCTCTTCAAACCAATAAAATTAAAGTCAAACAATGACGTCTTTTACCTCATAAATAAAGAGTTATATCAGAGACGGACATTTCTGTTCTTTTAGGTTCTTTCATACTGGTTTTTTTATATATGATTGATGTTATATTGTAATTTATTCATCAATAGTATGTACATTGTGAGTTGTTTTTTGGAGGGCATTTGTAGCTTTCTATAATAATTATAATTGGTTACGATCAACCAGATTCAATTCCTACTGATTTAATAACACTCAAATTTTAATCACAAAATAAATAAAAAACTTTCTAGAATTAAAATATTTTTAAAACGCCTACATTGAAATGTAAATTGATATATATGAGGTCAAATAAGACCTACAATTTTATTTTATTGAAAAACAATTTATATATATAAAATAAAAAAAGGGCAATGCCTCAAGAGTGAGCAAAAACGCTCAACTCCAAGAAAAGACACTTTAATCCTCTTGTTCTCAGTATGCCAAAACATACGAGGAATCGTTCAAGAAAGCAATGTCTTGTCTATCAATCCCACTCTGCACAAAGCCAACAAAAGACTCATAAGGACGACATCAACTATGAGACATATAACAACTTCTGAACCCATGACCATATCAAGTGGAGACTAATAGCATCTTCCTAAGCATTTTCTCTTTTTCCAAAACTTTCAACATCATACGGAGTGCATGTGCTGTGCGACAATGCTTTTACAAGTTCAACCTACTCTTATGTAGATGAGAAAACTTAGAATTTTCTTTGTTACCACTTCACCGGTTAAATAAAAAAAAATGTCAATCAGAGAAACATTTTAAAAAATTTTAAAAAGTACTTGAATATGTGCCAGTGCTGTCGTAGAAACCCCATCACCCAAGAGGCTTTCATATACTTTCTTTGCAGGCTGCAAAACAAAAGCAGAGTTGGAAGCCCATGGATCACTACATCACCATGACACCAAAAAAAAACAGAATTTCTTGACCTGAATTGATCCACGAGATTCCTCCAGCTCGGCATAAGCATATTTTAGCACATCTGAGTCTATGTAACCATCAAGAAATAGAAAGAAATGTAATTAACGATTGGGAAACTTAAAAAAAAAAAAAAAGGAAGCTGAATTATTGGTGAAAAAGAAACAACAATATTAGCTATTTTAGTAAGTGTTGAGAATTACACAATCGCCTATTTTAGGAAGCCACAACATAGTACTTTCTTCTTTGAGTGGTTTCATAAAAAAAAAAAAATCGTTTTGGTACCACGGTCTCAAAAGTCAGAAAACAAAGTATTTTCCTTCGGATGACAGTTTTCTTTGACTATAAAAACACAAAATCGAGTTTTTTCGAGTAGAGAGGGTTGATGCAGTACACAGCCCACGGTAATGGCCCACGTCACCACATTAGTTAAGGGTTTTAAGTCTATATGCTTTATTATTTTGTTTAATTAGTTCTTTAGTTGTTTATTTAATTTTTTTTAGACTTTTAAAGTTATTTAATGTCCCATCACGAGAATTAGGTTACATCAAAGTACAAGTATTCTCTAAATTTCAGATTTTATTATGATGTGTGTTTTCTCCAGAATTCTATTTCGTTCTATTTAAACAAACCTTCTGCTCACCACTTTCCTTCAGTGCTTCCTATTTTCATTGGTTGGAGGTAGGAATAAGGTCTAGCTAATGTCAGGCCCCACAGAGTTCATGAGCCATGCCACCGCCCAAGTTCAGAATGAGGTGGTTCACATGTCCTCCTATTGCTTGGAAATTCCATTGAGAAACCCAAATTTTCCTTCACCCATCACGAACAACTTAACGGATTGAGACTTCATAAGTTTTAGTCATTTTGCTTTGTGACATGTTGTGAGAATGGATAGATTATCTGACATCACAGATTAAAGTACCAGCTGTGACAACGTTTCAGATCTTTTGTTGGACATGATTGAATCATAAATATAATCCACTCAGCAATTTTTAGAGCACATTTGATTATCCTTCTCATACCATGTTGAGATTTGTGGATAAAACTGAATTGTATTTGATTGGGCGATGTTACACCTCATTTGTAGGTGATACATAATTTGACAGAATGAAAATAACTAGAGAAAGAACTCCTATGTAGGGAAAGAAATAAAGTAGTGCAAAAAATAGAAAACAACCTATCTCCTAAACTTATTGTACTACAGCCATTAGGAATCATATTGATGGACTGGTTTGTGAATCCTTAAATTTGAGTGATTCTCCATATTTTCTAACAAAATTTACTTGATCTTTTCTTTGTTCAGCACTTATGACTTGTGATAAATCTCAAAATAGGGTTCTTATAAACAAAGAGAAATAGATAATTACTTTCCTCGTGTTGAAGAGTAGTAAGATCCTCTAGATTCCTTTGGTCTATTATTTGATTTTCTGGTTTTGTCATATTCACTATTTAGACTTTATTCATTTCCTAAAGTTTTTGTGATCCTTCTCAATTGGCTGTATTTGCAAATTATTCTATTTTTGAGTGATACCCGATGAAGTGGTGATTTCTTTACACAATTTGCAAAATTGTGTAATTACAATTGAGAAAGCAATAAAAACGGTGAAAATTTTCCAAACCTCACCAGAGAAAAATAGGTGAAATTTGATCTAAGCAAATAAATACTTTTAAAAACATTATAGACCAGATGCAAGAAACAAAAAAAAATCAAGGCAAAATGTGATCTTAAACGATTTCCTGAAAAGTGAAAAGCTTTTTACCAGGAAGAGCCTTCAAAGATCGTTGAAATACTTTAATTGCAGCATCTATTAAACCATTATTTGCATGCCATCCAGCATAATCATACCAAATATCAGGGTAATGGTAAAGATACATAAGACACTGCAAAAGTAGAAAAATAAAGTAGGAATAAAATTCTTGCATAGGAAGGCTAGTAAGTATTCACAAGTATTTTACATAAAAATGAAAAAAAAAAAAGGAAGGAAAAAGGAAAATTCTCACATGAGCCCTAGAGACTACTTGCATAATTTACATGGCATAATTAACTCCTAGGAATAAGTACAAGATGACACAAATTGGGTCTTCAATGGAGGGTAATCCGATTAGGATGATTTACCAAATTATCTGTAAACTCAAATCAATCTTCATGGATTAGATCACTCCAAGGAAACAGGAAAAGGAAAAGTTGATTTTGATTATATCCACACAAAGGTTTCTCTCTCCATTTATGTTCCCAGAACAAAGAAGGTAACCACTCCCAACATTTAATAGATTACTAGAGAGAAGGGATCCACTGAATGTTTTTGATTTGAAGTGTGAGCACTATATTTTTAACCACAATCACCAAGTACCATAAAGATCACTATGAAAAGTAATTTCCACAATCATTTCCTCAACAAGGCTTCGTTCGTTAACAAATGCCGACACCCAATGCCTTTTAGTTTTTGACCTAACAAAGTCCTCACATCTGATATGGATTAAATCTTTTTTGGGTCTATGGAATCTAGCAAGAGAAATTTCTTTACCAAATAATGCACATTAATTGTAAAGAAGACACCAGCGATTATTATAATGGGAGGTTCATAGATTTAACAAGATATCAGTATTCAATCAACAAATTTTTGAGTATATCCAAAGAAAAATAAAAATAATGAACAACTTTTTCAAGTAAGGCATGACTGAAAAGCCATCTTACTACCTGTTCATAGGTGAATATAATCCTCTTGCTTGATGACGAACTATCAATCCTTTGCGGGTTTCCTCTAAAATGGAATTACACATGACTAAAGTAAAACAAATGATTTTGAGGAAAGTTAAATGTGATAACCAAGCACCTTCCTTTTAAACATGAAAATATAAACTACTATCTCTAAATTTTCAGATAACTAAATTCACTACATAAGAGATTGTTTTATCAGAATACCAATAGTGGCTTTAAATTCAAAAGGTCCAAAGTATGTACTCTAATTTATTTTGAAGTAAGAAAGACAACTACTTGGGAAAGATAAATAAGGGAAACCATCAATGTACAAATAACATTTCAACAGTAAAGAAAATTTAAATCAGAGCGCCAAATTCTTTAAAATAGTTTTTCAAACAATGAGATGGAACTAAATACAGCCAACCTCTAATTTAGCCACCCAGTCAAACCAGTCTTCCCCTAATTTTCCTAACAACTAGAACCCAATGGTATCTTCAATTTGCTGATACTTTTTGTTCTTTGTTGATGATGAAACCAAGATACCAAATTTGATAGGTGTTATGAAACCAAGATACACAATTTGATAGGAGTTGTAAAAAACTTTAAATTATTATTAGGCATCAAACAATAGGGTTAGCCTTGGCATAGGAAACTTCAAAATTGTAAATAAGGTGTTGTTGGGAAAACGGATTTGGAAATTTCCTATTGAGTGTGATTGGTAATGGTATGCCATGATCAAAAGCAAACATGGAATTTGACCCTTAGGTTGGGCGACGAATTCGGTTAATCATGTCTCTTTTCGAAATCCCTGAAAATGTATCTCTTCGTCTTTCATTTTTTCACAACTACATTGGTTATAAAGTGAGGAACGAAACCTAAACTTGCTTTGGGAAGACAGGTGAGTGGGAGATGAAGCCCCATGTGTCAAATTTCCACACATTTATTGACTTTCTCATGATAAAAATCACGTTATTGCTTCACTCAATAACATGGGCAATTGTAAAACACTCCATGGACCTAATCTTTCGAAGAGATATGACCAGCTCAGAATTATGCAACCTTACATATCTCTATACAGTTGTATCGTATATCTCCTTAAAAGAGAATATTATCAATTCTCGAAGATGGTTTTTAAAGTCATCAGTTGATTTCTCTTCGAAATCCCTCTTGCAACTTACTTTTGCATAGTCTGTCCATTTTTCTTTTTAAAATTTTATATGGAAGAAAAAAATTTCATCTAAAATCTAAATGTTTTGCTAGATTATGGTTAGAGGAAATTTGTATAAGAGTGACCAAATTCAAAAAAATATCCTTCTAAAGCCTCATCTTGTCATTGTTGCTCTTTCTGTAGACTATAAATGAAACTAGCAACACATAATGGTTCAATGTGAATTTGTCAAATATTTATAAATACGTCTCTTCTCTTCTTTCAATCGGACATTAGAAACTTACTTTGATATTGTAAGATTCATCAGAAATGTTTCTATTATGAAAGAAAGATACACGAAAAAAATGAATCTAATTTAGAAACTAAGAATTTTAACTATTTTTATGTTATTTGCTTTATCAAAATGAAATTATTTTTATGATAAATCCTTGAATAATATTTATGAGATAGAATTTACTTTTTTTTATTGCTAAGTGGGTTTAGTCTAAGTATTTTAAAAAGTACTCTTTCAGTATAGTTCTATTTGATTATAAGAAAATTGTGTTTCATTCAATGTTTCTTGTTTTGTAGAGTTCTCTCCACTAATTTCTTATAACTTTTCGTTTTTAATGTAAAGTTTTATATATATATATATATAAAGGCAACCTCCAAGGGTGCCAAGACAATTCAGAGCATCAAAGTGAATGTCCCACCCAATCTTGATATGGACTTCTTCAGATAAAAAATTATTTACAGCTTACAATTTTGATGTCTTTCCCATTAGAAGTAATAATTGGTAAGTTAAGAATGGTGTGTCTATTTAAACTATCTTGAGGGCAAGTGTTAAAAATCCTTATAATTTTGATCAAACATTTCATTTTGTTTCAATTTTTTCTAAGCTATAAATGTACAACTGCCGGCTCTCCTCTCAGAATATGAAATACTTTGCTCTGTCTTTTCTTACGAGATTACCAATTTAAAATAGATGTATAATGTAAAAATTTAAAAGAAAACATAAAAGCTATGTCAATAAAGCAAACAGACCCTGCCTAGCATATTAGGTCATGTAATTCAGTGATGCAAAGTTGCTTCTTACTTCTCAAAAGCTAACAACTTCTTCCAGGCCATCCATTGCAATTCCTCCTGAGAACACGACACAAAGGTCAATCTTCTATAATAAAAGTTTTGATTTTATGTAAGAATATGTTAAATTTATTCAATTGTCCTAGACCCAAAGATAGTACAATACAGCTCTAATACAACAAAACTTTTGATAATAGGTCCTTTTTTGCTATTCTTTTGCCCAAGATATTTCAGAAACTCATGAACAGCATCTCTAGGTCGACGGACAATCTCCCACCTCTTGTTCGTTTCAGCCACCTAAACTTTTACTATTATTGTAATCTACTCTACATTTTAACCTTTTGTGTTCTCTAGTTCCCCTTCTTTTCAAGATGGCACCTTTTTCTTTTCTTAAGATGCATCCTCTTAGTTTTAGGCGTAACGTTTTTATTCTTTGTCATTTTCAGTCCAGTCTTACTAAGATCTTCCATGATTATTGTCATGAAGTTTTCATGAATCTTTTTAGGAAAAGTACACTTAACTCCCTCAAACTATGAGGTAGTAACAGATAACACCCTAGACTAAAAACTGCTGATCCTAAACTATCAATTATTTGCAAAGTTAACCTTCTGATATTTCATGGTTGTGTTATACGTGTCATCCTCATCAATTGTGCATTTCAAAATTCAAATTTCTTTTAACCAAATACCATGTCTTCTCCAACCCTACTTGTCCTTGGTCTCTCTTTCTCTATCTCTCTCATACATCCAACTCTCAGCCGCCTCTCCCACTCTATCTTGTCTTTACTCAAATCTCTGATCAAAGATGTCAGCTAGAGATCTAAAACGTGGATACCAACAACCCAGCCTAGAACTCATAACTAGAAAACTTGGAGCTTTACTTTCATTTAGGTAGTGAGTTGTATGAACAGAGATCTATGTAGGGAGTTCCATAAGAATACCAGTGTATTTGTTATCCCATTAATTTGTATGTAGCTGTCTAGGGTCGGTCAAGAACAACTGTACAATAATATCCTACCCACCATAAAAAATTTGTTTTCCCAAAAGGAATCGTTTTTTTTACCTATCAGTAAGGTAATACAAGAATACAAACTGATTGAAAATTACCTTAGAGGAACCACTTGGCGGCACAGCAAGCATACTCCAATCGATCTGATCAACATATTTCTTCCTCTCCCTGTAGACAGCTCGAGCACTATTAAATTTAGGCTGATATTCAGACACTAATCCTTTTGCCTGCATAGATGCCAATCATCAATTATTAGGATACTATTCATCGATATCATCAAAACAGAATGCAATCATATTTATTTTAAGCAAATAATGCTTTACCAATGTAAGGACAATTGAAGTACCAGTTGACGGCTAACAGAGTTTTCAAAATTATCATAATCTCTCCAAAGTTGCTCAATGTAATGAGTTGGAGTAACAACAGCTTTTTGATATGCTTTTCGTATAGCTGTCATACGTTGTGACTCTTCCGGTGAGCTTAGGGCCTAAACAATCACAGAAACAATGAGAGGTAATTAATGCATAAGATTCTACAACAGAAAGAAAAATAAATAAAACGTAGACCAAGAGTTCAACTAACCGGTAATGACTTTATAAAGGAGATGTACTCCATCCATACTGGCCCAGATGCAATGTCAACTCCTAATAGTACCATTGATTTAGGACACAGATCAGAGAGAACATTAGTAATCATTGTTTTACTAATTGGAACATCAAACATATAAACATTCATGCTGTGGCTAAAGATTTTCAACTAGCCATAATTAATTTCCTCCATTTTAAGATTTTTTTATAGCAAAGCAGTACTTTGCGCTTGTCATTAAGTTAACTTCTTGCAAAAATAAAAATAAAAATCCTTTTGGCCTCATTAACATCCTCATTTAAGGGTACCCACGAGCATAGCATTTGAATTTCTTTTTCAATGAAATCAAGGAGGTTCTGGTTCAGTATACCAACCCTGCCCCGAAGTTCAAACTTGATGAACTGATGTATTCAACCAGAGTTCAAGCGTTATATCTGAACAATTATTACTAAACATCTCCAGGAGTCAAGGCACAAGGGGAGGTTCAATCATTAAATAGATGATCATATAAATCAGTAGATCAAATAAAGAAAGCAATGAAAATAAGTTTGTCCTTCAACTATTAGTTTCGATTAATTGGTAATTATTCTGCTTAAGGACTTGGTTCTGTGCTGTCAATCATGTTTTCGGAATGCAAAAATAAGAGCATATTTACACGATGGAACAATAAAGTCGTCCTAGTCTAAATAAGTAAAGACAGGCATTCATTTCTAAAATCCTTGATCATAGTAATGCCTTGTTTTAAAAATTGTTTGCTTTAAAAAAATTGGAGTTCCTATGAACAACCCTATCTATTTCAAAGAAATTTGGCATGCTAAATTCGCTTGCCATGGAGATGTCAACCAATTGGAAATATGATAGAACAAATGGAATACATATTACTCAATATATACTACTTTACAGATGAAAAAAAAAGGATAAGTATAACCCAGAATCTTTCTTTAACAAAGTGTCAATCCACTTTAACAAGTTTACCATAGATCATGTCGTATAAGATTACACTTACCGAACAAAAAATGTTGCATAGTAAGCAATGTTTTCATACATTTTTCTACTTAATTTGCAACTCCTGTCAAGAGCAATTAACCATTTGATCTATATGAGTTCTAAAAATCTTGAAGTCGTGGCTCTATATTCAGCTATGTACTTAAACTTGCAAACGATTGATTCATTACTTGAAGTTGCTAAACTTCCTCAAACATATGTATAATATCTTAATCCGCTACAGATCAAGTATAGTAGGCATCACTATAGGCTTCTGCAATCATGTGATTAGTTTTAGAAGAAATTGTTCAGCATTCCTAGTGTTGCCTTTAGACAACTCTAGATCCTTGTCTCCTTGTCAAGGCTTTCCTATGCTCATCACAAGGAGCAACAAACGACACAAAATATATTAGTTTTGAGACTAACACTGGCCATCTTCCTCTATCCATATGAGCTCCTTATGTTCTAGAGAAAAGCTTCGGACTGTGATAAGGAGTTTCAATAGGCTTACAACCTATCATTCTTGTTAAAATGATCAAGGTTATGCTTCATTTGAAAGGAGAGGATTTCTTTGTAAGGGAGAATTTCTTTTTCTCTCGACACTTTGTATACTTTTTTTCTTCATAAATTTTGTTTCTTCTAAAAAAAAAGTTTGCACTCTTCCTCTGAAAGAAGAGAAAAGGTTGTCAATAACATAAATGCTAGAGGGAATAATGTATTTCGTACTTTACTAATAAAGAAGAGAAAATATATATATATATATATATATGAGAAGGGTGAAGTCTTCACTGCAAGGGGTGCTTGAGAATGTGATAATCTTCCATTCTTCTAGAAGAAAGTAGGATGAAAAGAAAAACAAATGTAAAACAAATCAAAGATTTAAAATCAGATCTTTATGTATTCTTAACCAAATGATGCAAAGTCAGAATATGCATGGAGAGTGCAACATGGAAGGCGAAACAGGAACATGAAAGTCAGCAGGATCTATTAATTCCTCATTACAGCTATGCATTGATTAAACAAAATCATAAAGAGAGTATAGCATGAGGATCATTTAGACAAGATACTAGGATTCTTCTTCATTTTTCAAGTAACTTTTGTTCAATCATCATTTGGAGAAATGCTCGTACCAGCCACCTCTCAGGAAGTAAAAAGATAAATAGAAACATCTAAAGCTTCTTTGGATAACTCTAGTTTTCAAGACATAAACTTCAAAAAGAATAAACTCAGCCTAGTGACGAAGCAAATTGAAAGTCAAACATTTCATAGGTTTCCACGGGTATTAGACTCTTAATTCCTACCTTATCACCAAGCCTAAGCTCAAGTGAATCCAGAAAAACTCATTAACAGATATTTCTATAGAAACATGAGTAAAAGATCAGCAAGATGTCTCCTTTGAGTCTATATCTAAGAAAAGTAGGACTTCAAGCCCAGGTACTACATAACCTAAATCCCTAAAAGTCCACAACCACAAAGGAATATGAAATTTAACCCCCAGAGAAGAGGTCGGCCCACAAATAACCAAAAAGCATTATCCCAAACTGCATCATGAGCAGAATAATCAGCAAAAGATAATAAAAATAAATCACTGTCAAGCTAGACCATCCCACGAATTTCACAGCCCCCAGGCCATTTTTGCCATCCTTCATATAACAAAGAAGGCTAACCATTTTTCTATAAATTGATCCACAACAAGATTATTCTAAACTTTATAACCATCCAGTTTAACATTGTGAGGAAAATAATACTCTAATCATTATCCATGAAAGAAGAAGTATTCAAGCAGAAATTGATTATGAATATTCTGTTTAAATTGTGTTTGCCATTCTGCACCACTATAATTAGCAAGAACTAGATTATGCTTTTCTATTATTATTACACGTCTTTTATATTATGAGAAATACGACGGAAGTAATCGTACCAACATAGCTAAGCATAAAATCAAAAGCTTTTCTAGTCTCCTCTTGTCCCTCTATGCTTTTGTTTTCATTGACCTTCTTGATAAAACGAATATAACACCTCCTACAAATTCAATACATGCAACGTTATTTTAAGAAGTTAACTGACAATATAAGAATGAAAGAACTATAGATTCTAATATTAATCTTAAGACCAAATATTTTTAAAAAATTCAATGAAAAGGAAAGAATCAAAGTTGCCCACAATACATTACAATTAATGTAACCTCAATCAAAATATTGGAATATTAAATTAAATCCATAAATATATAAAATATAGGATATTACAAAATATTAAAAGAAGATAAAAAAAATGTAAGATTTAATAGCAAAATACACTTACATAAGGACACTTTATAAAAATTTCATAATGTCCTCATCACCTTCTAACATCAAACAAAAACATATTACAACTATGTACTTTCTCAAACTTGATACTTATTAATATTACAACTCTTACAGATTGCAATTAAGTTTTGTACCTCTCTCAATCTAAGGCATTCTATTATCTTTTGGTATGTATAAAATCCAAAGGAATTTTTTTTACATATATGGTGTTCCTCAACTACAACATCAATAATTAGATTATGATCTAATAGCACTACCCAATTTGTTGCTGAAAACCTAATGGGGTTGAATTTGGGAAATTAGATAGCTGCAATGACTTTGTTCCATTATTATCCATGTAAGCAGGCAATGTAGACAATTAATAAATGTAAAGAAATAAATTCCATTTACCTGCGATGATCGCTTTTGAAATTGTATTTTATTGCATCTCCTTTTTTATATAAGAATTATAAAAAAATTTCCAAGTTTTGAAAAGATCCCGTGCACACATCGAGAATTAATTGATTGGAAAATTGAACTAACAATGGCTAAATTGCCAATCAATTCAAATTAAGGAGCGAAAAATGTAGCTTGCCATATTTAAAAGACACATTTTATTGCAGATTTTCACAAGGCAAGATGGGCCCGAGAAGTGCAAATTTATCTTGACATTGGGTGTACAGGCAATTTTTTTAGTTATTTGACTTCAAAGTGATGCTATTCTCTTTGAAGATAAAGAGTCAAATATCAATTTTAGAAACAACATTGGCTTCACTATCATTAAATGCGATTATAATTCTAAGTTTTTTTAGAATTTATCCATTTAGTTAGATTCTCTCTAACTATAAGGACATTGTTGTAAACTAAACGTTTCTGTATGTTTCTTTTTTTTGGAGGAGTTCTTCCCTTCTCTTTCTTTGTAATTTCTTGTTTTAATACACTTTGCTTCTTATAAAAAAGCAAAAGAAAAAGAAAAAGACACATTTTATTGCCATTTTTCAAATTGTAATGAAAAATAAAACTACTTGTTATTTTTCTTACAATATAGGGAATCATAAGTCTTCTTCCAAGTGATAAAACAGAACAAAAATAACAAAAGGAGAGGAGGCTAGATAATAGATAAAGTTACATGAACTTTTTCTTTTTTATATACTTCTTAAAAAGAGAAACAAAAATGTAAATAAAACACGCTAAGCTACCTTCATAGCTACCTTTAAATAGATTTACAGTACATATGACATTCTAGAAATGAGGTTGATTCATATCCATATGTTCACGACATAAAAGGTTAATTTAAATATCAAAATTGAAATGCTTTCCAAAAATCTATCTTCGTATACTTTCCAAGATGTCCTATGTCACTTCTTGTAATACAACTCTTTGGGTTTTGTTAATATAAAACTATAGGTGAAATAGGAAAGTACATATGCCCTTAACTCAACACCAGAGCCGAACCTAACACAGTGAAGAACCAAAATATATTCTCCAAGCACCTCAAAACAAATAAATTGATGTCTAATAATTAATAATTAGGATGTATTGCTAATAAAACTTGCTGCACAAGTAATCAAGAGCATTTCTAGAAATACTAAAAAAAAACTGTCAACATGCTATATGATACCTTCCCGAAAAATGACTAAACAGCACCAATGTGACACCGTACTCAATCAGATACAACTAAGCTTTTAATCAATCAAAATATAACTAAGTACTGAAAATGTTTACCAATCAATGTTGCTGAAGTAAGAGAATGAACCTACCAAAGAGGAATATCAAGGCAGTTCAACAAACACCGACTAAATATCTGTTTTGCAGCATCATCGTTATTAACAGACAGATAGGCCTCCACGTATTGCTTCCAATATTTTGCCTAAAGAGTAATATTTCAAAATGTTAACCAAATTCTTTAAAGAATTGAAAAGGAAGAGCATTTTTGCATGTAAAAGAGGCAAGAAATCAGTATAGCACTTATTTAAGGCCATTTCATTAAATATCTTGCATGTGGAAATATTTAAAGGATCTTTGATGTTATTCATAATCTAGACTTTTAAGTAATATCTGTTTGCATTAAAAATTTAAAAAAAAAAAAAACATGATGCTGTATTTAAATAGTACCAAGGGCATCAAATGCCTTTTGCTCATTTGCTTGTATAATGAATTTGTAGAAATCATAATCAATTGGACACACAGTAAATTCATCCATAAGACTTAACTTATTATAGAGAAACTCAATTTATAATCTAGCATCTAAAAAGGCATTTTAGTCAGTGATAAAAACTTAGTAGCAACAAAAAAGGCAATGACAAAAACTCAGTAGCAAGCAAGCAACAAAATCTAAGAAAACACGCGAATTTAAAAAGGTCTTAGATTAGTTTGACAAAAGTCCATGCCCGACAATCAAAGCAATCAACTGAATTAAACTATAACTTAAATTGTCAAAGAAAATTCTTATAACATTGGATTTGACATATTTCAAAGCACAACTTGAAATTAACTGGTTCTACACTCCAACTCGAATACACTCTTACCCTATCCTAAACCCCAAATCTAAATCTCTAAATCAAGATCCAAATCTTTTAGTTACTCACAATGCAGTACTGCAAAATAAGAATAAAACGCCACGTCTAAGGCTATTTAAAGAAACTTACGGCTGTTGGGAAGGCGGCCAGAAGCTGCTCGTACAGTGGTATCGCCTCTGCGATGGGTAAATGCTACAGAAAGAAAAAATCAATGACTAAGCCCGCTAGTAAAATAAGGAGAGATATCAACCCTTAAGAAAAAAAAATACCTGCGCCTCGTTAGCAAGGATTTCTGCTGTTTCAACGTTGAATTTTAAATCATCTTTAGGCTTACTATTAGTCACTATTTTATCCTGAAAATGAAATTTCACGAGTGAACATATTGATTCTGGAATGCATACAAATATAGAGTCAATAAGGTCAGCGTACGAGAAAAAAAAAGAAAGAGAGAGAGAAGACAGGGATGGCCATATATACCTTCGCTTCAGCGTCAGACGACGCCATTATAGGGCACGGAATGGAGATCAAAGACGAAAAGCTTAGTGCCTGGTGAGAATCAGAACAACAGAGAAGACAGAGGACTGGAAGATTCAGAAGGCATTTGATTTGTGGAAACTAATTAGTAATACGTACGGAGACCCACGGCTTCCAGAATACAAAAACCGCCCAGAACGGAGAACCAATCCGAACCGATATTCAATTTCAGTTTGATTTTGGCTCTTGGTTCCTAATTTTTCTTGTAGTTTCGGTTTTGATTCTTTACTCTTGGATTTAAGAACCGAATGGTTGGTTTCAAGAGATCCAAAACCAGAACCGAGAACCAATTTATACTATCAAACCGATAACCGATGTCACTCTAGAAATTGTTTTGAAGACTTTTGCTCATTTCGATAAATACTTTCTCGTGATTGGAAATCATGGTTCAGAACTGAAATTGAACCGAAATAGAGACTTGGGTCTGATTCCTTACGATTCCGGTTCTAGTTTCCCAATCTTAAAACCAAGAATCGAACGGTTGGTTTCAAAAAGTCTTAAATTGAAGTCGAGAACTGGTTTGGGAGCAGGTATAACAAATACATTAAGGAAAGTAAAAGGACTTCAACGCAAGAGTAAATCTGCGACTAAATCTGCGACAAGGGTAAGACTGCAATGATTTGAGTGAATTATGTTTTTTATATTTTTAAATTAAGGGTAAATAACACTGTAGACCCTATAGTTTGCGATCAACGACAAGTCAAACCCTAGAGATTATTTTTTAACAACTTAAACCCTGAACTATGAGAAAATGTCGCCGGCGACCTCGCAGTCACGATTTCCGTCCAGAGCAGTTGAGGTTAACGCCCCGTTTGTACCCTGTGTGGCGGCGTCGAACGGAGTCGAAGGGGGATGGTAGAGCCGACGGTCGAATCATCCAGAGTCGACCGAAGTACGACATTCGCTGGCCGTTGGATCGACGAGGAGCGTCCCTCGTCTGGATCGACGGCCAGGATTGAATCTGGCGTCCCTGCCAGATGCGATGACGGACAAAGATCCTTGGCCGTTGGATCGAGCGAGGGACGTGCCTCGGATCAACAGCCAGGATTTAATCCGCCTGGTGAAGACAGACGTCGATCCTTGTCCGTTGGATCCTCGCCTAGATCGAACGGTCAGTAGTGACTCCAAATTAATTGGGTCACGTGCGGGTCACATGCGATCCTAAATCGACAGAATTCCCCATTATGACGGACGTCTGTGGGAATACCACGAACGTCCGTCTTTAAATAACACGTCATCAACATCTGGACGGCGTCCGTCGGACCATGACGGACGTCCGTCACTCTCAGATTTTATACTAAAACCCTAACAGAGTCGAGCACAAAAAGTCCGACACTTGCCATAGATATTCGAGAGAGAGAACTTGTTTCCCCTGACCAACTCCCTCAACGTAAGCGAACGAACAAGAGTGTTGCACATCACATGGAGTCGTCAAGGTGTGCTTCTTCATCATACATGGTTGAAGAATCCATTGACTGTGGAATGGAGGTGGATCCTAATCCTAATCCTATTTCGGCAGTAGAGACCAATAAGAATCGGTGGTTCTACCACGAAGCCGGTATAGAATTGCCTTCAATCTCAGGATCCCTGGAATCGGAGCTACGTTCGATATGTGACTCAGAGAATGATGATTGGGCAGAGAGTATGCATCCCCAAATTGAATGTTCGTCCTCGGAGCTCTGTCTAGGTAAGAAGTATATTGCGTTGAAGGATATTAGAGATGAAGTGGTTAATTATGCTTTGAAAAATGGGCACGGGATCAGGTTTGTTAAAAGCGAACGACATCGGATAACTGCTGTGTGCAGTGATGGATGCAATTGGCGGCTTCACGCTTCAAAAATGAAAGGTGTGCTGACCTTTCAAATTAAGAGCTATAATGAGGAGCACACATGTGCACGACAAATGGAAAGCCGACACGCTTCCTACAAATGGGTGGCAAACCAATATTTGGATAGATTAAAAAGTCAACCCAAGTGGGACCTTGCTTCCATGATTGAGACTGTAAGGAAGGACTTTAATGTCAATATTTCTCTGAGTCTTACTAGAAGGGCAAGGAATTTAGCACAGACTTTAAACAAAGGGGATGGTGACGAACAGTACAAGCTACTTTGGTCCTACGCAGAAGAGATTCGAAGATCCAATCCAGGTAGCACACTGTTGTTGGTGGTAGATTTTCCAGATTTGGTGGCCCGTCCAAGTCCAATATTTAAAAGAATGTACATGTGTTTGGATGCATACAAGAGGGGTCTGAAGGAGTTTGGTAGACCCATTATTTGTCTTGATGGCTGTCACTTGAAGGGGTCGTGCCCAGGCCAATTGCTCACAGCTGTCAGCATTGATGCCAATGATGGGATTTATCCAGTTGCTGTGGCACTTGTTGAATCAGAATGCAGAGACTCCTGGACCTGGTTTTTGTGTTGCTTGCTGACGGACTTAGACAGTGACATAGGCAGAGGATGGACACTCATTTCCAATCGACAGAAGGGGTTGGTGCCTACTATTGAACAATATGCACCAGCAGCTGAGCATCGATTTTGCCTAAGACATTTGTATGCCAATTTCAAAAAACAATTTCCAGGAATACAATACAAAGATATCATCTGGAAGGCAGCAAGGGCCACAACATCACCGAACTTTCAGAAAGAGATGAGTAAACTACTTGCGCTCGACCATACAGCGCATGCATATATGCAGAAAATTAACCCGAGGTGTTGGTCAAAACATGCATTCAGTCCTGTCCCAAAGTGCGACATGGGCCTTAATAATTTGAGCGAGTGCTACAATGCCTGCCTCCTGCCAGCACGGAACAAACCAATCCTCACTATGTTCGAGATGATTAGAACGGGCATAATGACTAGGATCGTTAAGAAACATAAGCAGCTGGCTGAATCAACAGATCTTTTGTGTCCTAAGACCACAAAGAAGCTTGTCAAACTGAAACATACGGCTCGGAATTGGTGTCCAACACCTTCAGGATGTAATCGGTTTGAGGTAAGCGATGGTAACGAACGGTACGCAGTCGATCTGGACACGCGTACCTGTAATTGTAACCGACGGGAGCTGACTGGAATCCCATGCGTGCATGTCATCCCTTGCATCAATTTTATGCGGACTTCAGCGGAGGATTATGTGCATGCATGGTACCATCGGGATACATATATGAGGATGTATTCCCATTTTACCCGACCTGTTAGTGGCCACCACATGTGGCCTGCAACGAACCAGCCTCCAATTTTGCCACCACCAGTAAAGAGACTCCAGGGTCGGCCTCGAAAACGAAGAGTGCGAGATGCAGACGAGCCCCGTAGCAGCACGGTACTCAGCAGGAGACATATCCCTATGACATGTAGTCGTTGTCATGGTGTAGGCCACAATGTCCATTCTTATCAAGGCGGAGGCTCAACAGGTGGCACCGCAAGTGGCAGTGTAAGAGCAGAACGCTCATACGACACCTTCATGGGGTTTAACATTGTTACCGATACACAGGTGCTTAGATTGTTATACTTTCTTACGTTGTTCTCACTATGAGCGTTTCGTCTGACATGAACTTCCTTTTGTGTTTTGCAGGAGTCCGTCGCCCCACACCCACATCCTTAATCATGGAGCTTCATCTACGTATTTGTTTTGTTCATGTATATAATACACTTAAGTTTTTAATACATTGAAGTTTATTTGTTCATTTACGTAGTTGTTTGGATAATATTTGTTCATGTATAATACACTGCATGTGATGGACGTCCGTCATGTTAAGACGGACGTCCATCACATTCAGATGGCCGTTCGTCACCTTGAGACGGACGTCCGACTCCTTCTGACGGACGTCCGTCACATGCAGACAGACAGCACTTGCCCTGTTTTGGGCGCCCCTCGCGCCAACACAAAGCAGATTACAGCCTACAACAAACCACAAAGCAGTATGAAGAAAACCACAAAGCAGACTACAGACTACAACAAATAATTGAATTCAATTTCAATTGAGCCACTTGTTCAACGTTTTTTCTATTCTTTCAACTCTTTCACGTGCTGCACCTCTTGCACCTCTTGCACGTCCTGCGTTTCTTGTATATCTAGAATACGTTACAGGTGGTACCGTTGCAAGTGGCTGAACAGGTGGGGCCTCTGGGAGTGGCTGAACTGGGGCCTCTGGGCGTGGCTGAACAGGTGGTGCCTCATCAAATATGGAAGGCTCTGCGTCCCGGATGTCGATGATGTTGAAATGAAAATCGGAGCTCATCTCCACACTCGTGCACTCCTCGTAGAGTTCATCTCGATCGTACGGATCGTGGAGATGGAAGCCCTGCCCATTGCATTTGGACATCATCGACCACCCAACAGGGCGGGAGACTTGAAATATGCCGTGTTGGCTGCAATTGGAACTGCAAATTAGTTTGTCACGTCATTCAAAGCGCAGGTCATTCAAAAACATACCGTTTTTTGTCCACAGGTGCCATGACAATTGCAATTGAATCCAGCATCAATTGTTCGTACGCATACTGCGTGTGCATGTCAATCGATGACATAAAACAATCCATCTCCGGGTGGCACTGTAGGAGGAAGAAATATTAAACCATGTATGATTTCATGAATGAATAGAAGTGGCTTACAT
Source organism: Begonia loranthoides (assembly GCA_022433065.1). Classification (NCBI taxonomy): domain Eukaryota; kingdom Viridiplantae; phylum Streptophyta; class Magnoliopsida; order Cucurbitales; family Begoniaceae; genus Begonia; species Begonia loranthoides. The sequence continues at coordinate 658,270 of CM039478.1, read as the reverse complement.
GGATCCAGCCAATCGTCAACAAACCCTCCCTTATTTGAACAGCGGCGGTGTCCTCCTCATTTGTCATCACGCACTGCATTTTAAGAACACGATTTATGTAGTTATTTTTAATAACAATATAATATAAGTTGGTTAAACATTCTCACATAGTCAGGAGCACCCGATTGCTTTGGCACAAGGAGAGTTGTGATTGAATATATCTTGTCACCCTGTAAATCAACAACACGACGCACAACATTAATTTTCTAATCACAACAGATAATAAATTTCAAATGACGTTGCTTCTTACCTTGGAGCCGCAAAGGAGAGCACACGTCTCCTTATTATTCTTCGTATTGACCTGTGCAAGTGCCATGAACTCTTCCATCAAATTCACAGGCTGCAATGGAAATTCAGTGTAAGTGTAAATTCTACACATTGTATAAAACAGAAGACATACCACTTGCACTGTCATCCTCTGACGAGCGGTAGGACCCACCACTGAAGGACCTGGGGCCAAAATCTTTTGAACTTTAGCCAGGGTTGGAGGAGGGGACGGTTGCCTGATGATCGGAGACCTGCATAATTGTAACACATTGTTAATCAACGATACTAATGCATATAAGGAAATTACATGTAAAATCAAAGACGTACTGGCATCCGTCTGGACCGGCATCGGAAGATGTATGAGATGCTGATGGATGAGATGGCTGGGCGGTTGTGCTAGCAGTTGCCATATGCGTTTGTACTTTTTGCATCTGTAGTACAGTGGCTTGAAGCTGGCCAAGTTGACTCTCCTGTCTATCCAATTTGGCTTGAATCTCGCCAAGTTGGGTGACAAGCCACTGCCACCTCTCTTCGCTGCTGAGTACGGAGGGCGACGATGAGGACTAGGGGGGGGGGGGGGGGGGAGAGGTGCATCATCCGCCATAGGACGCACAAAATCGTCATCCATAGGACGTACAAAATCGTCATCCACCTCCACGTGATATGTCGGTTGTGTGTTTGCTGTCCACGGAATTATGGCAGTGCACATGGAAGGAGCAGGTGGAGCTGACGTGGATGGCGGTGGTGGAGCTAACGATGATGGCCGTGGTGGAGCTGACGTGGATGGCGGTGGAGTAGCTGAAGTGGAAGGACGAGGTGCAGGAGGTACAAGATGTGCAGGAGGTACAACTACCACATCTCCTCTAAATACCCACTCCCCTCGTACTTTTTGCAACCCCATCCGAGCCAATGTAACTTCATTATACATGTCAAGTGGTTTTTCGTCTGTTCGTCGCTCTGTGTGAGGGACAACCAACCCGTTGCTGTCAATAATGCGCTGAATGAGCCAATTATATGGGAGATTCTTCCTTGCACTATTAAGAGTTGCTTTCATTTGCTGCATAATGACGTATGCAAGGTTGAACCTCTTCCCATTGTATAACTTCTCCATTACGTACAAATCCATGGTTGTGACAAGGTCTCTATGTCCATCACGAGGCATAAACGTGTGCGTGATCATGTGATGGATGACCTTGCTTTCGCATCGAGGTCTTTTGATTTAGGCCGGAAGAAAGACTCAACGGCTGTAGGATTGCGAACCAATTGCTTCAGCAATGCAAGACCTTCTCCTTTTTGGACAAATTCGGGGTCCTTTGTCGCATGGTAATACTCCTCCAACGGCTCCTCCGTGGAGCATCCAATGAGCTCATTTAATTGTCCTAGAGTTATCCTAATCTGTTTTCCAAACAGAAAACTCCTCAACTCTCTATCACTTGATTTGTCCAACTCCAAATTGGCATAAAACAGTTTGACAGCTCTCTCATAGAAATAACCTCCCATTGTGCACAGTTTATCCAATCCAATTCGTTCAAACATTGCCTTCAATCCAAAATCAGCAAATGAATTGAAATTTACCTTCCTGGATATAATTATTGCACGGGTACAATGTCCTTCTCGTACTGTACATGGGCGGAGGCTGAGCTGAACATCCCAGGTTCTACAGACTCCATTGGACCCGT